>CM077815.1:59145907-59673407 GCA_039764185.1 Tamarix austromongolica
CCATTATCCAAGTATTCATTCTAACTTTTATCATTATTATCATCATCCAACAATTTGTTTTAACCATTATCTGATAGACCCATAATCAAATATACTTACGTCCGGAGGAATAAAAGGGCTGGATAGTGGGGGGTTAGATGGGCAAAATAGTTATAGCAGGGGGTTTTTGGTCTTTTAGCAGAGCACGTAGCTGAGGAGTCTGTTAGGACCTATTTGCTGAGTCATAATTTTCTGTTATTGTACGTCTTGAGTCGGGGAGCCTGGGGTATTTAAAAGGAGGGAAGGGAACGAAGGAAGGAGGGAAAAAGTGGACTGTAAACGGGAGGGGCCAGGACCTCGAATATCTGGCAGAACTATCTCTTCGATATCAATACTATCATCTCTATTTCATTACATATCTCTGTTTCATATTGTTTAATTCCTTTCAGAATATTTGTGAGTTAGGGGGAGTGTCTGGTAGCAGTGAATCTGCTATCATTTTGGTATCAGAGCCGTACGTGATCGGGACAAATGGCACAGAAGAAGATGGAAGCAATGGAAGAACGAATGGGAACTCTAGAGGAGAGACTGACTGTGATACAGGAAGAGTGGCAGCATGAAGTGGATGGCATCAAAGGGGATACCCAGAAGATCCCACAGCTCGAAAGAACCCTGATGGAGGTGATGGGCAGATTAGATCAGCTGATTAGGCAAGGAGATCGAGCGATGGCTCCATCCAATTCACGGCAGGAGAAGGAGGACGAACGAGAGGTCACAAATACAGGACTAGCAGCAACCCGCACCATAGAACAAGGGGCCCCACGGGTGGAGTACCGCCCTGTTCGCCAGCTGGAGTTTCCAATCTTCAGTGGTTCAGACCCGGATGGATGGCTGTTCCGCGCGGAACGATACTTTAACCTGAACCAGCTCACAGAGGATGAGAGGCTAGAATTGGTACCAGTGGCTATGGAGGGGAAGGCTCTCGCCTGGTTTCAATATGTGGAAGAAGGGAGACGGTTCACGACCTGGAGAAATTTCAAGGAGGCATTCCTTACCCGATTTCGGCCGAAACATGAAGGAACTCTCTGCGAAAAATTCTTGTCTATTCGTCAAGAGACTTCAGTGGAGGAGTACCTGGAGGTGTTTGAGTCGCTGGCTGCCCCGTTGCAGGGACGATTAACAGAGGAAGTGCTCATCAGCACTTTCCTGAACGGGCTAAAACCAGCGGTGCGGGCTGAGGTTCGAATGATGCGGCCCAATGGATTGGCTGAGATAATGGAGTTGGCCCAAATGGTGGAAGATAAAAATCGGGTCGTCCAGACAGGGGGAAATGGTTTAAGTGGACTCGGGGAGATGGGGTCCAGGCTGAGGTTACCGGGTCGGGGAAATTTGACCCCGGGAAGTACCTACTCAACTTCGCCCGTCACTGGACCGACCAAACCGATGGTCGCGAACTCAACCCCAAGGTTCTCGCCACCCAGTACCAACAACGCACCTCGCCTTGAAGAATCGCAAGCCAGCAGGAGAACTCCAGGAATCCGGCGACTTCCAGATGCCGAGCTGCTGCGCCGACGGGAGAAGGGGCTCTGTTTTCGGTGTGAAGAAAAATACTCGCCTGGCCATGTCTGTAAGAATCGCATGCTCCACCTGCTGCTGGTGGACGATACTATTGAGCTGGACGAAGGAGAGGCAGACGCACCCATAGAAGCGACTGAAGTCAGGGCGGAAGTCAAGGGCGAGGTAGAGCTGTCCATGAATTCAGTCGTGGGACTCACTACCCCTAGAACCATGAAGCTGAGAGGGACGATTCAGGAGGAGGCAGTAATTGTTTTGATCGACTGCGGCGCGACACACAACTTCATTGCAGCCGAATTGGTGAAGAGGCTGGGACTCCCTATAACTGAGACAGCCTCGTATGGAGTACTTATGGGGACCGGAAATTCTGTCCAGACACAAGGAATATGCAAGGGAGTTCGGCTGTCTCTACCAGAGGTGGAGGTAATTGAAGACTTTCTGCCCCTTCAGTTAGGAAGTGCAGATGCCATATTAGGAATGCAATGGTTGGAGAAATTGGGTATGATGCAGATCAATTGGAGGAACCTGCTGATGAAATTTACGGTGAATAAGACAGCAGTCACACTACGGGGAGATGCTGATTTGTGCAAAACCCAGGTCTCCCTTAAATCCTTAATTCGAACAGTATGCCAAGGGGGACAGGGAATTTTACTCGAATGTTGTGCACTTGCATCCAACTTCTGCTCAGAGCGAGCACCGGCTGATATACCCCTCCTACTACAGGAGGTAGTGCAGAGTTTTCCTGAAGTAACAAGGGAACCGTGGGGACTTCCCCCCCAACGCAGATTGGACCACAGAATTCCAATGATCCCGGGTACTGGACCAATAAGCGTGAGGCCCTACCGGTACCCTCAAGTGCAGAAAGATGAGATTGAGCGTTTAGTGGGCGAGATGCTGGCCGCCGGGGTGATTAGACCCAGCCACAGTCCTTTCTCAAGCCCAGTGCTACTAGTCAGGAAAAAAGACAACAGTTGGCGGTTTTGTGTTGACTACAGAGCGCTGAACAAGGTGACAATCCCTGATAAATTTCCCATACCTATGATTGATGAACTGCTTGATGAGCTGCATGGGGCCTCTGTGTTCTCCAAGCTGGATTTAAAGTCCGGGTACCACCAGATCAGAGTAAACCCTGAGGATGTCCCAAAGACTGCTTTCCGGACACATGAAGGGCACTATGAATTCCTGGTAATGCCGTTCGGACTGACTAATGCACCGGCTACTTTTCAAGCTTTGATGAATGATGTATTTAAACCCTTCCTCCGTAAGTTCGTATTGGTATTTTTTGATGATATATTGGTGTACAGCCAAGACATGGAAAGTCATGCCAAACACTTAACAATAGTGTTTGAAGTATTGCGTACTAATGCCCTAACAGTGAACATAAAAAAATGTGCATTTGGACAGTTGGAACTGGAGTACTTGGGTCATATAATCTCTGCTGAAGGGGTAGCGGCTGACCCATCTAAACTCAAGTGTATGAAGAGCTGGCCGGTACCAAAGACATTGAAGGAGCTGCGGGGATTCTTGGGTTTGACAGGATATTATAGGAAATTTGTGAAGCACTATGGCCACATAGCAGCTCCTCTCACTGCTCAATTAAAAAAAGATAGTTTCGGGTGGAATGTCGAGGCTCAGGAAGCATTTGATAAACTCAAGCAGGTCATGTCATCTGTACCAGTTTTGGGGCTGCCCGATTTTCGGGAACCCTTTGTGATAGAAACGGATGCCTCGGGAATTGGTGTTGGAGCAGTGCTGATGCAGAAACAACGTCCAATCGCCTATTTCAGCCAAGCCTTAGGCCAGCGGGCGCGTCTGAAGTCCGTATACGAAAGGGAATTAATGGCAGTAGTGTTGGCTATACAGCGATGGCGACACTACCTTATGGGACAGAGATTTACAGTGAGGACTGATCAAAAGAGCCTAAAGTACTTGTTGGAGCAGCGAGTAATACCCGAAGAGCATCTCAGATGGATCACAAAGTTGTGGAGTTACAACTTCACTATTGAATACAAACCCGGAGGGGAGAACAAGGCTGCAGACGCACTATCCCGGAGGGAGTCAGAAGCTAACTGTGCTGCTCTCTCTGCTGTGTGGATAAAGGATTGGAGCTCCCTTCAATCTGAAGTGGCAGCTGACCCGAAATTGAGAGCCATAGTGCAGGAGTTACAGCAGGGGCTGCCGAACACAGGAGGTTACAACTTGCAGCAAGGAAATTTAATGTATCGTGGGCATTTAGTCATTCCAGCAAAATCTGAATGGAGGAAGAAGTTCCTGGCAGAATTTCATGGTGGAGGATTGGGAGGCCACTCGGGAGCGTTAAGAACATATCATAGACTAGCAAGGGAGGTATACTGGCCAGGAATGAGAAAGGAGGTTCAAGATTATGTTGCCGGGTGCGGGGTATGCCAACAAAATAAATACCAGACTTTGAGCCCAGCAGGGTTGTTACAGCCCTTACCTATTCCTCAACAGGTCTGGGAAGATATTTCACTAGACTTTGTGGAAGGACTGCCTAGTTCAGAAGGTTATGACTGCGTGATGGTAGTAGTGGACCGTTTGACCAAGTATGGCCACTTTATCCCCTTAAAGCATCCCTTTACTGCACGTGTGGTTGCTGCTATATTTGTGAAAGAAATAGTCCGCTTACATGGGATCCCAAAATCAATAGTATCAGATCGGGATAAGGTGTTTGTGAGCAATTTTTGGAAGGAACTGTTTAAGCTGCAGGGAACAAAGTTGCGTTTTAGCACAGCATACCATCCCCAAACGGATGGCCAAACAGAGGTGGTCAATCGGAGTTTGGAGACCTACTTACGCTGTTTTGTAGGGGACAAACCCAAACAGTGGGTAAAGTGGATACCTTGGGCGGAGTTTTGGTATAACACCTCCTACCATTCGGCTATACAATCTACACCTTTTGCTGCCTTATATGGCCGAGACCCCCCCTCACTGTTGCGTTATGAAACCGGGAATACTCCCTTTGCAGCAGTGGATCACGAGCTTAAGGAGAGGGATGCAGTTCTAGAGGAGTTGAAATATCACCTCCAGCGGGCTCAGTTGAGAATGAAGCAACAGGCAGACAAGAAGCGAAGGGAGCAGGAGTTTATGGTAGGAAGTTGGGTATTTGTGAAGCTGAAACCGTATCGCCACAGATCTTTGGCTAAACGCCTCAATGAGAAACTGGCTCCAAGGTATTTTGGGCCATACCAAGTGGAGGCCAGGGTGGGAAAGGTGGCGTATCGCCTTAAGTTACCGGATGATGCCTCCATACATCCTGTTTTTTATGTTTCCTTACTCAAGGAGGCAGTGGGGGAAGGAAGTCAGGCCCAACCGTTTACCCCGGTTCTAACCACTGATATAGAGTGGAAGGTTGAACCTGAAGCTATCCTGGATTTGCGCTACAACTCCCAGGGCACACTGGAAGTTCTGATTAAATGGAAGGGGTTGCCAGAGTTCGAAGCATCTTGGGAGGAATTCGATCTCATCAATCAGCAGTTTCCTGAGTTTCACCTTGAGGACAAGGTGAAGGTCCGAGGGGAGAGTAATGATAGACCCATAATCAAATATACTTACGTCCGGAGGAATAAAAGGGCTGGATAGTGGGGGGTTAGATGGGCAAAATAGTTATAGCAGGGGGTTTTTGGTCTTTTAGCAGAGCACGTAGCTGAGGAGTCTGTTAGGACCTATTTGCTGAGTCATAATTTTCTGTTATTGTACGTCTTGAGTCGGGGAGCCTGGGGTATTTAAAAGGAGGGAAGGGAACGAAGGAAGGAGGGAAAAAGTGGACTGTAAACGGGAGGGGCCAAGACCTCGAATATCTGGCAGAACTATCTCTTCGATATCAATACTATCATCTCTATTTCATTACATATCTCTGTTTCATATTGTTTAATTCCTTTCAGAATATTTGTGAGTTAGGGGGAGTGTCTGGTAGCAGTGAATCTGCTATCATTATCTAATTATTCATCATCAACGATGGACTGTGCACCATCTCGTGGTCTCACATACCACGGAAGCCTATCCAAACCCAGAGACATAAAGTCCAGGTTGAAGCCAATAACCACAATGGATATAAGTCTAAGCCGAAGCAAACTACCTAGGTAACTAGACCCTTTAGTATCAATACTTCCTAGTACATCATCAGTGTCTAGAGTATGTGAGGCACTGAGATCTACCAGGATTTTACCCGAAGGCACCAATAAATTTCCGAAAGCAGACTAACCCCCGGTAACTAATTGAGGATGGGGTAACCCAAACCCATACACAACTTGATTGTCGTTTGCTTTACTTGATTAGTACATTATTCATGAGGTTACGTGATCACACAAGGCCCATATAAGGAGTAAGGAAGATGCTCGCGTATTTCTTCCATATTAATCCTTTCCATCCCCCAACCATGTGCGAGGTTTCCACGTATGCTTGTCTAGTATTAATCATGCCCATTATATTATTCCATGTTAGCACATTCCTTATTTCACCACCCTATTTCTCAAGAACCATTACATTTCATATGTGGTACACCTTTTAGTCCTTTTCACCACCCATTGAGTATGTCATAAATTATGGTCTATTTAATCCATTCCTAAGGTCATTGATCCATGGTAATATATGTATTTTATCACTTAATTAATCATATAACAATCCCATGCATCATCTCAAAGCATTTCCAAACCGAGAAGAACAAAATCACACAAACCAGCCGAACCAATCAATTAGTCTAGCCCAATTAGTCGATTGGTTTGGGCCGATTAGCTGATCGGTTTGGCTCGACCAAACTATGCTTTTCCTCAAACTGGTCGATAAGCTTGGGCAAACCAGTCGACTATTTGTAGACCAATCAATCGGTTATACCCAACCAGTCGATGGGTTTAAGTAGAGAGAAAGATCAAGGTCTCTGTATACATATCAGTCGATGGGTTGGGTCAACCAGTTGACTATTTTAGGAACCAGTTGATCGGTTTGCCTTCCAATAGCACCGAACAATCATTTTCATGCAGATCATGCTTACAAATCTTTATCATACCACATAAAATATTTTTAGCTTACTTTAGTTACACATTTCACCATTTATCATCACAACCTACTCTTTCCTCAAGATTCATGTCTTTCACTCAAAATGCACAGTCTAACCATTCAATACAGTTCTGTAAGCTATATGTTCATGCCAACATGTAATATCAAACTTGAATTCCATGACATGCAGGTTTACTCTTAACCCATTTTAGAAGTAAGAATGACTTACCTGATGCAGGTAAAATTTTCTTGAAACCTATGAAGTCCTCAACTTTCAAAACCTTAAAAACAAGAAGTTTAATTCAGAAATTCATGAGTAACTTTTATAAATTCGAACTTGAAATGGAAAGGAAAGAATGAACATATCACATCCAAAGGAAAAGCATAGGGTAATTTAGTTGAACCACTCAACCTTTTTCTTTAATTTAACTCTTTCTTGCTTAACAATTAAAACAAGATTGAGCTAGAGAAAGGATCAGAAGAGTAAAAGAAATTCGAATGCAAGGTTCAAAGTAAAGAGGGAGAAGGTGAATGGTAGAGAGTTAAGTATTTCGGTGGTTGAAAAAAAGGTGAATAGAAGGAGCGATTAGGGCTATTTATAGCCAATAAATTGATACAATTCACAAATGTGGTCAGGAATAGATCGAAAACCCTAGTTCTTACTGTTTGAATTTGAGTTAAATGGGCAAATTTTGTCTAAGATATGCTAACCTATCTTTCAGAGTTCAAATGGTGATTCTGGAGGAGTGTAGTTCAATTGATCCAAAAATGCAATATACAAGAGGGGAAATGAAAATTCACCATAGAAGGAATCTCCTAGCTGAATAGAATTGAGTCTAAGATCAAAGCAATGATCCTAGACATATGCAAAGGAGAGAGGTTGAAGAAGACAAAATTGAGGTCAACCGCCCCCCCCCCCCTCAATTGTTCCAATCAACTCCCTAGATCGATCTAAGGTAGTATTTTCTGGCCAAATGCATCATAAAAATGGCTAATAATCTTTTAGGAACTATTCAAATCGGTTAATAAGGTTCAATTTCTATAAAAAAAAATTCCCAAAAAATTGACTTTCAAAAATATACCTAGCTCGACAAGCTAGTTGATTGGTGTGGCCTACAAGTCGATTGTTCTACAGACCAATCGATCAGTTCCCTAATCAGTCGATCGCTTTGGTTGAGCAAAAACCATTTTGTTGAAGCGACGAATCTGTTGATCGGTTCGCCTAAAAAACTTATTTAATTTAGTTTTCCAACCACATTTCAAATCCAACTTTACCTCAAACCAAATCATAGTTTCAAATCAAAATCAAACACAAAAAATTGGCATAATTCCTTATTCAACACTCTACAAAAAGATGGGGTATTACACATCTTGTTATGCGTAATTAGGAAATCCATCTTAGAGGCCAAGTATTTTACCTCATTCTTAGTTTGTCGTTGTTGCTTAAACTAATTTCGATAGAGTCATCACAAAATTTTCCATTATATTTTTGAAATTAAACCCTTTGAAAGGAGGATTTGATTGAGGGGCACAAAAACTAAGAAGGGCAAAATTATGCCGGCATGAGATTTAGAGGTGGGTTTCTATAAGAGAAATTTGGATGATTCCTCCACTCTAGATTATTGGTGTTGGAGAATGGATCTCCCATATTAAAATTATTAACATAGCTGACCTGTTCATTACCAGAAGTATCAAAGGATGGGGGGTTTCCTAATTGACATTCTAGTGCAGAGTGACTCACATAACCACAAATTTCACATGCAATTGTTGAAGTAGATGCCACATAACTGATACTCAAGTTTTCTACTTTTTAAAACAAAGCATCAACTTTAGAGGATATATAATCTAAGGCATCGATTTCATACCTTCCACCTTTTGATGTCTAGCACGCTCGCTCGCTTATTGATAGTGATTTTGAGCCATATCTTCAATGAAAGTGTACACCTCATCTATTGTTTTGTTCATCAAAGCTCCTCTTGTAGCAACATCAACAGTTGTCTGAATGTTATAAGTAAGGCTGTTGTAGAAGGTGTAAACAATAGGCCACTTCTCTAATCCGTGCTAAGGGTACAACCTCAATAATTCCTTGTAGCAGTCCCAACCTTCATAGAGGGATTCTCCTTTCTTTTATGAAAAGCTTCTGATTTGGTTCTTTGTGTGTGTTGTTATACTTATACTCGGGGGAAAGTACTTTGCTAGAAACACTTTAGACAACTTACACCAAGTGGTGATGGATCCAGCTGGCAATGAATGCAACTAAGTCCTAGCCTTGTCTTTTAGAGAGAACATAAATAGTATGAGTCAAATAGCATCATTGGTCACTCAATTAAACTTCAAGGTGTCGCAATACTCTAAGAAAATCGACAAGTGGAGGTTCGGGTCTTTGGTAGGACACCTCCAAATTGATTCTGCCGAACCTTCGCGAGTAGGGATGGTTTCAGCTCAAAGTTATTAGCTTCGCTGGTTATTAGCCTTGTAATGCTTGAGTGCGTGTCTTGACCATTTTGGGAAGCAAAATCCTTAAGAAGTTGATTATGATCACCCATTGTAGCTTGTTTTGTGTTTTTTTGCTCCCTTATATACCTTCTTATGTTTACAACAATCAACGATAGTTTAGGATTGTTCTCATCATATACTTTTGGTTGATGTCCTTGCATAAAAGAAAGTCAGCAGTAAAGAAAAATAAAATAAAAATAGAAAGTCAAGCCTATCCTAATTGCATAAGCAATCAATATTAACACCGTAGTCCCAGGCAATGGCGTCAAAAACATAATAGGAAAATCCGCAAGCGGACGGATTCGTTATAGCTATCAAGGTTGATCCCACAATGACTAGGGGTTAATTACCAAAATTTGCATTTTTGACTAGCTAAACTAATGAGTAAGGTAAAATAGAATAAAATTATAAGATTAAATAATAAAAATAAAATGAATAGCTAACCGGGTGGAATTCAATATAATGAAGGGTCAGGATTGGATTTTCACTACAACTTCGGTACTCAATAATGAATTATTTTAGCTCTCGGTGTTGGTTTAAACTAAAATGAATGAATTAGCCTAAATTAATTTAAAGTCTCTTTCGAGATCTATAGATCGTGTCTAATTAAGCTCAATTACTTACTTTCGTAGAATTAAGATTAAGTTAAACACATTAAGTTTATTGCTAATCCAATAGAATCCCCAAGGAACGTAGCCTATTTTCGTAGTTCGAATTCCCTGCTTAATTTCTAGAGGTCCGATATTAATTTTCACCTTTCAGTCCTTCAATTAATTACCTATTATTGCTAATTCGGTGATCAAGTGAGTCAACAAAGTTTAATCACAAGAAATTAAGTTTAAAGATTCAAACTTCCACCAAAAACCATATACTAATTTATCATCAATTACCAAAATGTTGGGTTTTTTCTCAATCCCGGACAAAGAATCTACTCACACATAATTATGAATAAAAAGCAATTCAAATATTGCATAAGAAATTAATTAAAGTGAAAAAAGAAAAAACCAGTCTTTTGATTAAAAAATTCAAAGTAGAGAGTTGTAATCCAATATTGCATAAAAAATCCTTTGTTTTTCTGCAATACTTGAGTTCTAGATCTAGATAATATTTGGTAGCTAAGAGAAAGTTGCAATTAAGATCCTCTAAACCCTAATCTAAAATACATATATATAGGTCTTAAAAATCTGGAAAGAAATAAAGTTTTTCGTAAATGTTGTAACCAAACTATGTGGTACATGCTATCTTGCTTAATTCATGCTTGTTTGGGCAGTCTTCAGTATTCCAGCTGTAACTTTTACATCCAACCTCTGATTGATGTGATTCAAGTCGCGTTGAAAAAATATTGAAGAGACCTACAACTTTGGTCATTGGAGTTTGTTCATATTTACATTTCATCATGGTTGAAATTTCAGTTTTTATATACATGCATTCATTTTCTTCTTGAACCGTACATTTTAAATTTCGTTGTGGCTGCAAACTCTTGTTTAACTTTCAACGATCATCGAATCTTTCAATCTTGAGCTAATACCTACGCATAAGAATACAAACCAAAGCAGTGTCCTTGATCTAAACACAAAATATGCATCAAACACCCATAAATTATGCTTGAAACACACTAAGATTGCATTTTACGTGTTTATAACTTATACATCTAAGGAAAATGCTCAAAATAGAATTCAAATCATCACTCCTAGTGCTTTCAATCAAGTAGACAAAACAACTTCATGCTATACATATTTACTCAGGAGGTCTCTCCAAATTTCACTTTATCAATTCCTATTGAGGTTCAAAAGTTATTGGGTGAATTTTTTAATGTAATCCGTGAAGAGTTACCTAAGGAGCTACCACCTACAAAAGACATTCAATGTGCCATTGATCCTATTCCTGGGTCCCTGATGCGTAACCTTCCTCATTATAGGATGAATCCTTGAGTGTGTGCTGAATTAAATAGATAGGTTGAGGAACTCCTTAGTTAGGAATTTGTGAAACATAGCATGAGCCCTTGTATAATATCTGCCTTATTAACTCTTAAGAAAGACGGGTCTTAGAGAATGTGTGTAGATAGTAGAGCTATAAACAAAATTACTATTAAGTGTAGGCTTCCCATCCTTAGGCTAGAGGACATGTTAGACAGTTTGGCTGGCTCTGGTTATTATTCTAAGATTGATTTACGAAGAGGTTACCACCATATTCATATTAGACCGGGAGATGAGCAGAAAACAACTTTTAAGTCACAAGATGGACTTTTTGAGTGGTTAGTAATGCCTTTTGGCTTATCAAATGCCCTTAACACATTAAAGAGGTTTATAACTCATATCTTACAACTATTCATAGGAAAAATTTTCTTAGTCTAATTTGATGACATTTTGGTCTATAGCAAGTCCAAAGGTAAACACTTGAATCACCTTCGACAAGTCTTTGCTACCTGTCGAGAAGCTAAGCTCTATGCTAACCTTAAGAAACCTTCCTTCAGTCTCATGTTCTTTTCCTAAGCTTTATTATTTCCGCTTGGGGAATTTCTACTGACTCCGAGAAAGTTAGAATCATTAAGGAGTGGCCGGAACCAAAATCTAATTTAGAAGTGTGTAGTTTCCATGGTCTAGTATCTTTTTATTGTCAATTCTTCCATGATAATAGCACCATCATGGTCCCCATCATAAATTGTTTAAAGAGGGGCACATTTCAGTGGACTTTTAAAGCCTCTAGAGCCTTTCAAGAAATTAAAGAATGTATGACTAAGGCCCCTATTCTTTGGCATCCCAACATTAGTAAGAACTTTGAGGTTCGTTGTGATGCTTGTGAGACAGGCATAGGGGGAGTATTAAGCCAAGACAGTCATCCATAGTATTCTTTAGTGAGAAGCACAACATGTCTAATTAAAATTATATGATTCATTTTAAGGAGTTGTATGTTGTCGTTAGGCCCCTCCATCTTTGGTGGTATTACCTTTTGCCCTAAGACTTTGTAATTTACTCTAATCATCTAGCGGTAGAATACTTGTACTCAGAGCGAGAAGTCCCTAAGAAGAATGCTAAATGGCTTGAGTTCCCTTGAGAGTATGTGTTTTTCCTCAAACATCGTTCTGGTGCAGAAAATAGGGTGGCTGATGCTCTTAGTAGGATAGGTACTATCCTTCAACAATAGAGTAGTAAGGCTACTAACTTGGATAAAATGAAGGATGATTACTCTTCTTACCATGATTTTGGTCATATCTACCAAGAAGTCTCTAGTGGCCATATTGATTGTGGTTCATCTTCTTAGAGATTCTAGATTGTGTATTCCCTAATCCTCTTATAGAGATTTTCTTATTGGGGAATTACATACCGGTGCTCTTGTTGGTCACTTTGGTATGGATTTTACTATTGCCTAGGTAAATGATCGATTTTACTGGCCTTCTTAGCAACAAGATGTTAAGAAGTCGTATCTCTGTGTCGTACCTGTCAGCTAGCTAAAACTAAAAAAAAAAAAAAACACAGTTTTATTATACTCCTTTGCCCGTTTCCCATGAGCCACGGAAGGATATTATCATGATTTCATTCTAGGTATCCCTAAA
Organism: Tamarix austromongolica; assembly: GCA_039764185.1. Lineage (NCBI taxonomy): Eukaryota > Viridiplantae > Streptophyta > Magnoliopsida > Caryophyllales > Tamaricaceae > Tamarix > Tamarix austromongolica. Next base: position 59,158,524 of record CM077815.1, read on the forward strand.
ACATCTAGAGGACATGATTTGATTATTTTTGTGGTTGATAGGTGCTCCAAGATGGTCCATCTCATACCGTGTAGGACTTCAAATGTTGTTCATGTTGCTAGATTGATTTTTCATGAGGCAGTAAGATTATATCGTCATCCTTCTTCCATAGTGTTCGATAGAGATTCTAGATTTGTTTGTTGGTTTTGGAGGACACTTTGGGCACTCAGTAAAACCCAGTTGAAGTTTTCTACTACCCATCATCCACAGACTAATGGCCAGACTGAGATAGTAAATCGAGGTTTAGGTGACCCTTTTCGTTGTCTTGTATGAGATCGACCTCGTAGCTGGGATTTAGTGTTACTTACAATTGAGTTTGCTTATAATCATGTGTCTAATATGTCCACGGAAAAGAGTCTTTTTGAAAGTGTTTATGACTATATCCCTTGTACTCGACTTCCCTACATGTACATGTTTCTGCGTTTGCCGAGTCCTTTGCTAACCATATCCATTCATTGCATGATGAGATAAGACGTAAGATTATGTTGAGTAATGTGGAATATAAACTTCTTGTTGATGTGCATCGTAGAGATAAGGAGTTTAATGAAAGGAACTTTGTTTTGTTATGCGTGTCTTGAACGTTTTCCAAATAGATGGTTTAAAAAATTACATGCATGAGCCATGGGCCTGTATGAGCTTTTAAAAAAACAAGGACCAAATGCTTATATGCTTGATTTACCAGATACATTGGGTATTAGTCCTCTTTTTAATGTGAGTGATTTGTCACCTTACAAATGCGATTTTGTGCCTCCTGTTTTGCCATCTAGTTGTTCTGCAGGAGTCGAAGTTGCTATCCATATAGCTGCCCAAGGAAGAAGAAGTTTCCATTGTTGATGTTGAGCATGTTACTTCTGTTCGAGGAGATTTTCATCGTTTTTGGGTCACCTGTCCTAACTGTGATGCTACTTGGATCCATGAAGATGATTTTTCACGACATGGCTCCAACATTGCTTGAGAATTTTCTTCGATCATGCTCGCTGGAGTCGAGTTTTTTCTGGTGGGAGAGAATGATGTAGATAGGAATTTTTTATAGGAAGAAGTATTTGTATAGGATTAAAAACTAAATTCTTCCTATCTTTTGTTTTTTAATCTTTTATCTTTTTCTATCTTTTTTAGTTAGATATGATTTATATTTATTAGTTATATATTATTAGATATGGTTTATCTCTTAAGACCCTTAGGCTATACAAAGAGTCTTAGGCTAGTCATTATTAGTAATATCGTTGAATTAATAGAAGTATCAAATAATTTCTCTTAGTTTTTCAATTCTCTTTCCGATTTCTTTCCTAAGTTCTCAATCTCATCTCGCATCTTTGGCTCGCTGAATTATGTTGGCTTGATGGGTTCAAGAAATGTAATTTGCCAAAACCTTTAAACCATTGTCAATTTTTGCAGTGATATATATATATATATGCTATTGAGGATTGCACAGGCTATCGCACGTTTCTTGGGCTTTTGCATGCATTTCTGTTCATGATCCTGTTAATTATGAAAAGAAATAGTACATCTATCAATTTAAAACTGCCTGAGTCGATCATATTAATTTCCCAGTGGTGCCATTTTTTCATCTCATTGTGGCATTTTCAATCTGATATCTTGGTGTTACAGGAAGTTGCTTTTCTTTTGTGGAAGGAGTCCTGGGCCCTAAGTAAGAACCCCATGGCTAGTAAAGGGAGCCCACTGCATGGGCCACGCATAAAGCTTGTTGAGAAGTCTCGAGATCTCTTTGCCGAAACCAAGGAACATAATTTTGAGTCAAAAGCTGCTGAAGAGCATGCAAAATTGATAAGGTGAGTGATTGGTTATTTTAATTTTTCTTCTAGACAACTCAATTCTTCCTCATCCATATGATAATGTTACTCTACCAGGCCTTGAATATTCTATGGTTCACCATAATCGATTTTAATCTTCCTTTTCATGTTTTAGATAGGGTTAAACTGTTGTGATAACAATTTGATCCAAAATTTGATGTTTAGATTATCTGCATTTCACTATGTCAAATACTCTCTGTTAGGTCTCTTAAGTATTTTGTCTGTTGATTAGAGTTGGCAATTTTGGTTGAGCATCCTACAAAGAGAAAGTGGTTATTGATTGTCATCCTGTTCGATGGGACAGGACAGTTTACACCATTTTACAGTTGTTGAGTGCCTATGGTATAATACAGAGGCTACATGTGTCATAGCATGGTGTATAATCTATATATATACAGTAGATCTGATAGTGTGAAAACTACGAATGAATGAAAAATCCCCTTTTCTTGCTCATTGGCTCCACAAATGTATCCTCTGAAGAACTATAAAATATTTAACATCGTAGGTACATTTGAACAGTTATTATTTTGGCTGACCAGAGGCAAGGAGACTGGCTAAAATCTTATGAGTGAACTATCGATATTCAGGCAGGTGACATGGGACAGTACTGAAAAAAAATTCACTTTTTCAGTTTTGTAGTTTCTACATCAGTGATCACTTCTTTTTCCACAATAGAGGCCTTGTAACATATTGTTTGAACTCAAATCTCTTTTGCTACTTTGGTAAACCGATTAATATGTTTCTATAGTTGATGTTGGAATATGTTAGCCCTAAATTTCCGTGTTCTTTCTATAGTTGGCCTTTAGTTACATATAAGTTTAGACCTTAGCTGTGGACTGCAGGATCTTCAGTGAGGTTGTTGCTCCTATTCTTTAGTGTTGTGTAATGTTTATCTTCAACTGATATTGTGCATGGGAAAAGAATAGAAGAGTTCGCACTAATTTTTTTGGAATATGGTCAATGAATCAAATAAAGTGTATGGGAATTCAATAGTGAGAGATTGAAAAATCTCAGAACCATTTGATTTTATTCACATTCTAGTATGCACATTATTTGTATGAGATGCATCATTCAAGAATATATTGCTATTTCGCTACCCATGTAAATGTAAACGATAGCACTCCTACCCAATCAAAATGTAATCCAAAGAGCAGACGATATAGTTTAAATGATAGAGCATATCATATATTTTTACCTATTCATTCTTATCTATGTGGTGGTCTAAAAAAAACGCTCTAAGCTATATGCTTTTCATTTTCTTTTGGAGCGAATACAGAATGCAGCATGAATTAGAAGTGTCTACCAAGCAGCCCATGTTTTTGGACTCAAGCATCAGTGATACAATAAGGACATGTATAGTACTGGGAAATCATCGAGCGGCAACAAAAGTGAAAACGGAGTTCAAGGTGTTTTCAGCTGTCATTTTCTTTCAATTCTGTAGCTCTTTTTCCTTACAATTTCAACTTGTAATATCTTCTATTTCATTTGTAAACCATTTTTCTGCGTCCATAGGTATCCGAGAAGCGCTGGTATTGGCTCAAAGTTTTTGCATTGGCTACAATCAGAGACTGGGATGCCCTTGAGAAGTTCTCGAAGGAGAAGAGACCACCAATTGGTACGGCCATCTATGTGATAATTACTTTTCATTGTCTGATCTTTCATTGTATGTACACTTTAGAATCCAGACACGTTAATACGTCAATCTACAAGTTCTTCAACGCTTACCCTCCATGATATTCTGATAGTCTCCCTATAAAAGTTTTTCCAGATTATACCTGACGAGGTAAGAAAATGCTGTATTGAAGATTTCACTCTTTTGCAATGCTACTAATCCAAAAGCTTGAATTCTCACCTGAGACTTCTTTATGCATTCCTTACTTATCATTGTCTTCTTTTGCTTATTTCTTTCTTGAAAATGCCCCAGAGGCCTATGGGCAAGCTGATAGCCTGGTAATGAAGGCAGCATCATTTAATCTGTCCTTTTATTTTCATTCGCCCCCTGCTTTGTCAATGATTAAATGGGTAAAGATCAATATGAGGGTGGTTTTTTTTTTTTCTTTTTTTTGTACTGGGAAATGTCGGTGACCAACCGATACTCAAAGGCTTGCCCTGAATGTGCATGTTGTTTCTGAGTTTCGATAACATGATGCTCTGTACAATAGGCTATTTGGATCAGTTTGTCAATAATACCTATCTTCAGAGTATTCTAACATTGTTGCAAACTTGAAAGCAGGCTTTTCAAACTTCATGTTTCTAAAATAAAATTCAATTTATTCTTTCTAATTTATAAATCCTAAACAATAATTATTCAAGCTTACCCTCCTTTTCCTCCCCCACCACTCCTGTCTTTGTTCTCTTTGTATCCTCTGTCGTTATCTGTGACCTTCCTTTCTCCCTACTCCTCCCCAACTATCATCGGTTACTGTCTTAAAGACCATAATTCAATACCATCTTGCACACTTCAATCCGTCTAAAATCACCACTCCTTTTCCTTTACTCTCCAATAACCCGTATGTTCAGATTTTGACATCTAAATATGTTCCCTTGTTGATTAAATAGCTTTAATGCCTTTTCTTGGAACCTAACTCCTTTTGGTTCGTGGTGCCTAAGGAAATGTTTGAGATGGCTTGTATAAGTTCATTGTCATCTCATAAATCTAATGCACAGTGCTGCTTTAAAGACCTTGAAACATTCTTGTTGATTGATACATATCAAAACTATCCCTCTAAAGTTCCTGCCAACATCTTTCTGTCCCCCCCCTCCAATCATTCTTGAACAATGGCAGCATCTAAGAATTTCTGGCTCCGTTAAAATCCCTTTTTAAGTGTCTGCAATTCCAAAATTGTTTGCAGTATGTATCAAAAATTGACTTGGCATGTGATCAGACTTGAAGCTAAATGGTTTTACGTACAGACGGGAACATGAACTGAGCATTAGGTTCAAATCCCATATCTTCTTTTTTATTGTATGCGTCCAGAGTTGGGGCATCTACTGTTTCAATCAGTATGTCACTCACTATATTTTCTTCATTACATGTATCAGGTTATAGACCGTTCGTAGAGGCATGTGTTGACGCTAATGAAAAAGGGGAAGCCCTCAAATACATCCCAAAGCTTTCTGATCCTGGAGAAAGAGCTGAGGTAATTGTATGTTCTTAAATTCTTGGAAAATGATAGATTTACAAACAAATCATTTACAGTCATCTAGTAGTGTTTGTGTCCCATTTATATATGGAACCCATGTACTATTAAGTAGTTGTAAAAAGTTACAAATAATTCAATTGTAAGCATAGTATTATCTGAAATTATTTGGAGGTGAGATATAATTCACCTACAATATCCAAAATTGCTTGTTTTTTGGGAAATTGCCTAGCTTTTAATAACAAGAGAATGATGATTTTGTTTCATAATGTTTTTGGATTCCTACTTCGTGTATATAATTTTATCCCAATATGGATGTAGGGTTTTCGCAGTTTAATTTGCATTATTTTTTAGTTCAATTTGAACAAGTTGATACTGTTGCTCTTATATCTGCTGAATCTTGATCCATCCTGCTATCAGGCTTATGCTCGGATTGGTATGGCAAAGGAAGCGGCCGATGCTGCTTCCCAGGCAAAGGACAGTGAGTTGCTTGGTCGACTGAAGTTGAGCTTTTCACAGAATGCGGCGGCGTCATCGATTTTTGACACTCTCAGAGACAGATTGGGAGTCTCATAGTACTATTTCCATATTTTGGCCTTCAAGTTTTTATTTGCATCAGTTGGCGTGCATGTGTTGCCATGTGAGCTTGGCTTGTTATTGCTGTTGAGCTTTGGAAGTTGAAACTGGGAAGTGAATAATACATAGCTTTGCTTCCCATTTCAGTTTTGGGGTAGGCTGGACAAGTTTGTATAATGAATCGAAGTGTGGCCTTTTGTGGTTATATATGACCATCAAGTCTGTTGAAATAAAATAATGAATATTGACTTATTTAGATATTTTAATATTTTTATTTGTTTGAAGATATTTTATTGTAAATTGTGTTAATAACTAGTGGAATATTGACCTGTTTCGACACATAATATTCTCATTTGTTTGGTAATATTTTGAGAAAATACACCAAACAATTATGAGTTTAAATTTAATATGTATTATAGTTTTTTTTTAAAGTATCATATAACCTTGGGTATAAGTGTTTACATACTAGATGATTTTTTGTCCATGTTAGGGATTCATCTATTTTGAATATTTGTATTGATGTTGTATAAACTTTAGGTTTTAGTGGTATAAACTTAAAGTTATATGGTAATTTTTTTATAAAAAAACTCAAAATTATTTTGTATTTTAGGTTTAAATTCATAGTTATTTGGTGCATCGTGTTATATTGTAAATGATGGAAATACTTGTCAACTAAGGGGAAAAAAATCTTTGGCAATTAAGAAAAAAAATATTTGGCATTTTGTTTTAGTTAAGTAAAAAACATGTTTGAATTTATAGTAAAGGTGCAAACATTTACATTTGTTCTAATTAATGAAACAACTTATTTAAATTATATTGCATTTGTACAAATACAATATTGTATATATTATAATTGCATACATGCAATCATATCCATTAATATCCACTTAACATATTATTTAATCGAAACTTATTTATTTGATATTTTAATAATAATGCTATTATTCTTATTAAAAGGTTTTTAAAAACTAAAAAAATATGAATTATGAGATTATAGAATAAAAAAAATAGTGAAAATTTCTAAATATGAAAAAATTAAAATTAAAATTAAATAGATTTTAGATTTAAATTTTAAAAATAAAACCACATAAGAAACATAATTTAAAATGGACAAAGTAAAAAAAAAATTAAAACTAAACATAGAAAAAGCTTGTACGAATTTTATTTTATTTTTTAAAAAAATGCATAATTTATTGAAAGTCCTTTTTAAGCAAATTTCACTTCTTTTAAATTTAATTTTTATTCGTATTTTTTTCTGAATTTTCAATTAAAATTTAGATGTTTTAAACTTAAATTTTTAAGAAAAAACAATGTAAGAAAATAAAAATAAAATAAGTTGTATTTTATTGAAATATTAAATAAATTATAAAATGATAGTATACTAAGTTACTATATAGTTAATTAGTTTATTAACTAGGTATTAATGAATGTAAGCATATGTATATCTTAATAAGTTGTACAATATAATATTTATACAAATATAGTATTATTTTATTGGAGAAATTTCTTAATTGAAATAAACTAAAACATTTTTTTCTTTATTTTAAATTCAGAAATGCCTTAAATATTTCTTCCTTAATTAACAGAATTATCTCGTAAATAATGTCAAAACTTAGCAAAAGTTTTAATTTTCCTTTTGTTTAAAATGTAATGAGCCACCTTGGATAAAATAAAATAACAACATCAGTAATTTTCTTACTCAATAGAATCTTGATGCCTATGTAGAGGCGAGTAATTCTTTTAATGAGATAGAGTCCACTAAGTTGCATGTTGATAAATAAGTTTTATAATAGTTCTTTATTATTTTTTATTTGAGACAAGTATACTAAACATATACTCTCGGAACGAATGAAAAAAAAAAATTCACAAATACTATTTTCACACTTTGTAATGAAGACATTCAATTTAGCTTAAATTTTAGAATTTATGTTTAATTAAAATAATTGAAAATACAACAATTAATATGTTTGAAAAATGAAAAAGCAAATGAGAGAGTCAATAAAGAAAAAGACCATTTGATTTTAACTAAGTAATTTATATATATATATATATATATATATATATATATATATATATATATAGATATATAGATAGATAGATAGATAGATAATTAAGATTAATATCACTTTATTTCCCATACGTAATGAGCATAAGTTTAATTGTTGACGGAAACAGATATGCATATTATATAAAGAGATATTTGGACATAAAAGTTCTATTCAGAGTTCGTTCTTCGATTACTAAACCAAGACCATATATTGGTATAGCTAGCTTAGCAGATGGTATTGCGATCTTGAAGGTAGAAGAAAAAAAAAAGGAAAAAAAATATGAGGAATTGGTCAACAAATCTGATGGATAGTCAGCTGATCAATGGTTTATGATTTCCACTACAAGCTTGAAGTGATGTGTAGCGAGCGAACACTGTCCGCCGTCATTAGAACCAGTGTTAAAGATTCTACCAATAAAGGTATTTTAGCAGGTTCATAAAGACCCTAAAGCTTAGAATAAGAAATTTTCGTAGTAAGCTTAATTTCTAGCATGAACTTCTTATACTACCATCATTTGGTTCCAAGAAAACAAAACTAGTTAAAGTCAATTAAGACGTGTATGCAACTCAAGCCAAGGACATAGCCATGCCATTCTCATGGTGTCCCGAGACATTATGAAATTGGCTCCATAATATACTACATTCCTTGTAATATTTATTTATTTATTTATTTTAAATATTGAAACTTTACTATGTAGGGTAGTGGTGCACCCAACAACTCTTACTCATAAGAATGCATGCTCATCTTCTTTAATTTATTCTTCTTACTATTAATATAAATATCTCAATCATTAGTAATGCAATTTAGAATATGAAAAAGAGATTTTTGCTAGTTAATTTGGTAACTCTAAATATTTTCAAGATATTTTAGTACATTTATATTAATATATTTCAATTATAAATTTTATTTCCTAGAGCATTTAAAGCAGAATTCTATAGAATATCCTGTATTTGTAAGTTCTAAATAATTTATATTGGCACAATGGTTAATTTCAGATAAGTTTATTTGGTTTGTAGTTTATTCAGGCAAAATCATGCTAACTATTTTAGCCAATAAATTACAAGAGTTAGATTATTCTATTTATCTATAACTTTATATAAGAATAAATTATAAAAATTCTTCAATAACATAAACAAAAATTATGTGTGATATTTTAGTAATGAAACATACACTTCATATGAAAATATTGAAAATATTAATAAAAAAATACTCTTGAAATCGTTTCATCAACCACTAGACTTTGACATTACTAATCATATATATATGATAATATGGTGATACCTCAAGGTCAAAAGTCTATTAGTGACTCAATTATTGTACAAAGTCTATGCTTAGGCTACCACAAGTTATTATGCAAAAACAAAAACAAAAACCAAAAAAGATAAGAAAAAATAGAGGGAAAAAATTATAAGCCGAATAAAATAAGATTATACTCTGTATAACATACCCTTAAGATTCCATATTGAAATTTCATTTACGCAGCAATATCGTGGGTCTTTCATATATAGCTAACCTACATGCTAGTAGAAGTAAAACTATGTAGTCATTAATCTCCGTAAATTTTGCAATTTTAGTGCTACATCAGACCTACTAGTTCTAATGGTTCAATTGAAAATCGATCAGGAACTCGATTTAGGAGAGAGAAAGGGGGGGGGGTCGCTATAAACTGACCAGTCAAAATTAGGCCAAAACAAGCCAACCCGATCTTTAACTATTTTATTATTTTTACTTATCTAAAAATAAAAATGTCCTTCCCGAACATCATAACTATGTTCTTTTGTTAAAATTAATGTCTCCTTAGTTCCCATCACTCAAACTAATAACTTTTACTATTTATATATATGATTATCTATTTGTTAATTTTGACTGTACCATTAAAGTTGGTTAGATTGTTGATAAACTTTTCCGCAACTTTATCCTGACCGATTCTCGACCAAAAATTGAAAACACTACAACTAGTGATAGTATATAATTTATACCAAACACTATTATTTAGTAGATAATTGATGTCAATTTTCAATAACTGCTTGTTATGTAAATTTTATATGCAGTTCTATACAATTATGGTCCCATTTTATTTATATCACTCAAAATAAAAGCAAAAACATTGCTAAAACTTACCAAAACAGCATATATTCATCAAATCTCAAATCATTCCCAAGTAATATATTAAAGAATAAAATAACGAATAATAACATTCTTAAACCATAAAACCTAAGTTTATATTTCATTTATGTTTCCAACATTAATTTTAGCAGACATCTTAGAAGGTCCCCAAAAAGGAAAACAAAAAAGGTTACATGAATAAAAAATGTTTTTATTCATATAACATTTTTAGACAGATAGCGTAGACATACAAATGTAACCGTATATATAAAATAGTATCACATACGGCATGAGAAGAGGTTTGAGTATGGAACGTGAAGTACCCAAATCTTGTTCTTAATCAAATCTTGCAAGCAAAAATAATATAAAAATAACCTACTGCACCACAAATCAAGATAGTCTACGAATGGCCAGGATGCTGCAAACGTCGATATAGAGATTTTCTGCCTTCTAATTTCAAGGTAGGCGTCGATTTCTTTCCTTACACTGTAAAACCATTACAACACCGGCACAGAGATGTATCCATTTCCAACGCTGCTAAGCTGAATATGCAATACTGATCAAACAAAAACGGATTAACCATGTAGCTCAGCCTCAGACCAGTATGCGGCAGCCGAAAACAACCAAAAAGTACATCTAGTGGGGGGATACAAAATTGTGAGCACCCAAGTGTATCTATGTACAATATATCATATGGTGGTTTCCAACTTTGATCTATCTCATTTTACTCGAACCTGCAAGATGAGATGAACATTCCTTTTGAAAATTGACCTTAGCTCTTCATTAGCTTCAACGCCAATCCTCCTGTGCAAAAACAAGCACATTAATATTAAACACAGATTTGAAATTTGAAATTTGACAATGATAATATACAGATAAGTCCATCTTGACACTGAGTCCGAGTCACACCTTAGAAGCTCCAATTTTCAAGAAAAATGAATTATCATAACCACAAGAGTCCTCTGCAACTCAAGTTATGCCAAACAGTGATAAATGTCATGCAGTACAATTGTATCACTTACAAGCTTCTTGTGTAGGTAGGAACTATGGATACTCTCTCGTCCACAATAACAAGCATACACTCTTGAATTTTCCTTTATAGTTTTAGAAAAGCATTCACAGATTTTAGTTATGAGCAGTTGAGCACCGATGGCTATAATAAGAATAAGCCTTTCCTTTAGAGCCAAGTACGCGAAAACTGATTACAGGTATTGTGTGCTTGATAAGCAGCCGGTCTTGCACTCATGTCACTACAAATCGTATAAAAACTGAAGTGATGCCATGCTCACGCGGGCAATCAGCACACTAAACAATGGCCCTGAAATTTTCATATGAGATGTCAGTCAAATTGTCCATGATATTATGCTCATTATGTAGCTCCCTAGGCGATTGTGTCAAACTGTGGAGCAATAAGCTCCCCTTCCAGTCAGGACAAAAACAAAGACAGAACAGGTTTATTTGCACAACAAATGGGAATTATGATATATTAGTATCACTTTTCTCCAAGTACTTTGCTGACATTCGAGTTTCTTTCTCGCAGATCCCTCATGCACACAAGCGTATGCCTCATATACTACAATTCTTCTCAATATCATTCATCAAACAGCCACAACTATTTGAATGTGCAAGAGAGTATACAGACTTTTGAGGAAGAATGTCATGAATCAACAAAGAGAAGAAAAACAAATCCTTCAAGGGACAGGGAATCAACCGTTGTTAAAGGACTAACCCAATTTTTGAGCCATTCTTTCCAACGATAATCTTACGCTGGCTTTGTTTGTGGGTGATGAGATGTTGTTCAATTCTTAAAGAACCATCCCTTAACTCTTTCCACTCCATCAAGCGATGGTTTATTTCATACGGAATTTCCTGCAAAATCACACCATGAATTTCAATACGTATATCAATCTAATTCGACATTGCATTGTACAAAATCTCTTTCCTTCATTTTATTCTGGGGTTTTGGAGGGCCATTTTAGAACAGAGAACGATTCCATAATAGAAAAGAGTCTACCTGATGCACATGGTCCAACAACTTCTCCCGCACAACTTCTAATGATATATTTTTCATTACTTCTTCACTCATAGTGAATGGATCTTCATCCCAAGGTCTTTCAACTGCCTGAAAGATTGTCAAATTAGGTGCAAAACCACTTAATAAAAAAAATACCACTATGTACACCACATTGTATCAGAAAGAGCCAACATAAGTTTCCACCTAAGAATGTTTAGTTGATATCAGAAGGTTGTTTTGCTGATAAAACGATACAGAAATAAGTTTACATGCTTATCTAAGTAGAGAAATAAAATGAAAACAAACACATTTACCAGCCACTTTCTGCAGAGGGAACAAGGGGGGGAAATTCCCACAGGTCTCTGATACACCTTTGGTCAGGTGTACATATGTGAGAAAGGGGTGAGTATTGAATTGCTGGGCAAGGGTACACATTTTGTCATTGCTGCAGGGTGTAATTCAGTTAATTAGTAGCAGTCAGTTATTTTCATTATTATTAGCTACTGGTTTGTTAATTTTGAATTAATTGTCTGCTAGGGAGAGTCTGTTATTAGATTGGGTGAGTCCCCAAAGTCTGTTATGCTGAGCCGTATGCCAGGGGGTTGTTACCCACCTAGTGAAGTAGGGGGAGGAGACACAGGCAGGGAATTAAGTGGGAAAATCAGTGTGGAGGTCCCATTTCTTTGAAACCTGGTCGTATCCATTTTCTCACTGTTTCTCAATCAAACAGAACCCTTCTAATCATCTTATTTGCTATTCATTTTCTGGGAAGTTTACTAAAGCAGCTTGGTACCTGTAAGTCTCCTAATGCAATGTATATAACTGTTCCATCTCATCTTAGGATTTGTAGATGTAGTCTGAATCCACAACTATGGCTCTATTTGACACCACTAGCTAAAAAGCTAGTTATTAGTTGAAGAAAACTTGTAGCAAACAAGCTAATTGGTTTTCTTAGATATGCGAGACAAGTATTTGGTGACATTAAGGGCCCGTTCTCTTCATCTGATTTTTGTCGATTTGAGGGGGGGGGGATTAGGGATAATACAACAAATAACATGAGTTTAAGCAAAGTATAAGAAAAAATCCTGAGTTTCTGGAAATTGACAAGACAACTCTGAGTTTTGAAATTTACACATCCGATGGCAATCCCTAAAGTGTACGGATGATATTTGATGCCAAAAGTTATAACCTCAGGGTTGTATGGTAAGTTTTCAAAAACACAAGGTAGTTTTATATATTTTGCCTTAACTCTGGATTATTCAGTACATTTTCAAAATTAATTTGATCTAAGAAACACATTTCACCTAGATACATTCTGAAGTTGGATCTAAGTGATAGACCTTTCATCAAATATGCATACATGAGGAAAAGTAACGCTGGGGCTTTTGGTGGAGTGCATGGGTGATTGAAATTAATGGCAAGGTGAATCATGTATGAGGTCTACAAGGATAGTTGGAGTCATTTGCATAGTTATTTCCCTTTTAGCATTTCCTTTATGTATTGTCTTTTCTAGCTGTATAAACTTTGTTACTGCATCTGCTGAGTCAGCAAGTCTGTTAAGCTAGGGAAAGGGTATCACCCGCTTATATGAGCATGGGAATAGAGGAAACGAGAGGTGATTTTTGAGATTGTCTTTGTGGTTTGGAGGTCTCTAGGTCCTCGAAGTCCTGGAAGGTGTAATCCTCATCTATCAATCACCAACCTACTTTCTATCTCTCTCTCTCTCTCTTTCTTTTTTCTGCTCACATCTTCTCTTGTTATCCTTCCATTCTTGTTTTTTTTTTCTCTTTTCTTCAGTCAAGTACATATCAAATGGTATCAGAGAAGTTCAATATGGGGTTGAAGTGGAGGAAACTAAGGTGGCTGAATTGCAGGAAAATCTGAATGTATTGCAAGAAACATGGAAAACGGACATTGGTGTGATGCGGGCAGAAACTCTAAAGCTTCATGCGCTGGAGAAAGTCATGAAGGAAATTGTAGGAAGGCTACATGGTATGATTAAAAGGAAGGGGCTGGGGTCGAGTGAAGAACAGAAATCAAGAAAGAGGAAGTTAACTTACCTTTGCTATCAAATGGATTGGAGGTAACCGATAAAGAGTCATTGCCAAGGAAAAATCTTACCAAGCTAGGTTGGTGCTAACGAGATATCAGCAATGGAACCACCATGAGAGAGAAATCGAAACCCTTTGACCATCAAACGCCATTGTTGCAGAAGAAGCCTTCTGGCAAAGTGTTCAAGAGTTCAAGGTTGGGGATTGTTACAGGACTGATCGAAAGCAGTCCAGAGGAGACAATCATTATTGAGTAGTGCAAGCGGGTTAAATCAGGTACAAAATTGGTCTGTTAGGTCAAAAATACCCTAACCCTAATTTTTTAGATGTATTCCCTCATATAACGACCTTGGACTCACATGTGGGCGAGCTGAATAATCAGACGAAATTGGATGTTGTGATTCTCATCTCCCTCTTTGATGAGCCTGCAACACAGCGACAAGCAATGGCATGCAAACATCCCTTCAACCCAAGTCCATCGCAAAGTCAATAAGAGAACAACAATGGGCAAGAGATTTGGGATACTGAAGACCCAAGGATAGAGAAGTTCGAAGAGCTGATGGGAGAAGGCGAACACCAAGTAATCTTGATGTGCCACAAGCATAGAGTGGTGCGTTACAATCTTAGACTAGAGAACCTTCTGGCTGCCAATAAGAAGTGAAAAGCCCCTTTGAAGATAATTGATTATGGAGCAGTAGATGATTGGAGTGTTGGGGTTTTATACATCTTACTTGGTGGTGTTCCGGCAGAAACTAAACAAAATGTTGAGCAGATTAACACACTAAAATTAGAATGGAAGAATGAGATGAATGTATATGTTGTGGGCTATCCTTTGGTAAATGCATATGACCTGTGCGATGAAAAGCATAAGGGAGATGGGGACTAGATAAATGTTGTCTTGCTCATGGCTGGATATTTCATCAAGATGGTTATTCTCCTCATGCCGATGAATTCTAGTTGGGCACATGTGGGTGTTTCTAGGATCACAACACTTATAGAGGTTTTAGTTTTATTTGAGGGTGTTGATGGACATAATCATTCCAATTTCGTAGATGTAATATGGTGATTAGCAGAGATCAACTCATTAGAGATGATTGCTGATAAAATGAGCTGTTCTTAGCATAAAATTAAATAGCAGTCCCACTATAGCATAGCGGCCGTTATTTATTGGTTTTTGGGTTGGCCGCAACGCGAAATTACCGATACGCTACGGTTTTAAATTTTCACATTTATCAACCGATAAATTGCGGGTAAATCGGTATCACCTATAAATTGAAAAATATCACCAATAAATTAGGATAAATGGCAATTTATTGAGAATTCTTAAATCTACTGAAAAAAGCATGCATAATAAATTTTTTTATTCATTTACTATATATATCTTAGACCACGTTACTATTGAATTATAATAAAGTATTACTAGTTATTATCTTCACATTTACTATTAAATAACATGTATTTTTTTATTCTAAGGTAAATTTAGAGTTATTAGAAAATTTTAGCATATAATGACTCACTTTAATACTTCTAATATAATATAAAACACTACTTTATTGAATATTTATATTCAAATGATCAATAAATAATAATTAGAATATATGGTGAAATAAAAATAAAAATTCACATCGCGACAACAGCAACACATAATTTATCATTGCGATGCTCCGATATCGTGACACCACCACCGCGACCACAATTTAATTGTCTGGATCTTGGCCTTTTCTCGGGATGCATCGCCTTAAGTTTGTTAAGCTCCTATTAAGAATTTGTTGTGAAATTGCAGGAGTTCATCTTAGGGAAAACTCAAGCATCAGCTAACGAATTCTAGCTCCACCTTGAGGACAAGGTGAAACTCTAAGGGAGCAGTAATAATAGACCTTTCATCAAATATGGATATATAAAGAAGTGTAAGGCTAGGGCTTTTGATGGAGTGCATGGTTGATTGAAATTAATGGCAAGGTGAATTGTGCATGAGAGCTATGAGGACAATTGGAGTTATTTGCATTGTTATTATCCTTTTATTATTTCCTTTATGTGTTTTGTCTTTTTCAGCTGTGTAAATTTTATTACTGTACCTGCTGAGCATGGGACAATTTTGAGATTGTCTTTGTGGTTTGGAGGTCTCCAGGTCCTCAAATTCTTGAAAGGTGTAATCCTCGCCTGTTAATTACCCCTTACTTTCTTTCTTTCTTTCTTTCTTCCTTCTCACATCTTCTCTTGTTATCCTTCCATTCTTGGTGTTTTCTCTTTTCTTTACCATGTGGTAGTGATTAGTAGTCAGGTACATATGACTAAGAAAGGCATATAATTCTGTTGAGTGGTGCTCCCTTTAACAAGTCTTACATGGCCTTAGTATTCCCCAAAGTTTAGTTAAGCTGATCTTACACTGTTTGTTCAGTTAGCTAGTTAATTCTTTAATAGGTACCAGAGGTAGAATAAGCATAAAATAAATAGAGCTTACTAGAAGTTGTGAGATTAAACAGATATTCAGGTTTTCGAGAGCATGATCTCTCCTAATTCTAGGTATTTGAGAGCCTTAACTCTCCCAAAACTTCCCACTCATTCCTCTCCTTATTCCTCACCCTTCTATTTATAATATTAATTAGAAGATTCTAGACTAAGAAAATCCCTAACAGTTTTTAACAAACTAACCCATAACTAACTATAGTAATATGACTTAACTACGTTAAAATTATTTATCCTAATAACCTAACATTACTCCCCTCCCCAACTCACCTTGTCCTCAAGATGAGGAAAATGACACTCTAAAAAATACTTGTATTCCTAAAAGAGGCACAAAAGCCAAAAGAAATAGAAAAGAAGAAAAAAAGTAGGAACCCTTTTCTTTAATAACGGAAGCCAAACACTGCACTTTTCAAAGCTATTGGGTACTTTTCCACTTCCAGCATTTCTTGAATAACTAATTATGCCTTTCTAGCTTCTCCTTTTTCTTTATGTCTTCCTATACTACAAGTTGTCAAAATCGATAGTTTCTCCACACCTTACCAACGATCAGCAATATATCTAATAAAAGTCAAATAGTGCCCCATATCTCAATTGAAAACCCATACTACCTTCTCCCTCTCCTATAGCAAAACCTCTCTATGTAATTTTTCAGTCATCCCTACAAAAAACAAGCTGAAATCATCAAGAAATCTTTGCATAGCATCAGGTCCCTCCTCAAGCAGTAAAAGCACCTCCTTTTTTTTTTAGGCTAAATTGAAGGTCGCCTGAGTCTCTAACAGTTCATGTTGAGCTTTCCAAGATGATCTAAGTGACTGTCGGTCTGATTCGTGAAAAGTTACTTGAATTGGGACGTTGTTTGTTGCAGAGTTCGTCTTCCATAAGCCACCTATCGATGTCTAATCCCAGCCCAATGCCATTGCTTACATCTCTAACTAGAAGATGGACAATCAAAGCTTGTTTGGAGTTTGCAAGGCCCTTTGTCTTGTTTGCTTCTAGATTAGAGATGTTTGAAGCTTGTTGGTGGAATTGGAAATATCAAAGACCTATTTGATGGTGTTGGTGGGGCTTTGTTGGGAGTTCTTACTATCACGTTTTGCCTGATTTGGTGATCTCAGCTTACGCCCTTGGCTGGCCAACTAGGTCAACTTCTCTTCAACCACTGTTCAGTTTGTAATTAAAGTAAAATTGGACTTGGTGATAATAAGTGTGATTCCCAGCTTCACCTTATCTTCCGCTCACACTGGTTATTTATTGTCCTCTAGTGCCAATGAGTTTTCTCCAAGTGCATCTTTGGATTTTTGGCCTTCGATTCCTAACTTGCCAGTCTAAATGTCCTGCAACAATCGCATTAGATGAGGAATCAGAGCTTTGAAAGGGACTACAAATGTTCCACCTCTTTGTCTAACCTTCCCCTCATTTGGTTCTCTAGAGCTATGAGTCAATGGTATGCCTCCTTTTGTTGACTTCTCGAGTTCTATTCTGGCCTGAGGACAAACAATTGAAGCTTGTTTGGGGCCTACAAACTTCACCGACTTGTTTTCTGCCGTCATAACCACTACAGACGTTGATGAGAAGTCGGGCTACGTTGTAACTTGGTCTTTTCGTTTAAGTGGCTCTTCATCGTTCTTCTTCCAATTGTCTTCCCCTTTCGGTGGTGGTTCAATGCCTCTGGAAGCAAAACTCAATCCAAAAGTTGATTCATGTGTTCCATCATATCAAGTATATGATATGCACTTTCAATACATCTATCCACAGATGAACTTTCCATTGTTAATCAAGATCAAACAGCTCTAAAATAGGTGCTGAAGGTAGATTAAACAAAAAAATATACTTGGCTTCCTAGAAGTAGTGAGATAACAAAGATATTCAGGTTTTTGAGAGCCTTATCTCTCCCAATTACATGAATTCGAGAGCCTGGACTCTCCCAAAACTTCCCAATCATTCCTCTCCTTATCCCTCAACCCTTTATTTATAACATTAATTAGAAGATTCTAGACTAACAAAATACTAACAGATTCTTAACAAGCTGACCTATAACTAACTACAGTAATATGACTTAACTACGGTAAAATTACTTATCCTAATAACCTAAAATTCTCTTAAATGGATCCCCTTACATTACTTTTCTAGCTCAAAAAGGCTCAAGGCAAGGTGATCCAATATCACCTTACTTATTTGTCATTATTATAAAACACTTCCATAGAATGCTACAAGGTTTATGGTCTGACAGTATCTTCAAAGGTCATCCTAAGTCTGCTTCTCACATGGAGACATCAACTCAGTCAGCAACTTATTGACATATTTCAAGTCTTCTCCACTCAACCACGATTTACTTTAAATAAGCAGAAGATGAGTACTATTGTCGTGGAGTGATGTATTTAAAGCTCATCTATTGGAGAACTTGCAAATCCCTAAAGGACAACTACCTGTTTCCTACCTTGGCATGCCTCTTACCAGCTGTGTACTTACTGTGAATCAATGTTCACAGCTGACAAGCAAGATAACTAAGAAACTCAGACTTTGGACAGCAAAAGGTTATGCTGGTAGACTGCAGCTCATTAGGTCTGTCCTCTATACTCTATAGTATACAGGCGTGTTGGAGCCAAATTTCCATTCTCCCTAAGAAGGATGTGAATACCATTGAGGCAATGTCCAGGTCCTTCCTCTGGTCTGGCACAGCACATATTACCAGGAAGGCCTTGGTTTCTTGGCACACAGTGTGCAAAACCTCAAATCGAAGGAGGTTTGGGTTAAATGACATCTGCATTTGGAATAAAGCTGCTCTTGGCAAGCTCCCTTGGAACCTAGCAAGCAGGAAGGATACACTGTGAGTGAAATGGGCACATAAATACTATTTCAACCACAGTAGTGTATGGGACATCCCTCTCACCAATTGATTCTCATAGGCAATGAGAAAAAATTCTTCACTTGAGATCATCACTGGCAGTCATCTGGAAAGGAAGACAAAGCACAGTCCTGGATACCAGGGGTAAGTACAGTAAAGCTAAATGCTAAGAGAGATTGAGAACTCATGAACCATGTGTGCCCTGGAAGAAAGCAGTTTGGCATAAACCAGCTGTAGCCAGACACCAGTTTATACTGTGGCTGGCAGCACATAAACATTTGATAACCAAAGTGAGGCTGCAGCAGATGAATTTCATCCAAGACACTGTTTGCTCAATATGCAACATGGAAGAAGAGAATACTGAGCATCTATTATTCTCCTGTCAATACTCATCTGAGGTCTCAGGTTAGATTACCAGCAAACTAGGTTCAGGACATAGAATCAGGAGCCAGCACAGAGAAATTAGCTGGGTTGCTAATCAGAGAAGAAGACCAAAAGTGACACGTGAAGGTGCTGTTAGCAGCTGCGGTGCACCACTTATGACAGGAAAGGAATGCTCCGATATTCAAACAAAGAAGTAAGATGACTCAGCAGCTCTTGAAACTGATTGTAGCTGAGGCCGTTAGTAGAGTAATGGCTGTCCAAAATTGTTAAGGTTTTCAATCCCTTACTCAATTTATATATGCTCAATATATGCAATATTTAACAGAGATCAGTAGGTCTGACAAATGAAGCCAAAAAGAAAGAATTAAAGCGTAGAAGAGGGGTAGGGAACATAGGATAGTCTTATTTCTCAATTAATATTCAAAGTAACAGCAGAATAATCTTATAGAGACTTCTAAGATCAAAAATAAGATATTTTACAAGATATTCTCATAAATAATAGCCTAATAATAAGATCATAATAACAAAAGATTGAAACTGACGAGGATAATAGATAAACTCCTAAAATGTTCATTTCCTATTCTTTTTTCTCAAATAAGTCTTCAAAGTGTCAAAGGCATAAAGAAGGATACTATAACATGACTGCCTGAAGGCCATTGAACTGGATTTTTGAGGACTTAAGATGATTAAGATAGATGAGTAAATATTTGGTCGAGAAGCAAAGAGGTGAATATGCTACCACTGAATTTGTACACTATGTTCAATAAAAGGTATATTCTGCACAGTGAACCTATACGATGTGGAACCAATTCAATATTCTTTGGATAATTGATAGGAATATTCCAAATGTAGATCCTTTGACAAGAAGCTAGGAGATATCATATTGTGGATGATGGCTTGTTCTATTGCTTAATTATTCAGACACCCACAAGGATCAAAGTAACAAGTATAAATGAAATATCTGATGTTCAAGAGAAACACAGTCTGAACCTGCTGTGACTGGGTAGGAAATTCATAAACAGCATACATTAAGAATATTTGCAAAAGGTTATACCTGTTCCATCAGATACTCAACAAGATCCTTCACTCCAGAACCTTTCAAGCCAGAGATCATAAAAACTCTAAAAAAGTAATATAATCAGACAATACAACATTCAAGGGAAAAAAGGTAATAAAATATTAAACAGAAGCTCACCGATCATAACCAGCAAGGTCCTTAAATTCCTCAGAAACCTTGAGCAAATCCTTCTTTTTATCGACCAAGTCAATCTTATTCATGCACAAAACCCGTTTTTGTTTAGAGTTCGTTTCTGAACCCAAGCGCTCAATTAATCTCACCACTCTTGAATCAGGCCTGTGTTTAAGACAGATAATTAGTTCCTGAAAAACACAAACATTTAGTCTCTTTGGCAAATAAGACATTTTACAAAGATTGAGATTTTACAAAGGATGAATAAGGGTCCTCATAATCAGATTATAACCCTATAAAAACACAAAAATATAACCCCCAATATACATGTATACTGAATATTGCAATATTTGAAGCCAAAGACCACTAAAAATACATTTTTAAGCTCTCACAAAGTCAATATCTAAGTCGCAGCAACCTACATTTAGCATGACTTGTCGAATTAGTTTTACATTTTAGGAACTTCACTATGTGCACAAGAATGACATAATAAAAGTGAAAGCTAGGATGAAAACATCAATCATAGATGAAAACACAATTTATTGTGTGAAAACATCAATCATTATGTTAAATATCAACAACATCAATCATTCATCATAGAGCCCTAGCCATAAATTTGTGTTTCAAATGCATGAGATAGCTTTTAGAATGAAAACACATATAGACAAGCGGACAATGCCTTTCATCATCCAAGAAAATAAGACCAAGAAAACATTTTGTTGGTTTTTGGCATTCAAGTGAATCAAGAGAAAAACAAAGAGTTTAGTTCACATACATATACAATAAGTTGCCTTAACAACCATACAATACATGCACCATAAACTTGATGTTGATTTACATCAATAAGACAACACCCCAAAAAAAAAAGGATAATTATGAACTAAATCAAAATTAATAGACTAATAACTTCAATACATTTATCTTACAATATGGATAGTATGTGAGCTCTTTTTCAATGGTATTTTACTTCAACAATCCAACACCACTTCATTATAACAACCGCCTTAGTGGTATATCAATTGTGCTTCATTTGTATCAGTTAATGATGGGAATAGAAGATGTAGCAAACAATAATTGATAAGGAGGGCTAGAGGCTTACAGAATAAATATGGTGAGAATAAGAGGAAAATATATTTTACTGTGAAATAGATAAACTTATAGCCCCTTTTGAAGAACCGTAGATTGTAAATTCCTATAACCCTACTAATCTTGCATGGACCACAAAATCCTACCAAAATTCTACCACTATCTTAGATCCGAATTGATTAGCAGCTTTTGAATCTTAGAATCATAAGATGTAGATAAAGCAACTATGAACTAGACTATACACATACACACACTCTCTATATATGAAAGAAAAGCATACCCTAAATCATAAAACAAACATTAAAGAGACTAAATTCATGCTACAACTGACATTAATGTGGAGAGCGCATTCAAATTTCCCTATATGTAGATAGTGAAACTTCTCTAATAATCAAGGCAGCTTTACACCTAAGCAGGCACTTTCTTTTTTCCTTTTTACGTCTCTCCCATCTATCATCCTTTTATAATCAAGATACTTGATTTACAAGACAACTGAAATTGCAATAAAATCAATGGAGGATGACCTTCAAGGGATAAGAAATAATTCAATATCAAGAAGTATAAGCAGCATCATGGTACTCCAATAACTGGGAAAAGATTCCACTGTTAAAATGATCATCCCCCCCAAACACCAAGGGAGGAAAAAAAAATAGCATTAACCCTTAACATTCAGGGGAGGAAGAGAGCATGACAATGATATGCATGTAGGTTATCTAGATAATCATGGTACACAAAAGAATATTCCCTGCATTAGCCTGTCAACTGAGGTAACAATATTTCTTCACGCCAAGAAGGAAAGAAAACACTGAATATGAAGGTAATGTGTATGGAATACAATGGATAATTGACCTGCTAAGATGACGACTAACATCAAAAATAACTATGAGTACGTCATATAAATTAATTGTACTCCAAGCAGATTCAATCCGTGCTTTTGTATCTTTTGAAGGAAGTCCATTTTTCTTCAGCATCAACCCAGGAGTATCAAAAAAACACTGCACAGAGCAAAAATATATCATAAGTAGGACAGAAACATAATGGCCATGGGTATATAAACTCATCAATCACTAAGAATAAAGGCATACAATTTGGGTTTTTCCTTTTGTCATCACGCCTAAAACCTCTTGTATAGTTGTGTTTATCTTTCGTGAAACAGCAGAAACCTTTGTTTGAACCTGCAACCAACAAAACGAACTTTTATATTAAGAAAAAAATATCCCAATAAAAGTAGATTGTAATGTTGTGCAACCTCTTGAATTCAACCTTTACAAGAGTGGACACTGCATCACTCATCCATTAAACACAAAATGGTAAGGACTATAAATTATCTTTCAGTCATGTATGAATAAGTTATAAAGCAATTTGTATCAGCAGTATAAGCCACTAAAAAACCAAAATTGCTGTCTTCTTCCAACACATTGAAATAATAATAAAAATGACTTCTGATTATCCATTGGTAGAGAGTCAGATGAATAAAATCCACATGGCAGACTTCCCTTTAAATTGGAAGACGTAAACCCAGAAGACATTGTTTTCAATTTACTTGTGATGAATATGAGTAGTTTTGACTCTTGTAGCGATTACGAAAGGTTTGGTTCTGTCAATCTAGGGTGGTGACTACATCCTGCAATTCTCTTTAATCAAATAATTCTTCATCTACTATGTACTTTCACCAATTTTCAGTCATTGGTGCAAAACTTGGCCAAGATGAACAAAAGAAACTCCCAAACACAAAAATAAGCTTTCTTTGTTATTCCTATACATCCAATACTCATTCCACATAATATCACAAGCCCCAAATAATTATCATAAATAACAAATTTTGAAATAATCTCATCCCATTACAAGTAGATCTTCTTCTTTTCTTTTCTTTTTTACTGTTACTTGCACTCACATTGGAGGGATGAAATCTCAACCCCTCATCAAAAGCAGTCACTGTCTTTCATATACTAAGAATAAATGAACATCCAACTTCTCGATGGCTACTGAACAACACCTCAATTGTACCAATAACAGCACCAATTGATTTGTAGAGGGGAAACGGGGGAAAAAAACATCCACGTCCAAAATGCATAAATATTCACCAGAAAGAATGCAATGAAACACAACTGCAGCAAAAAAAAAAGGAAAAAAATTTTTAGATCATAATTTACAAATTTACAAAAACACTTGTGCTAAAGCAAATGCTACCATTTTTTTACCTTAAACAACAGAAACCGCTTCAATGAACAGAAAGGGTACATAAACCAATTTGAAAAGCAAGCGGAGGTAACTGACCATGCAGTTGGTAAGAGCCGACTTGCCAGCATTTGGAGCTCCAATAATCCCAACTGATGCAGACCTCTGATCCTCCACCTTCACCTCAAGATCCTCTTCCTCTTCCTCATCAGGCCCTTCCAATGCTGCCTGAAGCAGCACCGTCGCAAGCATCCGTTTCCTCTCTTCATCCTCCATCTCCACTTCCTTAACTTTCAAACTTGCTACCGTACTCTCTTCCCCAAAGATATTCCTATTAACTCTATCTCTATACTTTGAATCCCAATTAGCTTGCTTCTTCTTTTCAACAATTTGAGGGGGCAATGTGAATTGGGAGCTGTCAAAAGCTGCTGGGCCTTCATGGTCAGTCTCATTCTCTGAGGACGAGGAAGTGGCGGCACCACAGGCTGCCCCATTCTCTAACTGAGGTTGGGTGGCATATAGTTGACGTAACAAAGTGGGGCTGAATTGGGGATTATTCCAAGTTTTAGAAGACAAGTTTGACATAGTTCGAAGCACTCTAAAACCTTTCATATTCGTTGGCTATGGAGTAAACTGCAACACAGCAAAAGCATGTGAGGACTAACCAGAAGGGTAAACCATAGTTCTTAAGAACTAGACAAGTCATCAAACCAGTCTTGCTACTGAACCAGTGGTTTAAATGGTTTACTAAAAATAAGCAAAACCTGAATTAATTTGTTTGACAATGTATTACTGCCATAGATCTCAAAATAGCATATTCTAACATCATAAACACCTTAGAGCATCCATATAAAACCACAAAATAACATATGTCAATATTAAGTTCCATACATATTCATAGTAAAAGTCGAATAATACATAACACAAATTACTTAATTTGTTTAATTTTCTGTGTAGAAGCAAAACCAGCATTACTAGCCTCCACAGACATTATATACATCAAGTTTCTCAAAATTATACATTGATTAATAATATAACACAAATTTACAGCTCACACCACAATGTAACATCTCAAGCAACAGATTAATTCAAATTTTCAGTGACCAATTAACAAGTTATCAGAAAATAAAAATAGATAACTCAATCGACATAAAAATATATAAGCTCAATTAAAAAGTTCATGTTAGCAAATTAGCATCCCAAGAATCACAGTAACATAAAACTTAAACAATAAAAAAAGTTCAATTTAAATTTTCAGAAACCAATAAACAAAATATATAAGCTCAATCGAATTACCCGAGTACTCAGAAATTATATATAAAATGAAAATGGCGCTCCGAACTGGCTAAGACCTGAAGAAAACGAAAATAATTGCAAATGAAAGGAATAAGCTCACCTCAACATTATAGACGAAAATCAAGCTAAAAAATAAAAATAGAAGTAGAGAAATGGAAAAAACAGAGTCAAGACGAGAACGCAAATCGACGGCGGAGTAGACAAATGCGAAGAACAGGGGCCAAGTAGACGAAATTACATAGAATCCACCACGGAGAAGCGAAGCCGACAAGAAACGTGAGCGAACAACGGAGGCCAGGCGCAAACGCGAGCGCGAAAGCTGGCGTGGGTCTTGGTCCTCTTGTCCGTTAAGGGCTGCAATGTGCAGCGAATTCGAACGAACGACGCAAGCGAATAGTGGCAGCACTTCTTTTCCACGGAACCACAGGGCAACGAGAAAATTACTGTTAATAGGTTTAGAAGAAAATGACTACAGTGTCCTTGTATTTTACGCTGTGGGATACAACCAAAACAGGGTAAAAACGAAAGTTCAGGAAAATAAGTAGAACCAATCCGGTTCTCAGCATAACCAGTCGGTCCAACCATTTTTCCGTCATTTCACTCGCTTAAGAGTTAGGAGTAGTTTTCCAACCGATATGGCACCATTTCACTAGTTCGATCAACCAACCGGTCTAATGTTTAAACTATGGATAAAATAACAAAGAATTAAGGGAAGAACTGAGATGTGACAATGGAATAAAAATAGTAAGGCAAGGATCATAAAACAACAGGAATGAAGAAATGTTTTATATTTTTCTAATTTAAAAGTATCATGTTTTAAGTAGATATTAAATCTCGGTCATCTACCGTATATTTTAACATAAATATTACTTTGTTAATAGGTTGAGAAGATGTATAACAAATCTGGTAAGCAATAACTAGGGGACCTTTGTGTTAGGGAGACTAATGACAAAGAACATACTTCTCACTTAAGAGTTGCTGAGAGAGTACAATAGTAAGGCAAGGATCATAAAACAATAAGGTTGAAGAAATGTTTTATTTTGTTCTATTTTAAAAGTGTCATGCTTTGAGTAGAGATTGAATCTTGGCCATCCATCGTGTGTTTTAACTTAGATATCACTTCACCAATAGGTTAAGAGGGTGTATGACAAATATGGTAAGCAATAATCAAGGGGGCTTTGTGTTAGGGAGACTAGTGACAGATAACATACTTCTCACTTAAGAGTAGTTGATAGAGTTCAATAAGAATAGAACCTCTCCCAAGTATGATGACAATTAATTTGAGAAATGCTTATGGCCTAACCATATAATGGATATACATTTGAAAGAAGTATAGGAATTAAGTTTTGGTTGTGATACTAATTAAAATAATACAGATTAAAATACTAGGTTTTGTCATTACATTTGTATAGTAAAGAAATAATAGATTATTAATAGAGTTATAATAACTAGAGTAATTAAAAGTTAAATTTCCTCGTCAATAGATTATTATTTTGTAACACCCATATTTTTCACTACTTAAAAATTTTCATTTTAAACATTATAAAGGCAAAAGAAAAAAAATATTAAACACACTTAGGAAAAACAAAATGATATTGCCACACTTAACATAGGATAGACATTAACCATCCATCCTATGTTAGATACAAGGCTGAGAAACCACGCCAATCAAAATTAAAGTAGAGTGCAAAAGAAACATGATATACAGATACTTCAAGAAAACGTTCACAAAATAAAACCTCGTTGATCCCTAAAGTATTCAAATACATAAAGGTAAGTTAAATTGAAATAAGGACTATAATGATATATAGCAAAGATAGGGTGTAAACCCAAACCCTATTCCATTAAAAACCGAACAACAGTCTTCGCCATGCTCTCGAACCCTAAGCCCAAAATGAGACAAGTCCTACCAGTCATCTCCAAAAACTTGCACATAGTCCTCTACTCATGGAAATTAGCATATGACTGAACAAATAGGTACATTAGTACGCTTTATACTAAGTAAGCCAAGTTACCTCCTCAATGGGAGTTACAAGTATACAAGGCCCTAACATAATATGGGGATCCTACTAAACATATATCGTGCTTATGCCATACAATCAGACATAGATGCTCTATCACAGTCATATAATGCATCAAAACTTCATGCCATACACTAAAAAGACAAATCATAACTTATCATACTTATCAACATAACATAAACATCATAGATAGATACATATAATGTACTAAGCACGATAAACAACTTATTAATAACAACTTATTAATAAACAACCTAATGGATTATGTAAGCTTGGAAAATAGACCCAATGAAAAACTATGTGAATGGATAGTACAACACCCCATGGTCTCACATACTATAGAAGTTTATTCAAACCAAAACACGTTATAGCAATATATCGATATTTAACAAGCTCAAAAACTTAATCATGCTTCACTTCAAGCAAGTTGACCCTATTTTCTCTAAAGTCATGCATTTCTCTCAAGATTCTTAATTAATTCAACATGCATCAATTGGAAGCGAGATTCTTAAGTATGCATATAATATTAACAGCTTGTAAAGTGCATCACATCACATGCTTATTTAGGCTATATTTTAAAGATAAGAATGACTTACTTGATGCTTAGCAAAATTTTCCCACTAAAGAGGAAAAACTCAAGCTAAAAGATTTAAACTTCCAAAACTTATAAAAACAACAAGTTAAAACTCATAAATCATTGAATAACTTTCATAAATCAAAAAAATAAAAATAGAAAAAAAAAAGGGGGGGACTTACCACACCTGAAAGAAAAAAATAGAGGAAGATTCAGCTAAGAGCAATTCAACTTCCTCTTAAATCTAACTTTTTCTTCCTTATGACACAAATATTTAATGAGGATGAAGATTAGTGTGAATGTAGTTAGGTTT
The DNA here is from genome assembly GCA_039764185.1 of Tamarix austromongolica. NCBI lineage: Eukaryota > Viridiplantae > Streptophyta > Magnoliopsida > Caryophyllales > Tamaricaceae > Tamarix > Tamarix austromongolica. The sequence continues at coordinate 59,186,661 of CM077815.1, forward strand.
AGGATCATTTTGAATTGGATTTATGAAGAAGAAGTATAAATATTCAAGCAAGAACTCAAAAAGATTGCAACAAGAATTCAAAGAAATCTAATTGTAATATCATTAATCTAAGATTATTCCAAATAATCATAGAATGGGTATTCAATCACAAAGAGAGAATTAACCAAGTAAATTACTTATGTTATATATCAATATCAAAATCAACCAACATGCTACAATGTGTTGACATTCCATGCTTATATAGGAGTTTAGGACATTGCTAACTAACACACTAATTTAGCCACATGACATACAAATGGCTAACTAGCACATAACTAGTATAACAATATATTTATATCTTATATAATATATGGCTCAACAAGACTATTACAAACAAAGTAAGCTAAGATTACATGAAAATAATATACAAGAATCCTAATTAAAACAATCATGTTAACTTTAAAAGGTTAGCTAGGCCTTCTTAACTTTGACTTTCATACATAATAGCTTCTTTTGTAATAGCTTGTAATATGTGAAAATCTTAAGTATCCTGAATTCTTATATAAATTGATCTTCTTCCTATAAATATGTTACATATATGCAAGAATGACTTAAAAAAATATCATCAAATTTAGTCAAAGAATTATCATCAAAGATAAGCAATGTGATCAACTCTAAAACTAAGTATAGCAAATCATCACCTTGAGGATCATCTATGGATGCTTCTTCATCAACTTAAAGATAAAATAATGGAGGATATAGAAAGGATTAGAAAAGTTAATGGAATTCGAAAGTAGGCACAATGTGGAGAGGAAATAACACAAGTACTAAAGGGTCGTGATGTTTTAGAGGCTTAAAGAAAAGTGAGAAGAAATGGTGATTAGGGTTTTTTTTATAGCCAACAAATTGGTTAAGGAATCAGTGAGGGTTATACAATAGATCTAAAACCCTAATTTTATTGTTAAATGTAAGCTTATAGGTAGATTTATCGAGAATAGGTTGACTTATATCTCAGAGCTCAAATAATGATTTTTCTAGAGATTGTAGGTCGAGTTTGTCTAGAAAATATCAAACATAAGAAGAGTAATGGAATATTAGCATGGGAAGGAATATCCTAACCAATTAGGGACAATTTAGAATCGAAGCATACTTCTTAAGGTGTGTAAAGGAGAGAGAAAGAAGAAGAAGATATGAGTGAGGTTATCCTCTCCCTGATTTGTCATAATCGAGCCCTCAAATTTGTTCGAGAAAGGAACTAAAGCAAAATAAATGGTTAAAAGGGTTAAGAATCACTTAAGAATAGTTTGGAGTTAGATTATCAAAGTTCCATTTTGATGCAAGGAATTTCCCAGAAAATATCGAGTTTTAAAAAGTACTTAGCCCAACCAACTAGTCGATTGATTTGGCTAATTAGTCAACTATTCTATAAATGAATTCATCAGTTTGGTCAAACAAAACCCCTTTACTAAAATAATGAACTAGTCGATCCATTCATAAAGTCAGTCGATTGATCCACTTGAAAACTTGTTTTATTTAAATTTTTTTAACTTTACTCAAATTCATTCTTACCTTTAACCTAATTATAGTTCCAAATCAAGACCAAACATTATCAAATTTTGTTAAACACCATAGTATTTCATCAAAATTTATTAAACAACATACTTTTTCATTCCATAAATATTACAAAAATATAGGGTATTATGACACTACCTCCTTAAAGAGGATAATACCCAATAGTTCACACATTACATTTAACAAGGCAAAAAGGGTTACTACCCCCTTAAAATAAAAAGTCATGCCAACATATATCACATTAGGAGAACAATTCTGGGTACTTTTCTTGAATCTCCTCCTTAGCCTCCTAAGTGGCCTCCTTGGCACCATTTCATGACCAAATGACCTTTACTAGTGGGACATTCTTTGTGCGCATTGCTCAGGTCTTCATGCCTATACTGCTTACTAGTCATTCTTTACAAGTTAGAGACTCATTAAGCTCTAACAACTCTAGTTGGATGACATGTGAAGGATTTTCTACATAATTCCTCAATTAAGATATGTGGAAGACATTGTGTACATGCGATAATTCCACTGGTAGGGCCAAATAATAAGTGACATTGCTAACTAGATCTATGATCTTGTATGGTCTAATGTAACTTGGACTAAGCTTATCCCTTCTACCGAACCTCATTACTCCCTTGGGGGGAGAGGAATCTATCACCCCCTCATAACCATCGGTTTGTCTTCTCAAATTTGCATATCTCTCCTACCGATATTAGGTTTCTCTCATCTGGTACTAAATTACTTGAATATGCCTCATCTTCTCCTCTATCATCTCTAGCCCTAATACAATCGTCTCACTGATATTGCTTCAACATAAGGGAATACGACACTTCCTCCCATATAAGGCCTCAAAAGGTGCCATCTTGATACTTGCATGATAATTGTTATTGTAAGAGAACTCAATTAAGTCTAGGCATTCCTCCCAAATGTTGCTAAAATCTAACACACATGTCAAAAGCATACCCTTTAAGGTTTCAACGGTCCCCTCTATCAGACCATCGGCAGATGGGTGAAAAGAAATACTCATCTTCTGCTAAGTTCCAAAAGCAGCTTGCAACTTTTGCTAAGAGTATAACCAAAATCTAGAGTCTCAGTTTAACAAGATGTCTCTAGGGATGCCATGTAGTCTCATAGTGTGCTTCTTATAGGTGTTGGTTAATTACTCCATACTCTATGTCATCTTCATTGATATAAACATTGTCGACTTAGTCAAACAATTCACAATAACTTAGATGGAATCAAATCCATCATGGGCCTTCAGGACACCTACCACAAAGTCCATAAATATGATGTGTCACTTTACCTTTTCTCGTGGTTGTACCAACCTTACTGGTCTCTTATGCTTGATCTTGACCTTCTGACATGTCAAACATCAAGCAACAAACTTAGCAACCTCCCTCTTCTTACGGGGCCACCAATATACCTTCTTCAAATCCTTATACAACTTATCTACTCTAGTATGTATGGAATAAAGAGTATAATGACCTTTATCCAAGATTTTCCTCTTGAGCTCAACACATCCCTGTGGTATACACCACCTACCACGGTATCTGATACTACTATCCTCATGGAGATGAAACCCTTTAGCTCTACCTTCTTTAATACTTGCTTGATCCTCTCAAGCTTAACATCACTAAGTTTACCATCTTAGATCTCCATAAAGATTGAAGGTGTGATGGTGAGTGCACTCATTCTTGCCTCCAAACTACCAGCGTGATCAACTAGATCTCCATCAACTTAAGCTCTTGACACAAATGATCTGACAACATAATCGTGCTCAAGGAATATGATATCTTTTAGCTAGGGGCATCTACCACCACATTAGTCTTACCCTCATAGTTGGTTAACTCTAGGTCATAATCCTTTACCAATTCCAACCATTGGCATAATCTCAAATTCAACTCCTTTTGCATGAAAATGTACTTAAGGCTCTTATGATCAATGTAGAACTAGCACTAAACACCATAGAGGTAAAATCCTCCAAATTTTAAGAGCAAACACCATCGTGGGAAGCTCTAAATTGTGTGTTGAGTAGTTCTACTCATGCTACTTCGGTTATCAAGAAGCATATGCCACCATTCTTCCATGTTGCATTAACACACAACCTAATTTATTCTTAGAAGCATCTTTGTATACTTCAAAACCATCTAATCCACTTCATAACATGAGCATAAGGGTAGTAGTCAAACACCTCTTCAATCCTTGAAAGATTCACCACACTTCTTATCCCAATGAAATTGTGAAGCCTTCTTCAACAAATTAGTCAATGGATGAGCTATCTTGGAGAAGTCTTCAACACACCTACTATAGTAACTAGCAAACCCTAGAACTATGATCCTCTTTAACAAAAGTTAATGTTGGCTACTCACAAGCTTCTTGAACCTTAGAAGGGTCCATTACCACATCATCCTTCAAAACTAAATGCCTAAGGAAAGCCACTTAATCTAGCCAAAACTCACACTTTGAAATCTTGGTATATAATTGGTGTGTCCTTAACAATGCCAAGATCTGTCTCAAATGCTGCTTGTGCTTCTCTCGATTGCTGGAGTAGAGGAAGATGTCATCGATGGACACTAAAATGAATTGATCTAAAAACTATCCAAAAATCTGATCCATGAGAGACATAAATGCTGCTAGCACATTAGTAAGTCCAAAAGGCATTATGATGAACTCATAAAGGCCATATATTATCTGAAATGCCATCTTTGAAATATCTTACTCCATTATCTTCAATTAGATGGTATCCTAATCAAAGATCAATATTAGAGAACAATGTTCCTCCTTTGAGTTGGTTAAATAAATCATTGATCCTTGGTAATGGATAATGATTCTTCACCATAACCTAATTCAATCATTGGTAGTTGATGCATAGTCTTAGGCTCCTGTCCTTCTTCTTAATGAACAAGACTGGCACTTCATAAGGTGATACACTTGATCAAATATAGCCATTATCCAATAGTTCTTTTAAATAAACCTTAAGCTCCTTCATCTCTATGGGTGTCATGTTGTACGGTGCTTTAGATACTAGTTTCGTCCTTGGTGGTATGTCCACAGTAAATTCAACATCTTAAATAGGTAGCATGCCTGAAATCTCATTAGGGAAAGCATCAAGATACTCTCGTATCACTAAAATTTGCTCTAATAATGTATCACCGGTCTCGATATCCCGAATACTACATAGAAATAGGGCATACCCCTTATGAAAGAGGGTACTCATCACAATTGCTGATATGACCTTTACAAAAGGGTTAGGCTTAAACTTGGGATACGAGACCCTAACACCCTTTGGTCTTCAAATAACCATACATTCCTATGCACAACATATTAATGCTCGGTACTTTCCTAACACGTTCATTTTGATAATCACATCAAAATTGCACAATTCAATCTCCATAAGATCTAAGGAAAACTCTACATCCCCAAATATGAAGGTCACCCTTTTATAAAGCCTAAATCATGAAATCATATCCCTTGAAGACAACACAACAGAAGCAAAAATATTATCAGAAGGAGATAACACAATTCTTGCTATGAATGCAGATGACACAACATAATGCAGTGCACTAGAGTCAAAAAATATGTATATTGGAAAGCTAGAGACAATAAGCATATCGATTATCATAGCAGTCTAATGCTATACCATTATCTGGATAATCACATTTAGGCAGCCTCTTGAAGGAACCCCTATAGCACTGACTAACCCCCGACCCTACTAAAATAGGTGAGGCTTTTGACCCCTAGGCTAATTGGTAAGGCTAACATCACTAGTTGGTGATGGAGGAACTCTCAAAATCTATGGTTGAAGCTACTATATAGATTAGGTGCTCTTTGTTCCAAATTGACCTCTCTAAACACTACCATCTTTGACACCACACTCATAGGCTCTGTGTCCTACCATACCAAACTCATGGAAAGTCACATTATTACCTCTACAATCCACTCCCAAATGATCTGCCCCACAATGCTTGTAATGGTAATGCCTCTCCTCAACACATCCCCCATACTAACCTCCAACTCAAGGTGCTAACCCCATACTTCGGCCATACTTAGGCAGCATGGTACCTTTAGAGAATTCCTTCTCCTATCAAGTTTTCTTCCACAAATAAGACTCATCCCTCTAGAGAAGGCCTTCTCCTGTCGTATGTTTTCTTCTAGAGAAGGCTTTAGGTTTGGATGATTTTTTTATCGTACATTCAAACCATGTTTAGTGGGGTATCTTCCACTAATAACTTTTGATACCTGATCCCTAGGCCAATATTAAAGTTGTGAACCTACATCACCTCATTACCCTCTGCCTTAGGAGCAAATTGGACTAAGTCCATGAATCTCATGTAGTGTTTCTCTATCAATATGCCTCTCTGTCGAAGGGTCATGAACTCATCATACTTCTTCATATGGAGATGAATAGGGTAGAATTGGCCTCGAAGTGCCACAAGGAAGGGTTCCTAAATAGTAGAATCTCCTCCTCTCGGCTGGACACTTCTCCACCATACACTTGTTGTTTCCCTTATATAGTATACTACCACATTAACCCTCTTGTCCAATGGACAACCACAAGCATTAAAGGTCTTATTCATGTCTCTAACCCATCTTTCCATGATGTTAGGGTCTTCTTGGCCCACGGAGATTGATGGATGATGATGCCTAACTCTCTTGAGTCAAACCTCAGGATTTTCTCAAATTAGTTGATTGGTTTGGTCAAACTAGTTGACCGTTATATAACTAGTCGATCGATTATGATAAGCCAGTCAATGGATTTAAGCAGAAAGCAACCAATGTCACCATAGACCAACCAATTGGGAGTTCTAAGGACCAATCGATCGGTTTGGCTTAACCAATCAATCTATTTGCTCTTAGACATTACATAATAGATATTCTTTATGTGAATTACACTCTAAAATCTTATCACATCTAAACCAAAACATGCTATAGCAACATATCGATATTAACAAGATAAAAAAACTGAATTCTGCTTCACTTTCAAGCAAATTGACCCTATTTTCTCTAAAATCATGCATTTTTCTTAGGATTATTAATTAATTCAACATGCATCAATTAGAAATCAAACTATCATGCATGCATATAATATTAACATCTTGTAGAGTAAATCATGCCACATGCTTATTTCGGTTACATTTCAAAGATATGAGTAGCTTACTTGAAGCTTAGTAAAATTTTCTCACTAAAGAGGAATAATTCAAGTTAAAAGATTCCCACTTCCAAATAAAAAAAATGAGTTTAAACTCACAAATCCAAAACTCAAACTAGAAAAAAAAAACTTACCACACATAAGAGAAAACAAATAGAGGAACATTCAGCTTGGAGTAACTAAACTTTCTCCTAAATCTTACTCTTTATTGCTTAAAAATAAAACAAAATGGGGCTAAAGAAAGGATCAAAAGAGTGAAAGAAATTTGAAATTAAGCTCAATGTGGAGAGGAAGTAACACAAGTTCTAGAGAGTTGTGATATTTTGGAGGCTTAAAAAAGTAAGAAGGGGTGAGTAAGTTTTTTTTTTTTTATAATAACCAATTGGTTAAGGAATGAGCATGGTTATGCAAAAGATCTAAAACCCTAATTTTACAATTCAAATATGAGCTAAACGAATGGATTTATTAATAATCGGTTGACTTGTATCTCCAAGCTCAAATAACGATTTTATGGATAATGTAGTTTAAGTTTGTCTAGAAAATATTGAACAAAAACAGGTAATGGATGATCAACTTGGGAAGGAATCTCCCAACCAAGTAAGGATAGCCTAAAACCAAAGCATACTTCCAGAGGTGTGTAGAGGAGAGAGAAAGAAGAAGATAGAAGTGAGATCATCCTCTCCCTAATATGTTAAAATTGATCCCTCAAATTTGTTTGTGGTAGCAGCTAAATAAGAATAAATGATTAAAAGGGATAAGAATCACTGAAGAACATTTTGGAGTTGGATTATTAAAGCTTTATTTTGATGAAATGAATTTCCCAGAAATACCAAGCTTTAGAAAGTACTTAGCCCAACTAACTTGTCGATTGATTTGGCTAACTAGTTGACTGTTTTATAGACCATTTGATTGGTTCCCCAAACTAGTTGATTAATTTAGTTGAACAAAATCCCTTTGCTAAAATAAAGAACTAGTCAATCAGTTTATAAAACTAGTCAATCGTTCCATTTGGAATCTTATTTTATTTAATTTTTTAAACTTTACTCAAATTTATTTTCACCTCAAACCCAATTATAGTTCCAAATCAATATCAAACAGTATCAAATTTTATTAAACACCACAATTTTCCATTCTATTAATCTTACCAAAATATGAGGTATTATATTTTTGGCCATTGATCAAGTTAATTTATATTAATAGTTTATCTTTGATAAATTTTAAAACTCTAGAATTTTCCATCAATTACACCTATCTTTTTGTGATCCTAAGGATCCCCTGCCAATCAATAACATGGGAATCTTAATTAATACGATCAACCATACATGTAACACCCCAAAATTTACTACCAAAAATTTTGTTTTACAATGGAAGCATAATTAAAATAATCAGGTGTTACCGCTATAATTAACATAAGTCGGGCTTACAATCCCAACCTTATATCAATCACAAGGCTAAATAATTTAAAATGCTCAATAGGATAAAACTAAAATGAGAGAAGTTTCATAATACCAAATACGAGTTTGGAGATTAACTCAGTATTACAATAAAAAAATACTACAAAAGGGATACCGTGGATCAAAGAGTCCAAAAAGGGTATCCGAGTAAAAACATCGTCCAAATAACATGGCTCTTCACCTAAACACCCAGTACAAATAAATGTCACTCTCCCCCACACACTATATCAAAGGTAGTGAAATCATTAATTGGGTCCTCAAAGACCTGCACAAAACCATTAGGGTCATCTGCTATGCGAATGAGCAGCACCCATGAAAAGGATTATCAGTACGCTACGTACTAAGTAAGGTAATAATATAGTGGAAAATAGTATACATGCGAGATACATGAATCAACACAGTGTAATTACCGGTCCATATTCGTATTATTATAATATATTAAGATCCATTTTTTTATTTACGTTGAGTTCAGGAACCCTACTATTCTCAACTAATGGAACGGTTCTCCCATTCTTATCGTTGGAATGATGATAACATACAACCTCGAGAAATACATCTAGCCACTATTCTTATCGGTGGAATAGTTAATAATATACATTCTCGGGACAAAACACTCCCGAATAATATTCTCGTCCAGTTGGATAGACATATACAACCGATCCTGACTCACATAGTTTTTCACTTTAAATGATTAGTGTCTTATCAATGATTATAATTGTTCTCGAGATTTATTTTAAAATGAGTTCAGGGACCCCACTATTCTCAACTTATGGAACATTTATCCTAAATTAGGGCAAAATGCTCCTGCCACTATCCTTACCGATGGAACGGTTAATAATATACAATCTCAGGGTAAAACGCACCCGGATAATATTCTCGTTCGATGGAACGTACATATATAATCAATCCTGACTCATGAACTTTCACTTTAAATGCTTAGTGTCTTATTCATGATTGTTTTATGAGTATGAGACATGATTAAGGCAAGTAAAGATATCAACATATAGATAACAAGACCGTTATCAAAGATTAACATGCTTATTTTCCCCCAAAATCCTAAATTCATAATTTAAGCATAACTTCCCCCATATTGATCATTTATCCACCAAACTTAGTATATGTTCCTAAAATAATAGTATCATTAAAATACCCAAATTTTGATTTTTAAATCTCATGCCTTACACATGCGATAATAGACCTATATCAAAAGTTACTATTCATAAGGCTTCTAAAACCCTAATTTTATAAGTAAGCCATAACTTCTCCCATAAGGATCATATAATTACCAAATTAAATATACATTCTCAAAATACCCATATTAACAATATATCTAAAATTCATGGCCTAACTCTAACATTTTACACATAAGATAGTAGCCCTATCTTAAATTCATGGCCTAACTTTAACATTTTATACATGTGATAATAACATTACCATTTTAAGGCTATTATTCCCAAATTAGGCTATTTTCTTATCTGAACAACTTATGACCTTCATAACTTCTCCCAAACACTTCAAATGATATTATTAGAATATTTTAATCTGTATAAGACATTAAAATACCAAAATTCCCATATTAACCCGTATTGACAAAAATGCCCTTAAAAATAACTAATAGCCTTTATTTTACGAAAATCTCATATCCTCAATATCATTATTTCCAAATCCTCCTTTTATCAAAATAAATCTTCAACATAATTATTTTCCACTTATAATAATTTATTAGGCCCATACTACTCTTCCACAATTGATACTCATCCACAAAAATACATCCTAGCGTAATATCATTGTATCAGCATAATTTTTGTTATTCTCACTTTCTTCCTATCATATAATTCATATTAATATATCATATCATCAAAAACATGAATTTTAATAGTGTAACAACAATAAAATCATAACAAACATAATCATATAAACATTTAACACAAAACCCAAAACATCAACTAGTATCCTTACAAATAAAGGCTCTGGCCTCTAAGCATGATTATTCTAATCCGCTTCTTCCAAAACTTCTGGAATATCACCTAATAATAATTAAAAAACATAATTAGAATTAATAATATAAATAATGAATGTTTAAGGTAATTGAAAGGAAAAATAATGGGAAAAACCAAATTGGTTTTGAAGTATGGTTGCTAGCCAAAAAGGCTAGCAACGGTATAAACTGCGGTTGCTAGGGAATGGACAACAGCAAGAAGGACTGAAAGGGAGAGGTAGGCAACAGTGAGGGCTGCTGGAAGGGGGTGTAGGATTTGGCAATTTTTTCCAAAGCTAGGGGTGATTTGGTGGTTTTTGCCAAAGGGTAGGGGTGATTTTTGGTGAGTTTTGCCAATGGGTTTGGGGTTGTTCTTTGGTAGGTTTTGTTGCAACTTGGGGGGGGTAGGAATGGGTGGTTTTGCTGTAGCTAAGGGTGAGTTAATGGAAGGTTTTTCTGGTGGTGTTGGATGGGGTGCGGCAATAGTTGCCAAATGTGAGTTTTTAGGGGTGTTTTTGGGTGATTTTGGTGACTTTAAGGAGGGGAGATATTGATTGTTTTTGCGGTGGTATTTTGATAGAAAATTGGGGGACTAAAGAGGTCTTTTTTAGTGCATTAAATGAGGTATATATATATATATATTTATACACATGCTGAGAGGGAGAGGAAGGGGCTGCTATTGGGGTAAAATTTTCAAACCCCAACCCACAACCGCAGGAGCTGGGAATTGATGGGGTAAGGGTATGTTTGGTAGAGGGAGGGTAAGGTGCTCAACATGGAGAGGAAGAAAATAATAATTAAATAAGATATGGAGGGGGAAGGAAAAAGGAAAAGGGAAAGGAAAAAGGTGGGGGTTTAGATTTAGGATTAGGTTAGATAATTATCTAGGATTAGATTTAGGTTAGGAAAATAGTAACAACCTGAAATAAAAATTAGGATAAGGCTAAGATTTAGAATTAGAGAATTAGCATAAGATAGAAAAATAAATTCCCAATTTTAGAATTAGATTTTGATATTAATTACTTGGGATTAGGTTTAGCTAAAATTTTGGGGTGTTACAATACATTAGAAACTTATATGCATCTAGTTAGTTACACAAAGTAACTCATGTTGAAATAGTCTACACTAAGCACCATTAAGTAAACCTATTAGTTTACAATTTTTTTATTTTTCTTATTTCTTGTGAGTACAATAGTAGATTAGGTAATGATTTGATTGATTGGTATATTTTATATATAAATTAAAAGGAAATTCATAAGAGTTTTAATACCCTATGACTTTACTTTAGTGTACCATATACGGTGAATGATAACCAATTAATATACGAGGAAAGAATACAAATTGGCTCCAACATGCTCATTAAGTTGACTTGTGACTAGGATTTAGTCAATTCAAATTCATATACACTATATATACATGTATAATATTAAAAAAGAAAAAAATGAGTGGTACCATTATATGCATTCATGCATATCAAGTCCATGGCCACTTAGCTAATTGATATTATAAGATATCAATTTTAAATTTCCAACCACACTTTTTGTACACATAATCATTAAGAGCTATGTTTAGGACCATAAATAAGTCAAACATGCAAGTAAACAGTTCAATTTGACTTATTAATAGCTCAATTTTGTTCCTTTTTTTAGTTAAATGAGTCGAGTATGAGCCTTATTTTTAAACTTATTTATTTAATGAACCTAGACCAAGTCTAGAAGTGTTTGGCTTGGCTTAATTCATTTGCAACCTTTTTTAAATAAAAATACATTAGTACATAATTAGTAGTAGAAAGCATTTAGGTGTAATAGGCATATCATTGATAATTTGTCTAAAATTTAGCATGATCCTGGATTTAGTTAAAATATAGAGGGGTATGAATCTATTTGTAATGGCTATATTTTCCTTAAAAACTAATAATCTAATTCAAGTTGAATTGCTTGATTAAGCTTGAATAATTAAACAATTTCATTTTTAATTATCCATAATTTAATTATTTTGGTAAGTCTAATTTGTTAGACCGTTAGCTAACTTATCTATTCACACTACCTTAATACTAATTATGATTTTAGGGTCAAGTAACTATTAATTAATAAACCTTAAGGGATATATTAATTATATATGCTAATAGATGTACAATATGTGATAAACATTATTAGCAAATTAATTTCAATTTATGGTCAGTCAAATAATTTAATTAAATCTTAATTTCCTATCCACTAGTAATTTGCATATTTATTTGAGGAATCCTGTATGTTAATTAATTTGGACTAGGAGCTTGTATATAGGTGTTAGGTCATATATTTTGAATTCACTAAATTTATGGAGTTTAATAAAATTAGATCTAAGATGTATATAATTTTTATATGTAATTTATTTTTATGTGGCATTAATAATATAATGGTTAACTATAGGTTTAGCCAACCAATGAGCTCTTAGTGTCAGGTTTCCTTTTAGGTAAGCCACTTATTTTCTAGTTATCCATAAGTAAGATATCACCCCTATTATTTAGCATATGCTAAGATGCTCTAATGTTATGTATATACTGGTCCATTGTGATACATGCAATTTATCATTTATGAATAATCTCTTGATAAATTATCGTAGATGGAATATAATAAAAATATTTCTTTTGATATTATGGTTACAATAAACATGATTAGTTGTCTAGATATATTATATTATTCATGGTTGCATCCTAAAAAAGAGCTTAAGGTTCTATTTGGTATGGATTATAACTATAAAATAAAATTTTCTATCATATAAGTATTTATGGACTAAAATAATTTTAATAAAAGAATGTGTATTGTAGAACAGATTATTTGGGCATGTTTATATGGTATGTAATTTTTTGTCATAATTGAATAATTATTAAAAATGGAAAGATCTTGAGTTAGAATAGGCATTCCCTAGGGTTAGCCTCTCGAGGAAGGGTTGATAATGCCTACCCTATTTGGTTGTGTTAGCTATCTATATTTGGCTAACTGGTGCTTATTATCCGCCCTATATTATTTTGGTTAGCTAAGAGCCACTAAGGATCCAAATTCACTCTTTAGAACTATATGTTTCCTATTAGAGGGTGTTTAAACTTATTGGAGAAGAGGATCCACTCATCCTAGAGGGTTGGATTTGGGATTTCGATAGGACTTTTAATGCAATTAATTGTTTAGGGACAAGGAAGGTGAGCATAACAACATAATTCCTTTATAGATTAGCCAATACCTAGTCACTAAGTCATCGTGCTCAAGGTGGAACGCCGATATCCTAGTAGGACTTTAAGAGGATAGTCCATACAATGTTCTATTCTAAGAGCACTAAAAGGGATAGGCTTAATGTAATCCCCCAAAAATTTCGAAAACCTATATTTTAATAAATTATTTTTATTTGGAATAGAATTACTTTTAGATTATTTATTTTAATTATTTTATGGATTTTAGAGTATGTAAATTTGGATAAAATGATTTAATAAATTAAAAATAAATAATTTGCTATTTATCATATTTTTTTATTTAAATAACTTTTCAAAACTAATATTTTACCAACTTTATCCTTTTTAAACTAATATATTAGATTATAATAAATTAAATTATTAAATTAATTAAATTATCAAGAATATTACATTTTTTGATTTATAAAATTGATTTAATTTATTTCCTCTATTTTCCCATTTTCCCTTTTTCTTTTCCTCCTCCTTTTCTCCTTTTCTTCTTCCTTCTCTTTTCCTCTTTCTCCCCCTTGGGCCGCCCGCCCGGCCTGCTCTCCCCTCTCCCCTGCGCGTTGGGCCTTCGGCCCGCCTCTCCCTCTCCCCCTCAGCCCTCTCTCCCACGTGCCCAGCCCGGTCGGCTCCCCCCTGCTTTTTCTTTCTTTTCCCCTAGGCTGACCGGCCAGCTTTTTCCCCCTTTTTCCCCGACCGGCCGGCCTGCTTTCTTCCCTTTCCCCGACCGGCCGCCCATCGCAGCCTTCCTCCCTCCTTCTTTCTTCTTCTTCCCAGGCGGCGACAGCCGCCGACCTGCCTGCTGCTGCCGACCACCTGCAACCGCCACCCTGCCACCCTGTCCCTTCCTCTCTCTCTCTCTCTCCTCCCTCTTCTTTTTCTCCACCTTTCCCTGCCATTATTTCGGACCCTTCTCCCCCGAGCTCCCTCTTCCCTCCATTTTCTCCCCTCCATCTTCCCCCCTTTCGTTTCGTGCGCCGCCGCCCTCCGCCGCTCCGACCGCCGCACCCAGCCCCTAAACCACCTCCTGCACCCTTCTTCTACCACCCTGCACCACCCCAATATCCATCCCGCAACCTCCTTCTCCCCTTCTTCCATTTTTCTCCCTGTTTTCACCCTTACCACTGAGCCACCTGCAACCGCCTCTTCCGCCGCCGTCCGGCCACCTCTGCCGCCACCCAGACCACCAATCTCCTCCCTGCAACCCCCTCTATAACCGCCAGGCATTATTTGGCCGAAAACAGCCCTTGAAACCTTCCATCTTTCCTTCTTCTTTTCCTTCCTTCACAACTCCTCCACCTCAACCCTTTCTCGGCCGCCACCTTCGCATCCCTGCTGCCGCCGCCTCCGCCACCATTAGCCACCAGCAACACATCCCCGACCACCTCTTACACCCCCTCTTCACTTCTGCACCATCCACTTGCCTTAGAACCTCCCCCAACCATCTCTTTTTCTAGCCTAAAGTCCCTAAACCGAGCCACCCTTCCTCCCTCCCATTTCACCCCTCTTCGAGCCTTTCCCCTTTCTTCTTCTGCATGAAACTCACGCTGCTCATGCAGCGTGAGCTCTCCTTTTTGTAAAAAAAAAAGAAAAAGAAAGAAAAAAGAAATGATTTGGCTAATTTCTAAGGTATAATGGTGTTTTATATTAAGTATTTTTACTAACTAAATTTTATAAAGTTTGATACTTGGTTTTTTATTTCTAACGTGTATATGATGGATATTATTCTTAGGTGTTGAATTGCTAATTGTGCTTGGTAAGGTTTGATAAATTTGGCGAGATTAAGGTAACCGTTAAATCCCGCTTAAATGCATGGATTAATGCATGTTATCACATTAGGCATTATTAATGTGTGTTATGCTTGATGTATGTTGCTTAGCATATCATATGTGGTTATTGTGTTTGTTGATGAAAAGGAAGCATGATAGATTGATGATATGTATGGAGATAATATTTAAGGTAATAATTTGGTGGTTAGGGAAAATATAAAGTATTATCCATGTTGTTATATGCTATGGTGATCTTTATTACATGTGTAGCATTTTGTTAGCATTAGGGGGAGCTTTTAAAAAATGTATATTGTATATGAGTATGGCCTAATACATGGATATGTGCTAATAAGCATTACATTAATTATAAGAGTCATGGGTGAGACTTTAAGGTTAATACTCCATGTAGTATTAATAATAATTTAATAATAAGGGTGTGTAAAGAGTAAAATGGTGAATGTGTTAATAAAAGGAGAAAATAGTAATTTTGGAAGTAGGGGGTAAAATTGTAATTTTGTGAATAAAGGATGAAAGAGTAATTTTTGTAAATAAAAGGGGCAATTTGGTAATCTTGTTAAAAAGGAATGGCAATTTGGTAAATTGTAATAAAAGGGAAATTTGGTAATGTTATAATAAAAGGGTAAAATTGTAATTTTATAATTAAAGGGCAAAATAGTAATTTTATGATTAAGGGGCGAAATGATAATTTTTACAATCTAAGGGCGGAATGGTAATTTGGAAATTAAAGGAGGTAAGATAGTAAATTTATAATTAAGGATAAATGGAAAAGGTATAAGTAAAAGGGCGATATGGTAATTTTGGGAGTTAAGGGGGGTAAAATGGTAAATTTGAAGGTAAAGGGGTAAAACGGTAATTGTGTAAATCAAAGGGGTAAAGGGGAAAATTGGAAAGGAGTAAATTGGAAATAATAATTATTGAGAAGGGTAAGATAATAAGTTAAATAACTAAAGGGTAATTTGATAATTAATAGTAGAAAATGGTAAAATGGCAAATATGATAAATGTGAGGGGTAAGTTGGTAATTTAACCGACTGGAGGGTATTTTCGTAATTTTGGATAATGAGGAAGGGTAGTTTGGTAATTGAGAATAAAGGACGGTGAATTGGTGATTAACTAAATAAAGGGTTAATTTGGTAATTAGGATAAGGAGGAAGGGTAATTTGGTAATTTGACCAACTCAAGGATAATTTATTAATTATGATAAAGGAGGAAGGGGCAAAGTGGTAATCTAACCAATTAAATGGAAAGTATATTAAGTGTAATAATTATTAAGGGGGAATTAACGTCCTAATAAGTATGATAGATAATTTAGTAACCTAAATCGAATAAGGGATAACTTGGTGATTTTGTAACAAGGAGGGTAACATGGTAATTTATCAAATAAGGAAGGGTGACGTAGTGATGTTATATGTAAAGGGGTAAATAAGTAGGTTGTATTCAGTATATCATTATGATTGTGGAATTCGTAACATGGCTCTAATAGTGTTGATTAACGAGGTAGGATTATTTGATGATTAGTAAGTATCACGAGATTGAGTTTTAATTCGGAATTAGATGAGTTTAGGATGGCCTTATTGATTCTCCTATGTTACTTTGGATGACCATCTGAATAAGAGATTTCTGATGATATCTGAACGATTAAAAGAGGATAATTACCTTATTGTTGTGCTTTTGTGATCACCCTTAATTAAGACACTAATACTTAAAGTGAAAGACCTCGAGATCGGGAATGGTGACTCCTTAGGGGTCGCTACCCTAAGGACGTGGTTTAGTCCACGATTATTGGGTATTTGCTGGTGTGCCTTTATGCCCCAGCCAGGCCCTATATCTACTCTTTCTAGCTCTACGGACCTAGTTAGGGGGTATGCATACTTAAGGATTAGGTGTCCTTGTCGGTAGGGTACTGAGTTAGCTTTATGCACCAGTACGACCAGGGCACCTTTGCGTCCCTGGGTTACTAGTTGAAGGGTACTGAGTTGCTTTTATGCACCAGTGCGACCGGTGTACCTTTGTGTCCCGGGTTCTTGATCTCCCTATCGAGGCAAATAAATATGATTGATGTGCTGATTTAAGAAAGGAAAGATACTATAATTAAAAGTGGAATATTAATGAGCCGGGCCCTGCGATTTATGATATTGAGTACCGGTCCACCGGTTATAATAGTGGCCAGGAGCGTTGTGCCCTGGGTGATGATTCTTTATATATCCCGGTCCACCGGTTATAATAGTGGCCAGGAGCGTTGTGCCTTGGGTGATGATTCTTTATATATCCCGGTCCACCGGTTATAATAGTGGCCAGGAGCGTTGTGCCCTAGATGATGATTTTATATTCCGGTCCACCGGCAATAATAGTGGAGGTCCCGAGCTCAATAAAAATTTATTGTGAATGAGTTATGGAAAAATACTAGTCCTTGAGACTGTTGATTAATGGCCTCAAGGCCCGAAAAATATCTCGATTACTGATCATGGCCTATTTGATATTGGTTGATTGATTATGGAATATATGAAAGTGAATTTTACGTATACGCCATTAATGTATGATTGAGTTATTGGATGTACAAAGAATTGGATCTGAATACCATGTTTCTACCTATGGTCATATCTGAATGTAGTAGTATCATGTGTAATATGTGTGCCTGTATTTTAAGTGCGTTTTTAAAGGGTTACTCAGTACCGTAGTACTGAAGGGTTCCCTTCATGGGGCCCCTGCCTATTCAATGGGCAGTACCCCTTGCAGGTTGTATTTCAGGTGCTATTCAAGTGGGCCCTTGGGGAGAGCGTAAGGTACTGTCCGGAAATTTTTAGGGTTTTAAATTGTCTCATTTAAATTCAACGTATTTGTTATTTTGTAATCACCGTGGTTGAATGTTTTCTCTTGTAAAGTATTTATTGTACTACTCTGATATTCAAATGCTTAAGTTCTCGTGAAATTTTATTTTACTCCTTTAGCCTTAGCACTTAGTACTGGAACGGTATGAGTGAACCGGTCTGGTACTAAGTGTGGCGGTAATGCTCCCAAAATTCACGGTTTATCAAATCGCTTCCGCTAAATTTCTTTTAATTAACGAAATTTTTCAGTAGTGAATTTTGGGGGTGTTACACTTAAGGAGCTTTTACAATTGACTCAGGGAGTTTGACAGTGTAGGGTTCTCACACGTGGTTCTTAGAGTTTTTGATTTTTTCTCCAAATATAGTAGTAAGTGAGGTAGTTGTGGTATTCATGTTATAGTAAAGGGTTCATTCAAGCTTCTAGAGGATGATGCATGTTATAGTCTTTGATCATTTGGTCACATTGGATGAGCAATCATGTATTGTCAGTGCTATGGTTTATAATTATACTTCCATTCTAAGAAAGAAAAAGCTTGAGGCATAAGGTTATGGAGGAAGGATTTAGTTGAGGAGTTGGACCTCTAGGTTTCCAACATAAGGGTGAGTTTAGTGAATAAATAAGAACTTATGGATTTTAGAGACTTCTTTTGTCATTGATGTGGCTTAGAACATCCAAGGTAAGATTTATAGGGCACATATATGATGTGTGTGGGAATGTGGAATTATAAATTATGTAAAATTAGTGCTCAAGTATGTTGAGATTAAGAATAAGGTCCAAAAGTGGTGAATTAATGATGTAGATATTCAAATAGGGTAGGATGATGATGATTCGGTGACGGTGATGATGATTCAATGGTGACGAGCGAATGAATAAGGTGATTCCAATTTGATGAGATGATGATGATAATGATTCAACAATTTGGGTTTGATGATGGATGATTTTGTGGGTTAGGGTTAGGGATTAGTTTCGAAACTTAGGGTTAGGGTTAGGGTTTAGTTCGAAACTTAGTATTAGGGTTAAGGTTTTGATGTCTTGGGATGTGTTTAAACGATGGGTATGGATAGAAGGCATGCGCTATAGAGATTAGGGAATATATTACTTAATCTCTAACTCATATAGATGAAGAGATTAAGGGTTTTAAGATTAATCGTTCATACAGATTCGATTAAACTTGAGATGAACTCACACAGAATTCAATACTTGCAATTTGCATCCAACTTCAATTCAATCTTGATTTATATCTTCAATCATGATATCTATGGCTTATATAGCCAAGCTACCGATTACAAGATACTATCTAAAAGGTATAATGCTTCAAAAGATACCTAGGTAAAAGATACTAGAATATAAAATATTCTTTAAAAAAAAGGTAGATTTATGCTACTTTATTCTCTAACTAATTTCTAACTCTACTACTTAATTAATTAACTAACTAAATCAACTAATATGCACGTCCAAGCTACATATTATTTCCCCCATGCATGTAGCCATGTACTCCATGCATGCTATGCACACGTATGTATATGCCTAATAGCTTGTATGGTATGTTTTATCTATTACTTGCAACGTAACTATCCATTTATCTTCAATTTTGTGGGAGATCCTTTATAAATAAAGAATAATTGGTTCCATAATAATAAATGCTAATTCTTGAGTATTTTCTCCTACATCAATATATCTAATGATAATGATGTGGAAGATCATCAACTATAATATTCTACAAAACCAAGAACTTTCAATGTCCTTAAGTATTACCAAAGTCTTCAAAGTTTCAATTGATTTGAATTGCTCTTGGAGGGTGGCAAAGATCTAACCTAATATCTTTAACCTTCTAGAGAGAAATCTTCTATTTATTAATAGAATTCCCTCCACTACTCTCCAAATATCTCAATTGAAGAAGAAGACACACACATCCTTGGTGTATTCTCTCTTTTGAATTATGTATATGATTCTCATTATGTCAAGATCAAGGTGTATAAGGGTTTATATATATATGTACAAATGTTGGCCCTTTTATTAATAAGGCCATACATTCATCCTTACTAATGAAATCAACCCTTAAGGCACAACACAAGTATATATAAAAGAGTTACAATGATATATTACAAGCATTACAATGTACACAACAAAATAACAAAGCTACACAAACTCTAATTATATAAAACATAGATTTAACATATGTAATCCCTTCTAGGGTTCCACACTGCCATGGTGAGGAAGAAGAAGTCTGTGGGACGGCTTTCTAAATCCCAGTCCTCTTGTTTTTCCTCTTCATAGAGTTCCCTGATCAAGAGTGTCCCAGAAATTGTTGAGACTTGTAAAGATTTGTTGAAGGTAAGTCGCTCTTCACAGTTTAAACTGAACGTGCATGGATAGGATTTGCATATGACTGACTGTGTGGTGCCAATTCTTGATGTACTTGTAAACGATAAGAACCAATCCCCTTCCTCCCCCTGAATGATCCAAACATTGTCTCTTTGAATGACCCAGCGACAATGATTTCTGAACTAGAGAATGTGCCTCCCAAGCTTCCTAATTGGAGGGATAAAGTTTCAATCAATTGAATGCTTTACTCAAGTGTTCCCCTTAAATATATTGTACCCTATGTCAAAGACAATCATGTTGTAGCTCTTCTCGATAAAGATGAGGTGGATAAAGAGTTAGATGAATGGGCTAATGCTGTGGTAGGTTATGTGTTTGGGGAAAACCTTTTGTTTGGCCAGATACTTGGATTTATCAAACATCACTGGTTAATGGTCGCCATTACCTAATTGTTATAGCATGAATCTGGTTTGTTTATTTTCAAATTTCAATCTGTTGAAGACTGCGACCTGATTCTTTCCCATTATTGGTCCTGTTATAATAAGCCTTTGATCTTGAAGAAATGGCACCGGAAGCTTCAACTTATTAAGGAGGATTTACAATTCCTTCCTGTATGGGTTAAGTTCCCCAGTCTTCCTCTGGAGTATTGGTCCATCAAGTCTCTTAGCCACCTTTCAAGTTCCACAGGCAGGCCTATTTGTTCGGATTCTATCACTAATAGCTGGGAGAGGGTGTCTTACCCTAGGATTTTGATTGAAGTGCACATAAAAAAGCCTCTTAGTGATAAGGTAACTGTTAAAGATCCTGATGGCTCTATTGTTCACCAAGATGTTGTGTTTGAATGGAAACTTATTTTTTGCCATTTGTGCTCTTGCTTTAGGCTTTGGGCATCATCCCTAATCCTGTCAAGCTTCACTCAGGCATAAATAGCAACACAAATCTACTAAGCCTGAATGGGTGGTGGTCAAAGATAGAAGGAATGTTACTATTACCCAACTACTTGTTCGTAAAAAGGGGGAGGCTCCTCCCCTACCTATTCTTTCCCGATCAGGACATATCCAGAAGCAACCACCTAAGTCATTGAAGCATTGGGAGGCCCCTACAGGTGATCCTACATCTTCTTACAATCTGACTAGATCTCAACCTATCCATTTCAACCCCTTTGATGCTCTATAGTCCCTCCCTGATACATGTGTTGACTCTACCTCTATCCTAGAGTGTAGTCTAGGAGGCAACTTCATTCCTGATTTGGTTTTACCATATTAAGCGCATGGAATGTCAGGGGATTGAATGATCCAATCAAACAACAGGCTATGAAAGATTGGATCAGGAATAAGGGTTGTAAGCTCGTTAATTTAATTGAAACTAGAGTGAAGGAAAGGAATAAAGACAAGGTTGTTAATAATGTTACCCCTGGTTGGTGTCTTACCCACAACTACTCATCTCATTATAATGGGTGTATATGGGTGCTTTGGGACCCTTAGGTTTGGCAGGTGTAGGTCATTAAGTCTTGTGCCTAGGGTATCCTGTATGATGTAGTGTTTTCTATTCATCAGATTCGTCATATGATTATGTTTGTTTATGGTCACAATGATGGTGAAAATAGATGGGAACTTTGGCATTGGTTAAACGCAGCTACTACAAACCTTCCCTAGTTAGTATTGGGAGACTTCAATGCCTTATTGTCAGTTGAGGATAAAAAAAGGGGAGGACCTTTGAATCAACAAGACATGGATGAGTTCCACGACTGTTGCCTTTATTTGGGTCTTCAAGATTTGCGTCGTATTGGCTGTTGATTTACATGGACTAATAGAAGGGTAGGAGTCGATGGTATTTCTTGCATGGTGGATCGTGCGTTGGTGAATTTGGACTGGCTTGTTATGTGGCCGAA
This sequence comes from Tamarix austromongolica, assembly GCA_039764185.1. Classification (NCBI taxonomy): domain Eukaryota; kingdom Viridiplantae; phylum Streptophyta; class Magnoliopsida; order Caryophyllales; family Tamaricaceae; genus Tamarix; species Tamarix austromongolica. The sequence continues at coordinate 59,208,823 of CM077815.1, forward strand.
CTCTTTTGCTGATTACACTACTCCGTTGATATCTGACCATTGCATCATTGTCATCCATGTGATGCAAAGGGCTTAACTGAGGGTCAGTGCTTTTAGATTTTTCAATTGCTGGGTAGAGGATCCTGAGTTTTTGGCCCTTGTGAATTATGCTTGGTCTCAGAATGAAAATGGTAATTTGTTGCTTAGAATCTAAAAGAAATTGATGCATTTACAAAGGTCCTTAAAAGCCTTAAATTCTCGAAAATATGGCAGCTTAGATGATATGCTCCTTCAGGCTAAATCCCACCTCCTCTCCATTCAGCAATAGTTGCTTGCATTGTAGGCTGACATGGCTTTAAGAGCCTAGGAGAAAGAATTATTTCACTCATATTCTCATCTCCTTCACTATCATGAATATTTTTTTTTAGCAAAAGGCGAAAATACACTAGTTAAATACTGGAGATAGTAATCATCAATTTTTTTATGCCCGCCTTAAAGAAAGATATCAAAGGAATGGATTTTTCAAGTTGGTATTGGATCAAAGGTGCATGTCTACTAAACCCAATGCCATTCAAGATACTTTTTTCATATTTTATAAAGGCTTGTTGGGATCCCCTGGTGATGTTATGGGAGCATTTGGTTTGCATAAGTTTCGTAAGGGTCTTATCCTCATCGTTGAGTAGGAGAAACAATTATTGGCTCCAATATCCTAAGAAAAGGTTAAGGAGGTGGTGTTTAGCATTGGTGATACAATGAATCTAGGAAGGGATGGCTTCTTGGGTTGCTTTTTTAAGAAAGCATAGGAGGTTATTGCGGATGATCTTTTCATGAGTATCTCAGATTTTTTTTACCACTAGTTTTCTCCCTCAAAAGATTAACTCAACATCTCTCACCCTCATTCCAAAACATGATAATGTGGAGAAGGTTACTGATTTTAGATCGATAGCCTTCTATTTGGTTCTCTATAAGATTATTTATAAAATTATTACAGTTAGGCTTCGGCATATAACACAATCTATTATTGATTCCTCACAGTCGGCGTTTGTTAAAGGAAGGCAAATTGGTGATAACATTGTGATGGCACATGAGATAGTTCGGAGATATAATTTCAAAAATATTTCCCCTCATTGTATGATGAAGCTGGACATTCAGCACATCCTCCATGCTTTCATATTCACTCTTCAGTTTGTTCAGGTTATTATGGCTTGTGTAACCACGTTATCCTACTATATTTTCATGAATGGTTGTTACTCTATGCCATTTGAGGGTAAGTGTGGCCTCCATCAAGGGGATCCCCTATCCTCACATCTTTTTGTAATGGCTATGGAGTATCTCACCCGATTGTTGAAGGGTTTGTGGAGTGATAATATGTTTCGAGGGAATCCCAAGTGCAAGTATCTAGGAATTATTAATATTTCCTTTGCAAATGACCTCCTGGTGTTTTGTAGGGAGACCTCCCTTCTGTACAAAGGCTCTTATAGTACCTACAAGAATTCTCCACTTGCTCTAGTTTTTCTTTTAGTCCGCATAAGTGCAGTGTTTATTTGGGTGGTGTTAGCTCAGTTGTTTGTGAGTAGATTATTGAATGTACTAGCTTCCAAAGAGGGTCATTACCCATCTCCTATCTTGGTCTCCCATTGTCAGACTCTAGGATTACTACAGTCTAGATGAAAAAGTTTGTTGAGAAGATGACTTCTAGATTGCAGCACTGGTCAAACAAATTCCTCTTTTATGCAGGCAGGTTGCAACTCCTCAAATTAGTGCTCTTTAACATACAGATGTACTGGTCCCAAGTTTTCTTATTGCCAAATAAGGTGATTCAAAAACTGAATTCAATCCTTCGTAGCTTCTTATGTTCAGGTGGAGTTAACATTAGTAAGAAGTCACCAGTCTCATGGGATTGCGTATGTTATCCAAAGTCTTAAGGGGGTTTAGGTGTGATCGATTTGTTATTATGGAATCATTGCGCGATTGCTCGCTCACTCTAGAACATCCATGTCAAGAAGGACAGCTTGTGGGTTCGTTAAATTCATTCAATCTACTTGAAATTTACTCTCGTGTGGGAGCATACTCCCTGGTCTACTTGCTCATGACATTACTTGAAGGCCCTCTCCATTCGAACTCAATTTGAGGATGATCTAGAGGTCCCCATCATTTTCACAATGCTAGAGAGTGCCTACAACATTAAAAAAGTTTATAATGTTGTTAAGACTAAACATCCCAAAGTCTAGTGGGAGAAGCTTGTTTGGTGCCCATTAACCTTACCCAAGTATCAAATCCTTTTTTGGTTGGTTGTATAGAATCGTATATACACTAAGGACCACTTGATTAACTTTGTTCTGTAGATGTCTAGCCAGTGTGTTTTGTGTGACAATGCTGTCGAAAGTACCTCCCATATTTTCCACAATTGCCCATTTACTCTTAATATTTGGAGCCCCCTTCAGAAGGCCATGGGATGTCTAGATGTTATGCAGTCTTGGCAATCTGAATTGAAGATCTTGGCGAAGAATACAAGAAAACCAGTGGCAAAGAAGAATATGCTCCGCTCTCTGTATGGTACCATGGTAGCACAAATATAGTATGAGTGCAATAGGCGTTTATTTTGTAATGTTAGTTGGACCGGGCATAACTGCGTAATGATATTGTAATGGCTAATGCCTATCGTTGCATGTATGGATCTAGGTTTCCGAATTATAGCCCATGGATCCATATTCTGGATAATGTCTTGAGTAATTGAGTTGTACCTATTGATTACTTGGTAATAAATTTCCTTTTTCTACCAAAAAAACATATGTAATCCAACTTTGTATCTTATAGCTTTATTCTTTCATGTACTTTTTAATTCTTTTAATGCCATTGTTTTGTACATCAAAGATCTTTACTAGCTTGAAATTCTTGCAAACATATACAATATCTACAAGAATTGCTTAGTAAACCATTAGAAGCATAAGAACTTTCAAGCAAAATGGGTTCCATCTCCAAGTATGCCAATTCTTCTTATTCTTCATCCCTTGAAGAATAAGATTGAGGGTAAGCTAGAGATGCTTCTACATAATTATCTCCTTGTAAAGAAGAATTTTCCCTCAAATTAGCATCACTATAGTAAGGAGATAAGTCACCAATGTTGAAATTCCTATATACTCTTCCATAATGTTCAGGCAATTCAAGTTCATATGCATTATTTTTAAATTTTCTTAAGACTTTAAATAGTCCATCCGCCTTTTTCACCAGTTTGTTTTTTATTCTTAAATTTGGAAATATTTCATTTCTCAAATGCAACCATACCATATCTCCTAGTTTAAACACTTGTTGAATTATGTTTTTATTTGTTTGAGCTTGGTGTTTAGCATTAGATTTTTCTTTGTTATCTTTAATTTGTTGATGAAGTGTTTTTTTAAGAATTTTATTATTTCCTTGGCATAATAATTTTTAATATCTATTCTTTTAAATGATAGCATATTAATGGATAGATAAGGATTAATCCCATAGACAACTTCAAAAGGACACTAATGACTTATACTCGAAAGACTCCTATTATATGTAAATTTAGCATGTGCATGTTTTATATCCCAATCCTTAGTAATCTTATTTACTAACCCTCATAGAAAAGTTCCTAGAGTTCTATTAGTCACTTCGGTTTTACTATCCATTTGGGGATGATGAGAAGTACTAAAAAATAATTTAGTACCTAACATATGTTCCAAATGTAGTGTAATCCCCCAAAATTTCAAAAACCTATATTTTAATAAATAACTTTATTTGAAATAAAATTAGCTTGTAAAATTATTTATTTTCATTATTTTATGGATTTTAGAGTATTTAAATTTGGATAAGAGTATTTAATAAATTAAAAATAAATATTTTGCTATTTATCATATGGTTTTATTTAAATAATTTTCCAAACTAATATTTTACCAACTTTATCCTTTTTAAACTAAAATATTAGATTATAATAAATTAAATTATTAAATTAAATAATTTACCAAGAATATTATGTTCTATGATTTTATAAATTAATTTAAATTATTTTCCCTATTTTACCATTTCCCTTTTTACCCTTTTTCCCCTTTTTTTCCCTTTCTCCTTTCTTTTTCTTTTTTTTTTCTCTCTTCCTCCCTCGGGCTGCCTTGCCAGGCCAACCCTCTCCCCCGCACGATTGGGCCAGGCCCGATCTTTCTCCCTCTCTCGCGCGGGCTTCCTCCCTCCTCTCCCTCGCGCGCGCCGCCCAGCACACCAGCCCAACGCTTCTTTTAATTTTTTCCCCTGGACCGGCCGGCTCCTTCCTTTCCTGCGCCGGTCCAGCCGCCCGTCCCTTTCTTCCCTTCTTCCCCCACGCCCGACCTGCACCTTCGACGCCATGCCTGCTGCCACCGCCTGCACCCATCGCTGCCACCACCTGCTCCCTCTCCCTCTCTCTCTTCCCCCGTCGTTTTCCTTCCTTTTTCGAGCCAAACCAGCCCTGGACCACAGCCTCGCATGCCTTGTTTCTTTCCTTCTTCTTCCCCGTCTTCCCCTGCCACCCGACCACCACCTGCCACCTGCAGCGCCATTCGCCGGCCATCCCTACCCCTCTCTTCTCCCTCTTCTTTTTCTCCATCTACCCAGCCCTCCATTCCCCTCATTTTCGATCCCTTCTCTTCCCCCGAGCTCCCTCCTCTCTCCTTCCTTCTTCCCCATTTTTCTTCCTCGTTTTTTTATCACCGCCAGCCTCCACCGCCTGAACCACCAAGCCCAGCCCTGCGCCGCCTTCTGCCACAGCTTACTACCACCCTGCACCACCACACAGCCCCTTCGAGCCCTACACTTCCTCCCTTCTCCTCCTTTTCCTTTTTCTTCCCAGCTTTTCCCCTTACCGTCGAGCCACCTGCAACCGCCTCTACCGCCGCCGTCCGGCCACCTCTGCCGCCACCCAACCTGCCATTCGACACCCTGCAACCTCCTCTACAATCGCCACCCATTAGTTAGCCAAAAAGAGCCCCTGAACCCCTCCATTTTTCCCTCTCCTTTTCCTTCCTTCACAGCCTTTTCCCTCGACCCTTCTCGGCAGCCGACCTTCGCCGCCTCTCCGCCGCCTTGAGCCGCCTCGAAACTGTCCTTTGCCTCCACCTACACCCCCTCTACACTCCTGCACCATTCCCCTGCCTTAGAACCTCCCCTAACAACCCTCTTTTCTAGCCTAAAGACCCTAACCCGAAAATGATGAATCTTGCTTCCTTCACCCCCCTTTGAACCCTTCCACCCCTTATTTTTGCATGAAACTAACGCTGCCCATGCAGCGTGAGCTCCCCTTGGTTTTAAAAATTGTTTGGATAATTTTTAAGGTAAAATGGTATTTTATGTTAAGTGTTTTATTAATTAAGATTTATAAAGTTTTATGCTTTGGTTCTTTTTTCTAACATAAACATGATGGATATTATTTTTAGGTGTTGAGTTGCTAAATATGCTTGGTAAGATTTGATATTTTGCGGGATTAAGGTAACCGTTAATCCTCCCTTAAATATATGAAAAACGCATGCTAGCACATTTAGGGTTTAGTATGATTTTATGCATGTTTTGTATGCTTAGCATGATATGTTTATGGTTTCTTATATTGTTTGTTAAAAAGAAAATAGCATGATAACTTTTATGCCATATGTAGGTATGTTAATTTAGGGAGGAGTTGGAATATGGATAAAAATGTTAAACACTTGTTTATGATGTACCATGTTGTTAATGCATGAATGATGTTATTGTTTAAGGGTATTTTAGTAATTATGCTTATGAGATAAATAAATCAATGTGTATAGTTGCTAATGAGTATTATGTTGAAAAATGACAAGTTGGTGGACTTAGATAATAAAAATGAAGTATTAATATCATTATTTTTATGTAGTGTTAGAAAATTCATAAAAATGGTGAATAAAGGGGTTGAATGGAAATTCTATAAGTGGAGAAGGGTATTTCGGTAATTTTTGAGACAAAAGAATAATATGGTAATTTTATAATTAAATGGCCAAATGATAATTTACAAGTAAAGGATAAAATTGTAAGTTGTGAGAAAGAAGGGTAAAATGGTAATTTTGGAAGTAGGGGTAAAATAGTAATTTTGGATGAAGGAGGGCATTATGGTAATTGTTCAAGTAAAAAGGGCATTATGGTAATTGTTCAAGAAAATTCATAAGTAAAGGGTAATATGGTAAATTGTATAAGTGAATGGCGAAGTGGAAATTTATAAGTAAAGGGGTAATATGGTAAATTGGAAAATAAGGGCAAAATGGTAATTATGTAAGGAAAGATAAAGATGGTAATCTTGGATGTAAAAGGGTAAAATAGTAATTTGTAAAGTAAAAGAGGTATGGTGGTAATTTTCATAAATAAAAGGATATTATGGTAAAATTGGATGTAAGGGGTAAAATGGTAATTTTGTAAAAGAAAGGATATTATGGTAAACTTGGGAGTAAGGGGTAACTTGGTAATTATGATAACGACAAAAGATAATTTAGCAAGTAAATTATGATTGTAGAAGGGCAATTGGATAAGTATGATACTATAGAAGGGTAATTTGGTAAATTAACCAATTAAAGGGCATTATGGTAATTTTAATAATGGAGAAGGGTAATATAGTAATTTTGATTATGAAAAAGGGTAAATTAATATTGGTAATTATGAAGAAGAGTAATTTGGGATTTGTGATAATTAAAAAAAGGTAAATGGCAATTAAAATAATTGAGAGGGGTAAAATGGTAATTATGATAAAGGAGAAGGGCAATTTGGTAATTTGTTCAACTAAAGGGGCAATTTGGTAATTTAGCCGATAAAAGGGTAAAGTGATAATTGTTTAACCAACTAAAGGGGCAAAATAGTAATCATGATAATGAAGGAGGGTAATTTAGTAATTTATCCAACTCAAGGGCAATTTAGTAATTATAACAAAGGAGAAGGGCGATCTGGTAACATAACCAACCAAAAGGGAAATATGACAAGTGTAGTAATTATAAGGGGTGAACGGTGGTCTAAAAAGTGTAGGAGACAATTTGGTAATCTAAAGTGGACAAGGGGTAATTTGGTAATTATGCAACCTTAAGGGTAATGTGGTAAATTATCAGGTAAGGAATGGATACTTAACAATTATATAAGTAAAGGGAAAATGAGTGGTTTGTACCTGCCATGCCTTTGATATTGTGGAATATTAATATGATTAAATAATGCTGATTAGCCAAGTAAGAGTATCTAATGATTAGTATGGCCTCGATGGTTTCTCTGTGACATCCTGGATAATCCTCTGAATAAGAAACGATTAATGATATCGAAACGATTGAAAGTGAATAAGTATCAAATCATCGTGCTTTCTGTGATCACCTTAATTAAGACACTATTACTTAAAGTGAAAGACCTCGAGATCGGGAATGGTGACTCCTTAGGGGTCGCTACCCTAAGGACGTGGTTTAGTCCACGATTATTCTAGTATTTGCTGGTGTGCCTTTGTGCCCCAGCCAGGCCCTATATCTTACTCTTCCTAGCTCTACAGACCTAGTTAGGGGGTATGCATACTTATGGATTAGGTGTCCTTGTCGGTAGGGTACTGAGTTAGCTTTATGCACCAGTACGACCAGGGTACCTTTGCGTCCTTGGGTTCATGGTTAAAGGGTACTGAGTAGCTGATATGCACCGGTACGATCGGTGTACCTTTGTGTCCCGGGTTATCGATCTCCCAATCGAGGCAAATAAATATGATTGATGTGTTGATTAAAGAAAGGAAAGATACGATAATTGAAAGTGGAATATTAATGAGCCGGGCCCAGATGATTTACGATATTGCGTACCGGTCCACCGGTTATAATAGTGGTCCAGGAGCGCGTTGCCCTGGTGTGTGATTATGAGTACCGGTCCACCGGATATAATAGTGGCCAGGAGCGTTGTGCCCTGGATGATGAGTTATATATATCCTGGTCCACCGGTTATAATAGTGGCCAGGAGCATTGTGCCCTGGATGATGATTACATATATATTCCGGTCCACCGGCAATAATAGTGGGGGTCCCGAGCTCAATAAAATCAGTTATGTATGTGAATAAGATTATGGAAAAATACTAATCACTTATAGTGGAACACCATGTGAGTCGGGGCCAGACCGGTCCACCGGCAAATAATAGTGGTCAGGTGCGTTCTGCCCTGTGTGTTTATCTTCCGGTCCACTGGCAATAATAGTGGTCAGAGGCGTTATGCCCTGTGTGTTGACTTCCGGTCCACCGGCTATAATAGTGGGGTTCTCGCACTCACATGGATATAAAACATGATACTGATTGAATGATGACGGAATAATGGCTTAAGGCCCGAATATATTGATCTTACACTATGACATGGCTTAAGGCCCAAAGTATCGATTGTGACTTATGAATTATTATGCATGTTACTGTTATTGGGTGCACCTCTCATTATTTATGTGTATAGCTTGTATTATGTGCCGTATGCGGGCCTGTCTTTAAGTGTGGTATTAAAGGGTTACTCAGTACCGTAGTACTGAAGGGATTCCCTTTATGGGGCCCCTGCCTATTCAATGGGCAGTGCCCTTGCAGGTATTTCAGGTGCTACTCAAGTGGGCTACGGGAAAAGAGAGTAAGGAATTATCCGATATCGTTAGGGTTTTCCCTCCTTCTTCGTTTAATTTCCTGGTTTTGATGTTATGTTGTTGTCTTAACCACCATCGGTGGATTTTATTCCTGAAAACGATTTGATGCGCTACTCTGATTTAAGTATGTTGAATTTCTTGCGATTTACTCTGATATATGCATGTTGAATGTCTTTCGAATTGTATTTCATTTTCTTAGCCTTAGCACTTGGTACTGGAACGGTATGAGTGAACCGGTCTGGTAATAAGTGTGGCGGTAATACTCCCAAAGTTCACGTTTTAATTATCTGCTTTCCTTTTAATTAACGAAATTTTTCAGTAGTGAATTTTGGAGGTGTTACATGTAGCTTAAGAATTTAACATCTTTATATAACACTATAGTTTTAGAAACTCCATATAACCTTACTATTTATTGAAATATAAATATACTACATGGGTTGCATTATTAGTTTTGTTACAAGGTATGAAATATGCCATTGTAATATTCTAAAATTAAAAACCTAGAATTTAATAATTAATCCTCATTATGGATACCTTAAATTTTAAATTATTAATTTAATTATTTTAGACTTTTGGTTTATAAATATGGATATGATTATTTAATATATTAAAATAAATATTTTGTTATTTTATCATACTCATTTTATATAAAAAAAATTCATACTATATTTTACTAAAAATTACCATCTTAAATTAATATCTTAAATACTAAATAAATTAATTTATCCATCTAAATAATTAAATATCTTTATCCCAAAAATTATTTTATTTTTCCTCCTTTTTCCTTCCTTTTTCCTCCTTTCCCCTTTTCCTTCCTATCTTCGTCCTTTGGGCCTTCCGACATGCTTCTCCCTTTTGCCCCTCCTTATTGGGCCTTTGGCCCTCTTTCTTACCCCCCTTTGCCGTCCAGCCTAGTGCCCCCTCTTCTCTTTTTTCTTATTCTTTCCTCCCTCAGGTGGGCTAGCCCAACCCTCCTTTTTTTTCTCCCTTCTCCCTCACGTGCATAGTTCGGCCCGCTCTCCTTCTTTCTCCCTCACCTGGATGGCCTACCTTTTTTTTCCTTTCTTCTACTTATTCCCTTCTCCTTCCTTCTTCGACCGTCAAACCAAATGCCTCCCCCATGCCTGCAACTGCCTACAACCAGTCTCCTGCACACTTGCCATTGTAGCCTTCCCTCTCCCTTTCTCCTCCATCCCTTTCCCTTCCATTTTTGACCACGCACATCCCCCCTCACATGCCTCTTTCCTTTCCCTTTTCTTCCTTCCCTTCCCTTCCACACTACACCCCAACCCCCTACAGCTTACACCACCTAATCAACCATGCCAACCCTCCTTTCCTTCTTCCTTGCTTCTCCTTATCTCCTCCTTCTCTACCCATTTTCTATCTCCCTTGAGCCTCCCCTTCTCCCATGTTGAGCGTCTTTCTCTCCCTTCTTCCCTTCTTCTTTTCCTCCCCTATTTTTGTTTCACCACCCACAACTGTTGCCCCTGCCTCCCAACCGACTACCACATCAACCCTTTGGCCTCCCCTGCTACCTCCCTACACCACCCAACAACCACCACCTGTCCCCTACAACCACCTTCATATTCCATTTTCTTTTCTCCACCTCTTGGCTGTCATCCTTGCATGCCACCTTGCATTGCACATTCCCCCTCTTCTGCCATCACATAACCACCCATCAACCCCCTAACACCTCATCTATCACCCCTTACCTTAACCAGCCAAGATATCCCTTATAACCCGCTCCTTTCTTCTCTTCTTTTTTCCTTCCTTCTTTTCTTCTCCATCCCTTCGCCCCATCTTTCTAGCCCTACCGCTGTCATCCTTGTGCCCCTAAGCCACCAATCTCCAACCACCGACCACCATCTACACCCTACCAGCCCTCTTGCACTTAGCCACCACCCTCACTCCCCTCCACAAGTCCTCAACCAAGGCCCCCAAACCATTACCAGAACCAACCCTTTCCCCCTTTCTCCCATCTCCTCTTCAACCCATTAATTGCCTTACCCTTTGCATATAGCTCACGCTGTCATGTAGGGTGAGTTTTGCTACAAAAGTTTTTAATTTTTAAGGTAAAAACATAGTTATCATTTACATGTATTTATTAAGCTCTTTGATCAAAATTTATTCTTTTAATTTTCTATTGCTAATATGCTAGTTTGATATTATTTTTAGGTACAAAATTTTCTAATCAAAGTTTAAACATTTAATTGGGGTACCAATAAGGTTAATTATTGCGGGAAGTAAGGTAATCGTTATACCCTACTAAAATGTGTGGATATACGGATGCTATCACATTAGGGTTTTGAATGTGTTTGAATGCATATTATGTGATGTTAAGTATATTATGATTTGTAGCATATGTTGGTAGTTGAACTGAAAAGCATATTATATTATATGTCATGTGTAGAAATTATAGTTAAGGAAGGAACCTTATTATTAATTATAATGTTAAATGCATGTATATGACATGATAAATTAATGTGTCCATTTGTAGCATCAATAATGTTAATATGAGCCCTAGGGGCATTTTAGCAATTTATCTTATACAAAAGGTGTGTCCTAAATAAGTATGTAGGGTAGGTGATAGTGGGTATTAATAATAAATAATAATAGTTGTTGGTGTTAGATGATGTATATGGACCATGGGTGTTAATGTTTTATGTGGTAAGGGTATTTTAGTATATTTGATAGAAGAAGGGAAAATTAGAAATTTTTATGAATAAAAGGGATAATAAGGTAAATTAATAAGAAAGAAAGGTATTGTGGTAAATTTGGCATGAAAAGGAGGTAACTTGGTAAATTTATGAATAAAAAGGTAATTTGGTAAATTATTAAATGAGAAGGGTATTTTGATAATTTTGGCATAAAAAGGGGTGACTTGGTAATTTTATAAATATAAGGGGGTAAAATCATAAATTAATAAGTAAGAAGGTATTTTGATATTTTGACATAAAAGAATGGTAACTTGGTAATTTTGTGAGTGAAAGGGGTAAAATTGGTAATTTAGTAGGTAAGAGGGGGTAGTTGGATAATTTGGCACGAAAAGAAAAATCTGGTAATTTTAACAAGTATGAAGGATAATTTGGTAATTTAACAAATTAAAAGGGTAATTTGGTAACTTAACAAATTAAAAGAGTAATTTGGTAATTTAACAAATTAAAAGGGTAATATGGTGATTGAATAAGAATGATGGGTAACATTAGTAATTTAATATGCATGGAGGGTAATTTGATAGTTTAACAAATATAAAGGGTATTTTGGTAATTATGTATGTATGAAGGGCGATCTGGCAAGTAAAAAGGGGTAACTTGGTAACTTTACAAATAAGGGGTATTTTAGTATTTTTGTAAGTATGAATGGGTAAATTGGTAATTTGCATATAACACATCAATTGATTTAATAAGTCTTCACAATAAGACATTAGTGAAATTAAATAATAGAATAAATGTTTATGGCTTTAGTATCACTTGTTTAAATATAACCATGTACATTATAAGGATAAGGGTATTTTAGTAAATCGGTGAATATCATAATGATAATGCATGGTATAGGATTGAATGGGTAATTACGGGTATAATATGATGTTTATTTCATAATCATGCATGAGGAGCCTTAATTGTTAATAATGCATGGAAATGTGTATTAGATGTGTTTGAAGTACATGTTAGGGTTTGTATGTTCCATGATCCTTCGATATAAAATATTTGACTCCATGACTTGTATTATAATTATGATATGCTAATCTATTATGGAATGTGAATAAATGGAAATAAGTCCTGTAATGGGGATAGATGATAAAAGGTTGGCCTTAGTAGACTATTTAAGTTAACATGGATAATAATGCAAATAAGGATTACTTGTCAATAAAAAAATGGAAATGATTAAGTATGTGATTGATGTGTTCTCATGGTCACCTTAATTAAGACACTAATAACTAAAGTGGAAGACTTTAAGATTAGGAATGGTGGCTCTTTAGGGGCTGCTACTCTAAAGACGTGGCTTAGCCCATGATTGTTCTGGATTTTTCCTGTGTGCCTTAGTGCCCCAGCCAAGCCCTACATCTTGCTCTGTTTGGCTCTATAGACCTATTTAGAGGGTATGCATACTTGTGGATTAGGTATCCTTGTCGGTAGGGTACTATGTGTCCTCGTACACTAGTGTGACTAGGGTACCAGTCCACCAGTTATAATAGCAACTAGGAACATGTTGCCCTAGAGTGTATTCTGGTCCACCGTTTATAATAGTGGAGGATCTCGAGCTTCATACATCAAACCTTAGATGATAATGAATTATAGGAAAGGCACTAATCACTTATAGTGGAACATCATGTGAGTCGAGGCCAGACCAATCCATCGGCGAGAATAGTGGCTAGGAGCCTTTTACCCTAGAGACCGATCTACTAATGAATAATAATGGCTAGGTGTGTTCTACCCTGGAGTGTATTTTCAATCCAACAATTATGATAGTGGGGTTTTTGTACTTATATGGATATAATTCGAGAGATGATGTTGAATAATGTTTAATTGATAGCTTAAGACCAAAAGTGTTGATTTCATCTTTATGATCTATTGATATAGTATATGAGGCTTTGGTGCCTATCACTCTTGGTAAGTGATGCAATTGCTAAGTAAATAGACCTTGTGTTATGCATTTCCCATTGTATGTTGTGTTGCTTTGTGTGTTGGCTCTTATGTTATTGTTTCATTTTTTTTAATGTATGATGTGTTAGATGCGGGCCCTACCTTTTAGTTTTTTATATAGGAGTTACTTAGTATCATAGTATTGAAGGATTCTGTTTATGGGCCCCTACTTATTCATTGGGTAGAGTCCCATGCAAGTTAGCTGTAGGTGCTATTCAAGTTGTTATTGAGTAAGAGCGTGAGGTTTGTTTGGGAAGCTTCTCAAGGTTTCTCTTTTAACCTTACTATATCTTTGCTAACTAATTTTACTTTTATAACCACTAATAGTGGGTTTTATCTTTTATAATATCTTTAACATGCTGCTCTGATTTAAATAAAAGTTTGAATTGATGTAAATTGTGTTATGTTTCCTTTTTAGCCTTAGCACTTGGTACAAGAATGGTAGAAGAAAATTGGTTTGGTACTCAGTGTGGTAGTAGCATCCTCGAAATTTATTATTTTGCTTCCTCTTAACTTTTAATTAAAATAAAATTTTTCAATAGTAAATTTTTGGGGTGTTACAGCCATTTTGGAAAATCGATCTACTACTGTAAGAATAAAATCTTTACCCCTTTTGTGTCTTTGGTAAAACCAAGATAAAATCCATGCCAGCATTTTTCGAATGTTGATTAGGAATTGGTAAATGATTATACAAACCCTTATGGAAGAAACTTTTACTTTTTTGATAAGTCACACATCTTCCAATAATGGCTTGTACTAATTTTATCAATTGTGGCTAGTAGAAGTTTTCTTATAGCATTTCTATAGTTTTATGAAATCCAAAATGACAAGCTATACCTTCATCATGTACTTCTTTAATAAGTAGAAAATCTCATACACTAGGTATACACAACTTACCAAGTTTGAAAAGAAAGTCATCTTGCAGTAAATAATTATTACAACTATTATTCTTTTTGCATGCATTATGGATGTCAACAAAATATTCATCTTTATCATATAATTCCTTGAACATCTCAAAACTCTATAATTTAACATCCAGCATAACCAACATCATTGATCTTCTAGACAAAGCATCTGCCACGACATTTTCTTTACTATCAAAATGTTTGATAGAAAACATGAAGGATTATAAGAAACTAACCCATTTAACATGCCTATGACTAATCTTATTTTGTACATGCAAATATTTCAAACTCTCATGCTCCAAATGCAAAACAAATGGCTTAAGTCTTAAGTAATGACTCCATGTTTCTAAACTTCTTATGATTTCATAGAACTCTTTATCATATGTTGAATAGTTTAGTTTTGCTCCATTTAATTTCTCACTAAAAAATGCAATAGCTTGTTTTTCTTGTGTATCCCTACCCCTCTTACATCACACGTAACCTCAAATAATTTATCAAAGTCAAACAAAGCTAGCACCGATGGATTACATAACTTATTTTTTAAACTTTGGAAGGCCTTAGTTGTAACCTCACTCTAATTAAATTTACCCTTCTTCATGAGTTGTGTTATTGGTGTAATAATATCAGAAAAATCCACAATGAATCTCCTATAAAAACTTACCAAACCATGAAAACTCCTCACCTCATGAATATCCTTAGGTATTGGCCAATATTTAATAACCTCAATATTTGTGGCATTGACTTTAAAACCTTCACTACTCATAATATATCCAAGAAAAACTATACTCAAAAGCATAAAATCACATTTCTCTATTTTTTCCATAGAGTTTAGTCTCCCTCAGCTTATTAAATAACTTTCATAAATAAATAAGATGATCATGCTCATTTCTACTGTATACAAGTATATAGTGTAAGTATACCATAAATAAAATTCCAAGGAATGGTCGTAGAACTTCATTCATTCGTCTCATAAATGAATTAGGTGCATACACCAAAGGGCATCACAATCCACTCATAAATACCATATTTTGTTTTAAATATAGTTTTCCATTCATCCCCTTCTCTTATTCTCATCTGATGATATCTTCTTGATAGATCAATCTTAGAGAATAGTTGCACTCAACATAACTCATCTAACATGTCATATAATCTTGGCATTAGAAATAGATATTTGATAATTATATTGTTAACAACTCTTAAGTCAATACATATGCACCAGGTACCATTTTAGGGACAAGTAATGCAGGCACATAACATGGAATCATGCTTTCCTTTACGTATCCTTTGCTTATGTGCTCTTATATTTATTTTCTAACTCCTTAGACTCCTCTGGATTATATTGATATATAGTTCTATTAGGTAAGGACACACAAGGAATTAAATCTATGGCATGTTCTATTCTCCTCTTAGGTGGAAATCCAGGTGGTAATTCATTAGAAAAAATATCGTGATACTCATCAAGGACTTTATATAATTGAGGATTATCATTATGTCTCTCCCATTGTAGGGATTCCTTCATTATCATAGCATAGAAACTTCCTTCTTCTTGAATACATTTTACCATAACCTTTTCATGTAAGAAAAAACTCATTTTATTCATGACTATGCTCTCATTATAACACTAAGAAGGTTTAAGCTTAAGCTTCTTATTATCCTTCTCAACTAAATATTAATTAGGAATACCATTATGAATAACATTTATATCATACTGCCATGGTCTATCTAATAAGATTTTATATAAATCCATAGTTAAAACATCACATATCACATAATCATGATAATTACCAATTTTAAATGTTATTAAGGTTTGTTTAATTACCTTGACTCCCTTATCCTTATTTAACCATTAAAGAGAATAAAGATTTGGACATGGTGTATTCTTCAACCCCAAATCCTTCACCATCCTCTCATTAGCTACATTTGTACAAGATCTATGATCAATGATAATATGATAAATCACATCTCCTAATATTCCTTTCATTTTAAATATCTTCTTACTTTGAGTAGGCTGCTCTCTAGTTTGGACTTGAAGTACTCTTTCCAATACATAATAATCACTCTCTTTTCCTCTGATTCACTAGAAACTTCCTTAAAAGGCTCAAATTTAGGATCTTCTTTACATGTACCCATGGCTTCAATTTATTATATGGATAATATCCTTTAATTGGTACATTTGCGAGCGAAGTGTCCAAACCCTCGACATTTAAAACATTGCCAAGTAAATACTTCATTTACTTTATTCTTGCCTTTCTCCTCTCTAGAATTCTTTTTTTTTTAATTAAGATTTGTAGAAGTTGAAGTGATTACTCCAAACTTTGTAGCTTGAGTAGCATTTTTTTATATGTAGTACTTTGCTTAGCATGAGGCTTAGTGGATTTGTTTTTCAAATCTTAGGGATAATTTAATCATTTCACCTAAAGATTCATATAGACAAGTCTCAACTTTATCTCAAATCATCATGTTAAGGTTGCCTAAAAATCTAGCACAATTTTTTTCCTTCCTTCCATGGACATCACATACCAGTACCAACCTTTCAAACTCTAACATACTCTTTGACATTTAGAATTCCTAGCCTAAGAGTAGTTAATTCATACTCTTAAAGGATAAATTTATTCCTTAGATGATTTTTGAGTTTTCCCTAAGATTTGATTTTTGATTTACCTTCACATTTCCTAGTCCTCTTTAGATTATCATACCATATCCTGGCAAACTTATTAAACTTAAAAGTAGCTATTTTACATTTTTTATCATCTTAATAACCTTTAAACTCAAATATAGCCTCCACTTCATATAATCACTCAAGAAATAAGTTTAATGCCTTTATCTTATTTATTTTTTATGATAATTTGGTTGATTATCATGGAGATTTTAATTACTTCCATTCCTTATAGACTCTTCATCATGGTCTATTCTTGAATTTAAGTACCTTCCCTTAGCTATATTATTTGATTTTATAGCACTTCCTAGTCGGTCTCCATAGAAATCCCTTTGCTCTTAGACATTTTGGAATGATTCTTATTCGGCGAACCAAGACTCTAACTTTTTTAATTCAGTTTGTATTCCAATAATTTATCTAATTGAGCATTAGTGGCATCTAAATTATTTGAAAGTTTTTGAGTAGCTTCAAACATGGCTTGTTCTCCCTCCATGATTCGATTACTACACCCTAAAACACTTAGATTCCACTAGTTTTTTTTAGTTGATTATACCCGAGACAACTCAACACCAAAATGCAATTCTTACTTGATTTATGTACAAAAGTTTTAGTCCGATAAATACAATACATAATAATCAAATAAAACTACTAATCACACAGCAAAAACAATTACACTCAAACACTTATCTTGCTAAATTCTTGATGTAGAATTCATAGCTTATGTGAAACTATTAATCACAGTAAAACTACTAACCAACGTGATTACATAGAATCAAAGGCAAGTAAAGTATGCATGTTTTTCATGTAAAACTCAGAACTCAAAATGTTTAAAAACTACATGGTGCATGCATAATTCAACGCACACTACACGTAGGAAGTTTTTTCAAACTATGTCAAATCTTTCGTTAAAGAATAATCAAAATTTATCAAGAACCATGAAAGATTGTATTCTTACATTCAAGGACATGCAAAACATGTAGATTATTTCAAATATTAAAAAATAATTCATCAAGATTCAAATGATTCAATCAAGAGAATCATGAATCTTACAAGAAATTCTACGATTGCTTAGGTTGATGTCAAAACTTCAATGGATTTTGCAGTTGAGTTGGCAACAATGAATTTGCTCTTATACCAATTTTTATGCTAAATATCATCACATATAATCTTCTACATAACCAAGATCTTTCAATGGCCTCAAGTATTGCAAAAGTCTTCAAAGTTTGGATTGATTTGAATGTTGATAAAGGCAACTTTGAATTGCTTTTAGATGGTGGCAAAGATCTAACCTAAGATATTTAGCCTTCTAGTGAGAAATATTCTATTTCTCAGTAGAATTCACTCTAATACTCTATAAATATCTCAACTGAATAAGAAGAAGAGAAGAAGAAGACACACACATCCTTGGTGTATTCTCTCTTTTGAGTTATGCATATGATTCTCATTATATGGAACAAGGTGTAAAAGGGTTTATATATACATGTACACATGTATGCCCTTTCATTAATAAGCCCATACATTCATCCTAATTAATGAAATCAACCCTTAAGGAATGACATGAGCATATATAAAAGAGTTACAATGACATTTTACAAGCATTACAAAATATACAACAAAATAACAAATCTCACAAACTCTACTTATGTAATATGTAGATTAAAGATATGTAATCTAAATTTGTATCATGTAGCCTTGTTCTTTCATGAAATTTTTAAGTCTTGTAATACCATTGTCTTATCAATCTTCACTAACTTGAACTTCTTGCAAAAATATACAATACCTGTAAGAATTACTTAGTAAAACATTAGATGCATAATGATTTTCAAGTACTATAGGTTCCATATCCAAGCATGCCAATTCTTCCTATTCTTCATCCCTTGAAGAATAATATTGAAAGTGAGCTAGAGATGCTCTACATCAGCCAAGCTTGTGGTTAATGGGGTCATTGTTCCTTTTAGTGTTAGCAGTGGGGGAGTCAATTTCTATAGCACTCCAAATTTTTACAACTTATAGTTGTGGGTGTTAGCCTTTTATTCAAAACCTAATCTTACAACCTCTACTTAATTATGTGTTTGGTAACACTTGATCTAAACCTGAATAAATACTTAAATAATTTATTATAATATCCCATTTTTATAAATCCTAATTATAATATGGTAATTATTTGTAATTAGTTATAATAATTATTTTTGGATGTTTAGTGTTGAATAGTATGTATACTATTATATATATATATATATATGTAACACCCCCAAATTTACTACTGAAAAATTTCGTTTAATTTAAAAAAAGTTTAACGAAAACGAAAGTATAAAATTGTAAACTCGGGGGCATTACCGCCACACTTAGTACTAGATCGGTTCACTCCTACCGTCCCGGTACTTAGTGCTAAGGCTAAACAAGATTAATCCTCAAATACGAGACGTTAATAAATCACCAATCATTAGTAGAACATAAGTCAGACAGGATCAGAGTGCGGAAGTCAAAAGTTACAATCCAAAAGTATAGTTTCAAGGTTCCAAATGTGTGAAACATCATACACCAGAAATAAATTAGATATAAAGACATGGGAAATAGAAGGTGGCCGATAAACTCTGGCCACATCACTCTCGACCCCCAAGCTAGGTCCGGACTCAACTCTCGGTCCCGCCTGATGCCTTGTAAGCGTCATAGGCATCGAATATAGAATCACCAACCTGCACTAAGTCAGAGGGGTCTTCTGCTCATGGGAATGAGCAGCACTCGTGAAACGGGTGGTTAGTACGCTTCGTACTGAGCAAGGTAACCGTATAACTAAAGCCAAACATACAAGGCACACAATACATGCATGATCATATAGGCAACATAAAACAATACAAATAGTGAGGCTGATTATGCTCCAGTTAGACTTGTTCTTTAAATCTCTTAACGACGTACTCAATTCCACACATATTCTTTATTAATCCATGTGAGTGCGAGAGCCCCACTATTATAGCCGGTGGACCGGAGATACGTACAGGGCAGAACGCTCCTGACCACTATTATTCGACAGTGGATCGATCTCTCAGGAAAAATGCTCCTGGCCACTATTATTTGCCGGTGGACTGGTCTGGCCCCGACTCACATGGTGTACCACAGTAAGTATTAGTACGTTTCCCATGTCTTAGTTTTATCACGTTTGGTTTGTTGAGCATGGAATCACCCACTATTATAGCCGGTGGATCGGAATCATAAAGGGGAACACGCTCCTTGCCACTATTATTCGCCGGTGGATTAGTCTCCAGGGCACCTTGGCTCCTGGCCACTATTATTCGCCGGTGGACCGGTCTGGGCCCAGCTCAACAATCTTTCTCTTTAAGTGATTAGTGTTTTATTGTATCTTTTTCAACAAATTCCACCCTAGACATGCATGGCTAACTCCAGCTATACTCATCCTCCCAAGAGGGCCCGTCTCATATCTTGAGACCTCTGCGCCTCCTAACTCGCCCGACATTCTTCCCTTAATCCGCTTGCTCACACCGGGAACCCATCTCCTAAGTGTGTGGGTCTAGGCCCACCACCTTATACCCCAAAGTCCACTCACCGCCTTCCCTTAGGGTTTTCTCCAGAAACCCTAACTTGGGACTATGTGGCCCATCCTTTTCTGCCTTGTACAACCCAGACTCATTCTAGCACCCCTACACATCACGACCCCTCGGTTCAACCCTCACTTCGTGTCTCACTCATTCTCACTTATTTTTATTATTCTCTTTTTCTTCTTTCCTCTACCCAAATTAGGGTTCCTTCTAAACTCTAGCCTAGTCTCCTGCGCACCCTTATTTTGGTCCACGTACTATTTTTTGCCCAAAGCCCCCAAACACCCAAACGACACTTCTCTTACCTTCCACATACCCCGATGCATCTTTCCGTACGTAAGGTTCACTCCCATGCGGACCTTAACCACCCCATGCAAACCCTAGTTCCTCCTATTTCCCCCACTAGCCAACTTACTTCCCCTTGGTTATCTTTCTTTCCAAATTTTCTTTTTCATGCCCCAAACCACATCACCACATCAAATGCCCTAGCATGCATGTCCTAAGGCCACATCATATCACAACTTATAGCATATCCACATTAATACATAACAAAAGCGATCACATGGAAATACCTCGGATTCCAAGCTGTGCTACATGTACAACAGGTAAGATAATAACATGTAAAATACGACATATAATCATACGAGGCATCCAAGGTACGTAGGTCACATATTATACAAGCGGCCTTAGCTATACCCTTACCTAAGTCGGCGCCAGGCTTGGAGCACGCTCCTACGCCTCTTGGAAGTTTTGACTCGATTCACCTATAAGAGGGAAATACTATAGGTTAATCTCCCTCTATTTGAATTACCAAAATTCCTATCTTACCCCTATCATGGCCTAGTACTAAGGCTAATATTAATAATAGTAGTTTATAATCAAAAGGTAAGGTTTTTATTATTCTCAAGATAGTTAATCGAATTAATACTAATCAAGTAAGTTTTAGTAATACTCATAGTATTAAAGTAAGGGTTTTAGTTTTACTAATAACAATATTATTAATAATACTAATAATTTTAATAAGAATATTAATAAAAATAAGGATAATAATAACAATAATAGTAATGGGAATAATACTAATAATTATAAGAATACTAATAATAATAATAATAATAGAGATTGTATGACTAGGTGTACCGCTGTATTCCTGAGTTTTAGGGTAAGGGTATTATGTCACCTTCGTACACCAATATGACCAAGTGTACCTCAGTGTCCTTGGGTTGATTATATCCCATCAAATAATAAAAAAATTGAAGTAACTGTTGTGTAAAAATATAAAAAGAATTTGATTTAGATTTGTTGGCTTGGTAGTGGCCTTAGTGTCCTATCTTTATTAAATGGGAATGGTTTTGGATTATGGGTTTGGTAATTATCTCAGTGCCCTACCTTGATATTTGGAATTGATTTGATTGTTGATATATGGCTAATGTGTACATTATGATGATATGAACTAACCTTGTATGATTGACAACTGAGCATGAGACCATGATGTTGAATAATTTATCCTATTATTATTACATATTGTTATGGCTTGTATTTTTGTTTTTGCATGATTTTTGAATTATTGTGTGTTTTTTTGCAATATGGGTATGCTACTTCTTGTGAGGTATTGTTATTTACTCAGTACGAGGACCTCATACTTATACTACTTTTGCAGATGATTATGTGAAGGGCATGGAGTGGTTTGAGACATATAATAGAGGCAATGATAAGTGGAGCCCTTGGGAAGAAGCTCCATTTGTGGACTGGGCTGTCGAATATAAGATTTAGGGATAACCTTGGGTACCTATTTGATGTAATTAGTTTTCCTTTAGAATCTTATGTCCCTAAGTGTATTTTGATTTTGGTTGTTGTATGAAGTATATTACTCGTAACTCATATTTATGTATTATCTTTCTTTTCCATTATTTTATTCTAGTTGTGTTTTGTTTTGAGCCTTAGTACTTGGCATGAAAAGGTGAGGGAACTAGATTTATGTTAAGTGTGATAATAACACCCATCAATTTGGTAATTAATGCTTCAACAAAGTAAAATCTTTTAGGAGTAAAAATAGGAGTGTTACACCCGACTTATGCTAAAGGTGGTAGTATCACTAATTATTTTTTATAATCAACACTTCTGAAAAACAAACTTTTTAAGCAGTAAATTGGGTGTGTTACATTTATCCTAATTTTTTTTTACCTTTTCCCTTACACCTTATCCCTTAGCTAGTTGATTTTTTCCTGTGTTATTTTTCTAATTGGTTACCTTAGCCTAACCAATCTAAACATAAAACAAAATAATCCTAGTTTAGCATGCCTATCCCCTACCATCTCTCTAACTTGCACAACCATCATACCATCCCATTTCTCTCTACACAAAATCCTCTCCATGTCCCATCTACCTTTTCATAAAATCGTCTGCTACAACTCCATTGTACTCCCATTTTCATTGGTATTTACTCCAATTCCAACCTACCTTGCTTCCATTTTCTCCCACTCAACCAAGAACTCCTTTCTTTACCACCTTGCATGACTAAACTCTTTCCCTAATCATCTTCTTTCTTTCTCCTTCTTCATCCCATTACCCTTCTTTTGTTTTTCATTCAAACCATCACCACCATTGAACCCCTTTTATTATCCACCTTCCATCACTACCCATTACCAACCAATGCCCATTGCTTTTTACACTAGCAACCATTTACCATCATCACCACCACCACCACCCATCATAACCTATTTCCATTAGCCAAGTCACTCCATTTTTGATGCATATGAGATCCAACTTGGGCCTTGCTCAGTATTAGTGTTCTAAAAACTATTAGAACAACCAAAAATAAAGAGAGAAATGGGGGATATTTAAGAGGATGAAAATTGATTCATGGTAACCCCTTTAATTAATACTTGCAAGAATCACCTAAGGTTTAAACTCTTAAGATATAAAATATTAGAAAGATGTGAATTAATACTTGCAAGAATCACCTAAGGTTGAACATGAAAGTTGTAGATCTTTCTATTACATTTCCAATGCATCAAGAATCATATCAATTAAATGTCAAATGAAGAATCTGTGGCTCAGATACTAAAGACTGTAACACCCCCAAAATTCACTACTGAAAAATTTCGTTTTATTAAAAGAAATAGCGGAAGCAAAATAACAAACTGTGAATTTCGGTGATATTACTGCCACACTTAGTACCAGACTGGTTCATTCATACCGTTCCAGTATCAAGTGCTAAGGCTAAAGAATAAAATATCAATTGCTAGAAATTCAAACCATTTTTAAATCATAAATAAGATCCACTAGTGGTGGTTATAAGAACAAGGATTTCATTTAAACCAAACATTAGAAGAGGAAGGATGAAACCCTAAAAGCCGGATAATCCTTATGCTCTTTCCCGTCCCCCACTTGAGTAGCACCTGGAAATGGACCTACAAGGGACACTGCCCATTGAATAGGCAGGGACCCCACAAATGGAACCCTTCAGTACTACGGTACTGAGTAACCCTTTAAAACACACTTAAAAGCAGACCCGCAATGTAACACATGGTTTACTACTATATCCATACATAACGATAGGTGTAAATATGATATTCAGATCCATCCATTCACACATCCAACAAGTCAATCAGATATTAAAGGGGTATACGTAACATTCACTTTCGTACATTCATATACTTAACGAGTCAACCAAATACTGATAGGTCATAATGAACAATCGATACCTTTAGGGCCTTTAAGCCATTAATCCATCATTAGTCAATCATCTCAGAGTATAAATGTCCATGTGAGTGTGGGAATCCCACTATTATAGCTGGTGGAACGGTCATGTAGGGCAAAATGCTCCTGGCCACTATTATTCGCCAGTGGACCGGTCATGCAGGGCAAAATGCTCCTGGCCACTATTATTCGCCGGTGGACCGGTCTGGCCTCGACTCACAAGGTGTTCCGCTATAAGTAATTAGTGTCTTCCCCATGTCTTATCGTTTTTACGTTTGGTTTGTTGAGCACAGAATCCCCCACTATTATAGCCGATGAAACGGTCATGTAAGGTAAAATGCACCTGGCCACTATTATTCGCCGGTGGACCGGTCATGTAGGGCACCCCGGCCCTGGCCACTATTATTCGCTGGTGAACCAGTCTGGGTCCAGCTCAACATCTTCCTCTTTAAGTGATTAGTGTCTTAATCGTATCTTAATCGAAAGTATTTCACCCTTGACATGTATGGCTAACTATATCCACACTTATCCTCCTAAGAGGGCCTGCTCCATATCTTGAGACTTCTACACCTCCTAACTCGCCCCGACATCCTTCCATTAATCCACTATCTTACATCGGGAGCCTGACTCCAAAGTGTGTGGGTCAAGGCCCACCACCTTATACTCCAAGGTCAACTCACCGCCTTACCCTAGGGCTTTCTCCAGAAACCCTAATTTGGGCCTATGTGGCCCATCCACGCACCATCCAAACTATTTAACACCCCACACGTTATGACCCTTAGATTCAACTCTCACTTCATACCCCACTCATTCTCATTTACTTTTATTATTTTCTTTTTCCACCTTCTCACATTAGGGTTCTCCTAAACCCTAGTTCCTCCCATGCAACCCTAGTTTCTCCCACTCTTTTATTTTACTTATGCCCCCTCTCTTTTTCACTACTCAAGGATCATGGATTATTTAGGTCATTCTTTCCTACGTTAGCCAACTTAATTCCCCTTTGTTATCTTATTCTCCCATTTCTCTTTTTCATGCCTCCATCCCACATCACCACATTAATTATCCTAGCATGCATGTCCTAAAGAGCCACGTCACATCACATCGTGCGCATAACATATATAATCATCATCCACATGCCATAAGGAAATCACACAAAGATACATCACTCGAAGTTATGCTATAAATGATTAATCATTAAACATAAAGTACACAATACGGCATAACACATGGCACACGAGGCATATAATACACGCATTGTTGTTCTTAGCCACATCCCTACTCAGTTTGGGTTACCAAGTCATTTCCCATACTTATTAGATTACCAATCACCCTTTGTAATTGTTATACTTATCATAATTCCCTTTTGGTTGGTTAGATTACCGAATTGCCCTTCTCCTTTGTTATAATTACTAAATTGCCCTTAAGTTGGATAAATTATCAAAATACCCTTCTTTATTATCATAATTACCAATTTACCCTTTTATTGGTTAAATAATTAGCAATTTACCCTTTAGTTGTTTAAATTACCAAATTGCCCTTCATCATTATCATAATTACTGATTTGCCCCTTTAATTGGTTAAGTTACCAAATTACCCTTTTCTACTAACATAATTATCCAATTGCCCTTCTATAATCATAATTTAATGACCAAATTATCCTTCGTCGCTATCATAATTACCGGTTTGCCCTTTAGTTGGTTAAATTACCAAATTATCCTTTTCCATTGTCATAATTACTATTTTACCCTTCTCAATTATTATGATTACCATTTTACCCTTCTCCATTATTATAAATACCAATTTACCCTTCTCCGGAATTATAATTAACAAATTTACCCTTCTCCATAATTATAATTACCAATTTACCCTTCTCCATTTTTATAGTTACTATATCATCCTTCTCCATTATTAAAATTACCATAATGCCCTTTTATTGGTTAATTTACCAAATTACCCTTCTCTATTATCATAATTATCCAATTGCCCCTTTTCAATCATAATTTAATTACCAAATTATCCTTCGTTATTATCACAAGTACCAAGTTACCCCTTACTCCCAAGTTTGCCATAAATATTCTTTTATTTACAAAATTACCCTTCTACCCCTTACTTCCAAATTACCACAATATCCTTTTATTTACAAAATTACCACAATACTCTTTTACTTATAAAATTACCATAATACCCCTTTTACTCACAAATTACCAATTTATCCATTTACTTACAAAATTACCGTTCCACCCTTTATTCACAAAATTACCATTTTACCCCTTTACTTTCAAAATTACCATTTCGCCCTTGAATTACAAGATTACCATTTTACCCTTTAATTACAAAATTACCATTACCTTTAATTATGAAATTACCATTTTTCCCTTGAATTATAACATTACCATTTTATCCTTTAATTCCAAAATTACCTTTTTACCCTTTAATTATGAAATTACCATTTTACCCTTGAATTATAGCATTACCATTTTATCCTTTAATTCCAAAATTACCCTTTTACCCTTTAATTATAAAATTACCATTTTACCCTTTACTCCCAAAATTACCATAATACCCCTTTACTTATAAAATTAACATTTTACCCTTTGCTTATAAAATTACTATATTGCCATTTACCTCCAAAATTACCATATTGCACCTTTACTTATAAAATTACCATTTTGCCATAAAATTACCATTTTACCCTTTTTCTTAGAAAATTTATCATTTTTACCCTCCTTCTTTCAAAATTATCATCTTGTCCTCTTATTACACCATTTTTATTAGATTAAAATTACTACATTGAATAATAATATTAATACTCCCTTAACAATATCCAACTCCACCAACTATTATTTTTTAATATAATACTTATTAGCACCCACACATATTAGGCCACATTCTTGCACAAGAAATATTACTAAAATGCCCCTAGGGCTCACAATAATATTATTCAAGCATAAATGGTCACAATAACATAATATGACATGGATAAGTACTTTAACACTTTCATTAATAATCAAGTTCTTCCCTTAGACAACATTTACACACATAACACATAAAAGAACATACTTTCATTTTTATTAAACAATACAAGCAAACATATAAATTATACTAACAACCATATATCAAATATAATAACACATTAAAAATCCTAATGTGCAAACATACGCTTATTCATGCGTTTAAGTGGGGCTTAACGGTTACCTTAATTCCTGCAAAAATTGAATCTTACCGGTATCCCCGTTAAAGATTCAAGTTTTAAATAGGAAAATCAAGACCTAAAAATAATACCAATATTTATTATATTAGAAATAATAAAATCAAATCATAAGACTTTATAAATTTTACTTAATAAAAAAATTAATTTAAATATTATCATACCTTAAAATTATTAATAAAAATGGCCAATAAATGCAGAAACTCGTGCTGCATATGCAGCATGAGCCGCATGTAAAAATAAGGGTCGAAGGGTCGAAGGTTGCATGAAGAAGAGGGTGGAAGGGGTGTTTTCAGGTTGGGGTCTTTAGGCTAGAAAAGAGGGTAGGTGGGGGAGGATTTAGGGTAAGGGAATGGTGCAGGAGTGAAGAGGGGGTGTAGGTGGTTGTCGGGGATGGGTTCACAGCGGCCAAGGGCGGTGGCGACAGCGAGGCCACGAAGGTGGCTGCCGAGGTGGGTCGAGGGTAAGTTGCTTGATGAGTATAATGATGTATTTCCTAATGACTTACCTCCTGGATTACCACCTAAAAGAGGTATAGAACATGCCATTGATCGTGTTCCTAGTATGCCTATTTCTAATAAACCGGCTTATAGATGTAACCCAGAAGAAGCTAAGGAATTACAAAAACAAATATAAAAGCTTATGGATAAAGGATTTGTGAGAGAAATTATGAGTCCTTGGCGTATGTGTATAGATTCTAGGGCGGTGAATAATAGTACTATCAAATATCATTTTCCTATGCCTAGATTAGATGATATGCTTGATGAACTTTGTGGTGCACAAGTATTTTCCAAAATTGATTTGAGGAGTGTATATCATCAATTAAGGATTAGGGATGGAGACGAATGGAAAATATCTTTTAAAACAAAATATGGTCTCTATGAGTGGATGGTTATGCCTTTTGGGTTATGTAATGCACCTAACTCATTTATGAGACTTATGAATGAAGTTCTCCGATCTTTCCTTGGTGATTTCATTGTTGTATATTTGGATGATATTCTTGTGTATAGCAAAAATAGTTATGATCATCTAGTGCATTTGAAGAAATTATTTGATAAGCTAAGGAAAGCTAAACAATATGGGAAACTTGAGAAATGTGATTTTATGCTTCCAAGTGTAGTTTTCCTAGGCGCTATATTATTAGTGGAGAAGGTATTAAAGTAGATCCTAATAAGATTAGGGCTATAAAATAATGGCTTATCCCTAATAATGTTCATGATGTGAGAAGTTTTCATGGATTAACTAGTTTCTATAGAAGATTCATTAAGGATTTTTCTACTATAGCTGCACCTATTACTCAACTCATAAAAAAGGGTAAATTTTATTGGGGACAAGAAGCTACTCAAGCCTTTGAAACCCTCAAAACTAAAATTTGTCATGCCCCTGTTCTATCCTTACCCAACTTTAATCTTATTTTTGAAGTAACTTGTGATGCTAGTGGAGCTGGAATAGGAGGAGTACTTTCCTAGGAAAAGAAACCTATAGCATTTTGCTCTAATAAGTTGAATGGAGCCAAACTTAACTATTCAACTTATGACAAGGAATTCTTTGCCATCATACGGAGTCTAGAGACATGGAGTCATTATCTAAGACCAAAACCCTTTGTGTTCTCTGTCAAACATTTAGATGGTAAAGAAAATGTAGTCGTTGATGCTCTTTCTCGTAGATCTACATTACTTATTATTATGGATGTAAAAATCTTAGGTTTTGAAATGATAAAAGACTTATATCATAAGGATGAAGATTTTAAGCACATGTTTAGTGCATGTAAAGAAATTGGATACCATGGAAATTATGTCATACAAGATGGATTTTTGTTTAGACTAAATAAACTTTGTATTCCTAGATCTAGTATTCGAGATTTGCTAATCAAGGAAATACATGAAGGTAGCATTGCGGGACATTTTGGTATACATAAAACTATTGAATTATTACAAGAAATTTCCTATTGGTCAAGAATGGTTAAACATGTACAAGCCATGATAAGTAGATGTTCTACGTGTCAAAAAAGTAAGAGTTACTTTCATAAAGGCTTATACACACGTTTACCCGTTCTTGATAAACCATGGGAAGGAGTTAATATGGACTTTATCCTAGGGTTACCAATAACGCAACGTGGTAAAGATTCTATTATTGTGGTAGTAGATAGATTTTCTAAAATGGCTCATTTTATTCCATATAATAAAACCAATGATGCCACGCATGTTGCTAACTTGTATTTTAGAGAGGTTGTTAAACTTCATGGAATACCTAAAAGCATAGTTTTTGATCGGGATTTCAAGTTTATAAGTTATTTTTGGAAAACTTTATGGCATATGCTTGGTACTAAAATTTTTATTTAGCACTTCACATCATCCACAAACTGACGGTCAAACTGAAGTAACTAATAGAACTCTTGGTACATTATTAAGAGGTTTATTTAATAAGAGTACTAAAGATTGGGATGTTAAGTTAGCTCATGTAGAGTTTGCTTATAATCGTAGTCCATCTAGTACTACTCAAACTAGTCCATTTGAGGTGGTGTTTGGTGTGAATCCTCACATGCCTATTAACATGATTCCTTTGAAAAAAGGTGAATTACAAAATTATGAAGCCAAAGATAGAGTACAATTTTTTCAACAGCTTCATGAGAAAATCAAAAAAAGCATTAAAAAAGCCAATGCCAAGTATAAAGCTCAAGCAAATAAGCATAGAAACTCTTATGTGTTTTCTCCTGGTGACTTAGTTTGGTTACATTTACATAAAGAAATATTTCCTAATTTATGTAAAAATAAACTAATGCCAAGAGCTGATGGTCCATTTAAAATATTAAGAAAGTTTGGAGATAATGCTTATGAACTTGAACTTCCAGATTCTAATGGTGGAATTTTAAGAAATTTTAATGTTGGTGATTTGTCTCCTTATTATTTTGATGAAAATTTGAGGGCAAATTCTTCTCAACTTGGGGAGAATGATGTAGGGGCATTTAATGATTGTCATGTTCATATTAATTCTCAAATTAAGGAAGAATTATCTTTCTTAATGTTAGAGCCTATCATATTAAATGTTCTTGATAATTTGTATATGCTTGGTGTTGAAAACCATTCAAGTTGTTCTTGTAGGTATGTTACATATTTGCAAGAAGAAGATGTTAATACACTTTAAAGTGTACAAGTATTCAAAGCATGCAAGACTATGGCATACATGGGATGATACTTTACAACAAGAAGATATGGTGATGATTCTCATTAGTTGTATTAACTTGTTGTAAACCCTAACCCTAAGTATATTTTATGTAAGTTAGGGTTTGATATAATTTCATATATGTATCATAGTTAATTGTATGGCTTTGTAATGTTAGTCATTAGTATCATTTAGCCAATGATATTATGATTAGGATTAAGTGTTATATGGGCTTAATTCAACCAAGTTAAATAGGCTTGAATTAAGGGTAAGAATCGGCTGGGTGAGCTTGTTCAACCAGCTACTTCTTTCTATATATACACCTATTGTACATGTAGAAAAGAGAATGGAATATAAAAAATTTTGAATACAAAATCAAGCCAGTAGAGCCTACATTTATCTCTCATTTTGAGTCCTCTTTAAGCAAGGAAAAGCCCGGGGCAATATCCTTCCTCCATTGATCTCAACCTTCGACACATTTGAAACCTGATTCAAACTAGTCGAAACTCACCTGCATTTCAACCTGTTTTTCTTCAATTATAATCAACATTAAACCTTCATTTCTTCTACTGAACTTCATGGTTGACATCTCCAAATCAACAGACTTCGATCCAACCTTCCCTCCACTTTGATTTACGCATCAGTCCTCTTCTCTCCTCTTGAATTCTCTTGTAATTCCTTGGTGATTTTAGTGATTTAGGTAAGGATTTCTTTGATTCTCTTTACAATCACAGTTACTTCACATCAATTAGATCATATGTTTCTCCAATCTGTGTTCTTGAGTGTTCTTCTCTTCTCAATTCTTGTGTGTTCTAATTGATTTTAATTAGATCTTTTCTTTTTGAATTGGTATCGATCTCTAACAAATTGGTATATCTTCTCAATTCTTGTGTGCTCTAATTGATTCTAATTAGATCTTATTTTTCTGAATTAGTATCGATCCCAACAAGTTTAATTAATTTTAGGTTATTGTTGTGATATATTAAATGCTAATACATATGTTGCTAGATGTTAACATCCTAGGTAATCTTTGGTGTCCCGATATATTTTAGCCCTCATTTTTCATTCACTAGTGTGTCATTGTGCCCCGGTTTAAGGCCCTACTCTACTCTATATGTAACCTATGAGCCCTATCGGGGGTATTGATACTTTAGAATTAGGTGACTGAGGTTGGGAGGAAAATTGTGCTGCTTTCAAGCACTGGTATAAATAAACCTACATTTGTATCCTAGAGTTCGAGATAAGGGTATTATGTTATTTTTAGGTGCAAATATGACCAAGTTTACCGCTATAACCCTTGGTTGATTTGTATCCCTCTCGAGTAAGGAAGTAAAATGGAATTGTTATTGTATAATAAAATAAAATAAATGGATTGTTAGTTTGGTATTTGTCTAAGTGCCCTACCTTGGTATGATGATGGATTGTTGATTTGGTAGTTACCTTAGTGCCCTACCTTAGTATTGTGATGGATTGTTGGTTCGGTAGTAGCCTCAGTGCCCTACCTTGGTTTATGATGGATTTGTTGGTTTGGAGGTCACCTTAGTGCCCTACCCTGGTATTATTTTGGGATTGTTGTTTTGGTAGTTGCCTTAGTGCCCTATCATTATGATTAGAATGTATTTAACTAATCGAATATAACTTTACGCTTTGAAATGATGAGAAGTGGGTTGGTATGTTTTTCTATTAAGTTGAGACTTAGACCATGATATATGTTTCTCCATGAGTATGGTTTGTATGGTTTTTTCCTTGTGCTTATGTGTGCTATTCGATTTTTGTGTGACTATGTGGAATGCACTACCTCTTATGAGGTATTGTGATTTACTTAGTATGAGGAAGTCATACTAATACTACTTTTACAGATGACTATGTAAGGACTATAGAATGGCATGACAGTCATAAGCACAACCAAAAAAAGTGGAGTCCTCAAGAAGATGTTCCATTTCCATAATGGACTTTTGGGTTTAAGAGTCAAGGCAAACTGTAGTAGTACCTTTAGGTGCTGATTTTTGTTACGATTGGTTTTTCTTTAGACTCTTAAGTTCCATACTATACTTTTGTTATATTGTTGTACTACAGAATTATTTCATAACTCTATTATGTATTATTTATATTATCATTTATTTACTCTGGTTAAGTTTATTTTAGCCTTATCACTTAAAATAAGAAAGGTGAGGAGCCAAACTTATGCTAAGTGTGGCACTAACATGCAGTAATTTAGTAATTAACACATCTGCAAAAATAGAAATTTTCAGCTAGTAAAATAGGAGTGCCACATTTATAGTTAGGTTTTCTAAGAATAGGATATTGCCTTGTGTCCAACCATTCTACAACCATGGCAAGTTACCTTGTTACCATCACAATCCACTCCTAGATTATCAACTCCACAACTCTTGTAGTTGTAGTGCCTCTCTTCAAATTTTCCTCCAAACCGACCTCCTTATCTAGGTGTTGACCCCATACTCCTACTATAGCTAGGTGACATGCCACCTCTAGAGTTTCCTTCTTCTTATCATTGGGACACTAGCAACCCTCAAAATTTCTCTTGCTCCCCAACTAGGAACTCCTAAATTGAATGACTTGAGAATCCTCCAAGGCTTACTTATACATCTCAACCATGTCTGGCAAGAAAATCCCACCAAAAACTCCTGATACTTGATCGCCAATCAAATTTTGAAATGGTTAACTTTCATTGTGTAGGTGGCCTCTACCTTAGGAGGGAATTGAACCAAGTCCATAAACCTCATATAGTACTCCTCTACCAACATGCCTCCTTACTAAAGGTTCATGAACTCATCATACTTCTTCATACAAAGATGAATGAGGTAAAATCTAGCTCAGAGTGCCTTAAGGAAAGGTCCCCAATCAGTAAGCTCTCTGCCTCTACACTAGATGCTCTTCCAACATATGTCTACTTGGCCATTCAGATTTTACACAGCTATGTTGACCCTTTTATCCCTTAAGTGGTAAAGGTCTTCTCTATGACCCTGACCTATCTCTTTATAATGTTAGGGTCTCCATGACCCTTAAAGATCAATGGATGATGATGAATGGCCTTCTTGAGTCAATCCTCTGAAATTGGTGCAAGTACTAGCACTAGTGGTGGCAACTGTGGTGCTCAAATCGAACCTTCCATGTAAGCACTAATATTATCCATAAAGGCCTCAATATGCTCAAAATAGCGGTTGTTAGGCATCGACTCCTAAAGACTAAGACTAATGATAAATAATCAATTATTGAGTTTTAAAGGCCTACACAACACAATTAACACAAAAATATCTATAACACATTCAAAACCCATTCTCATTCATGAACTGTAACACCCCTGATTTAGAAGCTTAAAAAGTTTGTTTTGCAGAAGCATTAAATGCCAAATTACTTGATGTT
This sequence comes from Tamarix austromongolica, assembly GCA_039764185.1. Classification (NCBI taxonomy): domain Eukaryota; kingdom Viridiplantae; phylum Streptophyta; class Magnoliopsida; order Caryophyllales; family Tamaricaceae; genus Tamarix; species Tamarix austromongolica. The sequence goes on from CM077815.1 coordinate 59,242,620, forward strand.
ACTGCCATACTTAGCATAACTCTTGCTCCCCCACCTTTCTTATACCAAGTGCTAAGGTTAAATCAAACCATAACCAAATTATTGGAAATATAATACCATATATAGATAAAAGTTACAGTTAAATATTGTCAATACAATAAAGTAACCAAGATATAGTAATGAACACAAAATTCTAACAAAAAACCAATCATAACTAAAACTAGTACCCATGGGTATGACAGCAATTTGTCTAACTCTTGGACCCAAAGGTTTACTCTGAAAATGGGACTTCATCCCAAGGACTCCACTTATCATTCCTAATCTTATATGTTTTATGCCACTCCATGGCCCTCACATAATCATCTATAAAAGTAGTATCGGTACAACTTTCTCATACTAAGTAAATTATATTACCTCAAAAGAGGCAATAGACCCACATTTCACATAGTCACACAAAATTTGAAAAGAATATTTGAGCATAAAGCATGTACCATAATCACAAACATTATTCATGGAACAATATATCTAATCATCCAATCTCGAGCTCAATAGGAATACATGCTAGTTAACCTATCATTATTCCAAGGTAAAAGATACATATATGATTAGTTAAATACATTCCGAACATTGTGGTAGGACACTAAGGCAAATATCGAACCAAAAATCCAAAATAATACAAGGGTAGGGCACTAAGGTGTCTACCAATCCAAAAAATCCAAAACAAACTAAGGTAGGGCACTAAGAAGACTATCAGACCAACAAATCCAAAACAAATCAAGGTAGGGCATTGAGGTGACTACCGAACCAACAAATACAATTACTACCAAGGTAGGGCACTGAGGCATCTACTAAAAAAACAATCATTACTTTATATTTTCTTACATAACAGATATTTCCATTTTTACTTACTTACTTAAGGGTGATACAATCAACCCATGAACATAGAAGTACACTTAGTCATATTGATAACCAAAGGTGACACAATGCCCTTACCTCAAACCTAAGGACACAGTGGTACACCTGGTCATACTGACACACAAAAGTAACACAATATCCTCCAACCTCAACCACCTAGTCCTTAAGTATCAACACCCCTTATAGGACCAGTAGGTCACCTATAGAGTTGAGTAGAGCTTTTATTAGGGCACGACGACACACCAATGAACCAAAATAAATGAGGGCTAACACCTCACCTCTAGAGTAGCTAATTCCAAAGATAAAACCATTCCCAACCTAAGGTATTTCAATTTAAGTATTAATATTTTATGAGTTGATCACATAAGTCACATACCACACAACAATTTTCATTTTCCATATTTGACCTTTTTCCCTTTTATTTTCAACTATTAAGGTAAACCCTAAGGTCATAGGTTTATTTCAAGCAAAGTCAAATCTAAGGTTAACCTATCAAAAGTCTAAGGCCATCCTAGCATCAAATTACATGTAAAAGAGACATTAGGTCAAAATTGCCAAAATATCCTTCAAAATCCTAATTTCACCATTTTATCCATGTTTGTACCAAACATTATCAAGAACAAGAAAAAAAAAAGGAAACATTCCACATTATTTTAGTATGTAGGTAATCTTTGCATTTTAGCAATTAACTATATTTTCCACTTTTTGTACATTTAATGGGTTGCACCCACAAAACCCTAATCATGCACCTCTCACGTACCACGTCTTCCTTGCAGCATAAACATACACATTTAAAGTTTGGATGAAACTGAAGAAATTTGTTTTCACAAAACAACTTTAGGATTTAAAACCAGGCTCTGATACCAGCTTTTAACACACCCATTTTTTTAACTAGAAAATTTTATTTGTAAGAAAATATAGAAACATTTGACAAACAAAACAAATGCAAAGCAAAATTGAACATTGAATGAAAAGATGCATGCTCACAATATAAATGCAACAATACAAGACAGTAAGGAGAGAAAAATATTATAGATAGAATGCAAATGATAGTTTATAAAAGCAAATAAAGGAAATTGAGCCAAGAGTTTAAATAACCAAAAATACAAAAACTTCCCAATACATTTGGAAAAACACTTCTAACCGCTTGGCCTAACTCTTGGACATAAACATAAACCTCCAACCCCAAGCAATGGTTGCTAATGGCCAAATTCATCACCCTCAACATATTCTAACTAAGAGTCTTAACCCTACAAATCATCCTCTACTCCTCGAACTAGAAGTAGAATCGTCATAGCGACCACACAAGTGTAGTACGGTGAAGTACTAATAAAACATACTACCTAAAATATGGTAAGGCTCATACAACACATTGAAGTCACGTAACAACATGATGATATCATACCAATACAATTCAACACTTAATCTCAAATAGTAGTACAACAAAACATGCTTACATGGAAATCATGGAAGTATAAAGATATGGTAAATGTGTAGCAATCCATATAATATAAACCATAATAGAATTCTTCCTTTAATGACCACACAATTTCCAATTAATAAGATAGTTTGTTTGGCTACACCCTATTCTCCACCATGAACAAAATTCATGTCAACATAAATAATCACAATGGGATATCACACCTGCCACACGAGATTAACATATATTGAAGGGGATTTCTTTAAGGACACCATACCTACCATACATTGAGTGCACCTACCTCGAGGGCTCACACAAATTGGGATACCACACACAACACGTGTGGTCGAAGTACACCAAGAGGGATTATATTGGTAAACCTCACCCACCGCACCTTGAATGTTTCCATCATGAGGGCTAAAAAGTTAGGATACCACACTCGCCTAAGTAATGGACAATATGAAGTGACAGAGGGCTTGTATTGGGATACCCACCCCTTATACTGGACATTGATTCCATACCTACCTGCCATGGTATAATCATATACCTCAAAAATATGTGCATATCCCCTACCAACTGCAACTCAATAGAGAAAGAAATAGGTACTGAGTGAAAATATAACCATAAGGTGACCTACCCACTGAGTCTCTATAGCTACTCCAATAGCCAAAGAAAATGACTCGAATAAAAACTTATTCTATTAATATATATTTGCAAGTAATATAAAAAATCACAAATAAAATCCATGCATAACCAAATGTGTGTATCCAAGTGATAACACTAAACACAATTAAATACCTTTATTAACCAAATTAGGTGTTTTTAAGTGATAACACCAAACACAATTAAATTCCAACATTAACTGAATTGGATGTTTTCAAGTGATAACACCAAACACAATAAATTCCAACATTAACCAAGTTGGGTGTTTCCAAGTGCTAACACCAAACAAATCACAAGGCATAAAAGCCACAAATTAGATGTTTAGAGATGACACCAAACTTAACCAAATTCAATTTCTAATTACCATAATTATGATTCTTATTAAATTAGGGCAATCATGATTGAAATTATAATTTAAAAGTTGTAAATACATAGAGGTATCAACTTAAAAGGCCTAAGAGAATAAAAATAATTTATAAACAAACCAGAGGGCATTCAGCCGGATTAGTCGATCGGTCCCTGGGACTAATTAGCTTGTTTGGTCATACTAGAACTGAACCAAGACAACATTAGAGGACTCATCGATTAGTTGGCTTCACCAATCAACTATTTATAGGAACTAATCGATGAGTTTGGTCCAACCGGTCAATGGGTCTAAGTAGAGGCCAGCCCATTTTTAGCTAATAGAGAAACCAGTCGATGGGTTTGACCACCCAATTGATTGGTCATAGAAACTAGTTGACTAGTTTGGTCCAATAGATCAATGGGTCTAAGTAGAGACCAAACCATTTTGGTCAACAAAGATTTCAATCAATGTGTTTGATAAATTGATCAACTGTTCATTGAAACCAACTATCTAGTTTATCAAACCAATCGACTGATCTCACAACTGATCCAACTACTCACACAACTAGTCGATGGGTTCGAGGAACCGATCGACTAGTCTGTACAAAACACTACCCAAACTTGTGATACACACACCAAAATTTACCATACTTTACCATATTAATCCTTAATTCATCTATGTGATAACACACATAAGAATACATACTGCAGATATATAATCATATGGATACATGGTAATATAAACACTTGAATGAATCATGCTCAAATGGGAAACTTATGCATAAAAATTAGAGAAACCCAAAAATGCTAAATTGGAAAGAATTATACCACATGCTCAAATTATATAATATAAATTTGATCATGCACATATACACACCAAATATATGGACCCCAATAAACCACAAAACTCCATTAATGTTAAAGATAAGAATGCTTTACCTTGAAGCAATTCTTCTAGCACAAAAGTTCCTACTTGATAGATATCTAGTAATACCCCGATTCCTAATAGAATCAAAGTTAAAAACATTAAAAATCATCTTTTAAAACATCATTAAAATCAAAGAGAATTAGAAGAAGAAGAAGAAGAACACAACACCAACTTTTTCTTGAAAATAGGGTGTCAAAAGGAAGAGCTAAAATCTTCAACCTTTCTCAACCTTAATTCTTCCTTGCTTAAGGAAAGAAAGAGAGAACTAAAACCAAGATTATAGGAAGAGAAAGGAATAAAGTGCTCGCACAAAGAGGGCAGAAAACAAGAGAAAGTATATTTTTCTCAATAGAGAAGAGAGAAGGGGACAATGAAGGGATGCGTAACACTTAGGAAAATTCCACCAAAAAAAGGAAGGAGTAAGAACAATAGGTGAGGAATGAAAATGGATCAGAATGAAAGGTATAGAGGCAAGGATAGGTTGACATTCACATGAGAGAGGCAGATGAGACTAGTAAGGTTGAGTGTGGGCAACCAAGAAGTGAGAGCTAACTTGATGGGGTGATAGAGGGTTGAATAACATCAGGAATGAGCATGGTAGTGGATTAGTGAGGTAGGATATGGTGCACAAAGTCAACCTCACACCCCAGATTCTAGAAGAGAGAGGGATGGGTGAGGGAGAAGAGTGAAGGTGAGGCTTGCCTCAAAAGTGATTTTTGGAAAAAAAAATTTAGCTAATTAAAATTATATAATGATCTGAATAATATAAAAATAATTCTAAAGCACTAAAATATGCTTACTAGCATAATTGGACTCTTATTATAAGTTTTCATAAACATTAGAGAGAAATTCGAATCAAAATTAGAAATGGATCTAAAATTACAGGATAACCAGTTGATCGGTTTGGGCAAACTAGTCAAGACCAAAAATGTCAATTATTGAGCACATCAATAGATCAGTTAGGTAACCCAGTCGATTAGTACGCCGAAAATTCATATTTTTATTAGAATTTCATGCCCATTCAGAAACTAAAACAAATTTATTTTATATCAACATAATTTAGAACACATTTTGAAAGATTTTGGGATAGAGTATTATAATTTAACATCCAAACACATAAGTATTATAATATAATATTACAAAGAAATAATCTAAAATTACTAAAATAATTTAAGGATTACTAACCAGTTGAAACAAGGCAATGAAAGCTAAAGAAAGAGAGGGGAGAATGATAGGGAAAAGTGCAACAAAAGGAGGAAGAAAAGGTGACACAAAAGGGTCGAAGAAGAGGGGAGGGTTTCGGTGGATAATGGTGTCGAAACAAAGGTAGGGCTTCAAAAAATTTGGTCAAAGGTAATGTGGTAGGCTTTGGTGGGTTTGGCCGAAGGGAGGAGGGATGAAATGACAGGTTTGGTTGAAGGAGAAGGCGGAGGAGAGGAATAGTGGTTTTGACCCATAGGGTGGTGGTAGTTTTGGTGGGAAGAGTCAAAGATAAGGGAGAGGGAGAAGTTGCATAAGGGAAGGGGTTTACTTCAAATGGTTGTATGAGGATGTTGTGGTAGCTTTGGTAGGCGCAAGTGTAGGAGGTGAGGGATTGATGGCAGTGGTTGATGGCAAGGAAAAGGAGGCCAATGAAGGGGTATGTTGTAGAAAATAAAATGGTGAGGATGGAGGCATAATGATGGAGAATGGCGAGGGTAAATATGTATGAAGGAGCTTGGGAGATGGAGTGGAAGAAGGTAAAGTTTCTCGTGGTTTAGACATGACATAAGAGGGAAAGGAGAAGGGATAAAGAAGAGGGTAGCATGGAGGGAGATGAGGAATAAAGCAAAAAGAGGAAAAAATAGGGGAAGGGAGGCATGGTGCGAGTGTGGTGTAGGATGATGGTTTGCAAGAGCAAGAGCAATGTGTAGGGAGGGAGAAGAAGAAAAAATTCAAGGGTGTCTGGTGGGATAGGGTAAATATATAGGTGAATAATCAGGTAGGAATATCTAGGTAAAATTATCAAGTTATTGGAATTATGGCTTACTCAACAAAGCGGATACAAATTACAATCCATCCTAGGTTTAAATTTTTAATACGCACTCTCTAGTAAATTTTAATATAATTAAATTGTATATCTAATAAGTCGTAACTATATTACACATATTAGTGATATCTTTGTTACCAAATATCCTAAAATAATTATTGCAACTAATACACATAATTACCTATTATAATTAGGATTTTTGGAAGAAAGATATTAAATGAACAATTTTAGATTTGAAAACACTTGAATTTTTAGCTAGATACTCAAGATAGTTGGGAAATAATTAAAACAATGTGTGGTACCAACTTAAAACATTTAAAAGTTAAGAATCTCAAAATTAGGTTCTAATACCAACTTGTAACGCCCCCATTTTTTGCTATTGAAAATTTTATTTTTAAAACATTACAGAAGTAAAACAATACCAAAAAAAAAAACTTAAGAAAAATAGGGTATTACTACTGCACCTAACATATGATAAATGGATTATGCCCATTCCATGTTATATACAATCCTAAGAAACCAAACCAACCAAAAAAATGTTTAGAAAACAAGACCGCAATGGGACCTTAAAATATTTAAATACATGAGAGAGAGTAAACTAAAAATACAGTGATGCAATAGGCATAAAACAATAAAAGGGCAAAGCCCCAAACCCTGGTACATTAAAGATAGGGAGTGAGGTTATCCTCCCCCTCTTCTATCAAAATCAAACCCTCAAATATGTTTGAGGAAAAATTAAAGCCATAAAAATGATAAAAAAGGGTTAATGATTACTCAAGATTAACTCAAAGTTAGATTAACAAGGTCCCATTTTGATTAAAGGATTTTTTTACCCAAAAAATTAAGCTTGAAATGCACTCAAATCAACAAACCAATTGATTAGTTTGGTCAAACCAGTCAATTAGTTTCCCTAAACCAATTGATCGATTATGTCAAACTAAAACCCTAGATAAACCAACAAACCAACCGATCGGTTCATAAAACCTATTGACAAATATGCTAAGGAAACACATTTTACTCAATTATTTTCCATGAATTTCAAATTCCTTTTTAAACCAAACCCAAATTATAGTTCCAAATCAAGATAAAACATTATCCAATTTCATCAAACGCAAAAAAAAAATTCGTTTTATAATCTTACAAATACGAGGGGTTTGGGCATTAAGTGCTAGCATTAGGCAAGGTAGAGAACGAGATTGTGAGGATGGTAGCGATGGTCAATTAGTTAGCTGAGATGAAAGAGAAAAAGGGAGGAGGAAGAACCTTGATGTATATTTAGCTGGTGTGGAGATAAATGCTAGACTCTACCCAAATGGTTGAAGCAACGTAAGCATATGAAGCTAGGGGGAGGTAATGTGAGTGTGCAAAGCTAGGAAGGGTGAGGCAATATGGGGATATGATAATTGGAAGGGAAAGGTAGTGTAGGGAGCTCATACATAAGAAGTCAATTAGCATGATGAGGAGGGTGAAGATTATGGTTTCTACGCAAGAGAGAAGGAGATGGATGATGGCTTCGAAAGTGGTGGAAGTTGGGAATGGTGGTGACATGCGGGAATGGCATAGCTATGAGGGTTGTTGTGGTGCATACATAAACTCAAATAGCAGAATAGGTGAAGGTGATGGTTCGAATGGGTTGGTGAGGCACAAAATAGAAGGTAATGAGGAGGTTGAGTTTGGTGGTGGTGGGGTGGTGGTAAGGAAGGTTGGTGATAGTTGAGGGTGGGAACAAAAACGAGGAATAGGAGTGATGGAGGAAGAAGAAAAAGGAGAAGGAGAAAGGAATAGGTTATGGTAATGGCTGGGAAAATGCCTAATGAAAATGGGAGTAGGTGAAGAGTTATGGGGGTGTTGCATGAAAGGTAGAGAAGACATGGGAGGTTTTTGTGGAAGAGAAAAATGAGATGGTATGGGTGGTTGCATGACAACGAGAGAGAGAAATGGTAGGCGGTTGCGTAAGAAAGAGATGGCAGAGGGTAGGCATGCTAGACTAGAATTATTTCGTTTCAAGCTTATTTTAATTAGGTTAAGGAACCCTTAGAAAAATAAATTGGAAAAAATTAACCGATTAACAGTGAGGGCTAAGGAAAAATAAGATTGATTAAAACTAATTAGGATAATTTATTTGGATTACAGATCAATAGTTAAAAATAATAATTAAGCCAAAGATTTAGGATTAGATTTCAAATAAAATACTAAACACTTGAAAATAAGGGCTACAGCAATTTAGGGTGTTACAATATCTATATGTTAGGTCTAAATTATAAGAGCTCTCTCTCTCTCTCTCCCCCCCCCCCCTCTCTCTCATGTTTGTTAATGGCTTACATTAGACTTTTTAAAGTCGATGAATAGGAGATTCTTTAATTACCAAGAGATAAGCTACACAATAAATTTGACTTAAAAATATAAGATGAGCACAAGTCACTGTGTTCACCAACACTAGTCACATTACCTAGCAGATGTTCTCCTCTACTTTCTATGTGGTTTGGGGGTTCTTCATCCTTGACTCCACTTTACACGGACATGTATCCCAACAATGTTAGGATTTTTAGCCCTCAAAAACATTTATTCCCTGTTTAGTTTTCTACCATTATAGATTCTCTTTAGCGTATGTGCTTGAGGCTTGATTCTATATAGCTAAATCAAACTTTAACAACACAATAAGGTAGTATAATAAAGAAGAAGAGATCTTTGGGGGACATCAAAGTTTCTTAATATATATAGAGAGCCTAAATTTCTGTCTCGTGCCACAAAGGTAGTGTTCGAGAGGAGATAATCAATCTCTCTAGCAAATGGCTCACCCGGAGGCTTTTGTTGAATGTGCATAATCATGGCAGGGCAAGTGTGAGATGTACTAGTATCATTTTTGTGTTACATCAGAGCTAAGACTAATAATTAATCAATGATGCCTTATACCATTATAGAAAGTGTAGAATTCCAAGCCAAGAATATTAGTAGAAAATATATTCTGATTACTTCTTGAAATCAAAAAAGAAACAAGAATCGATTAAGAACTTTGTTTACAAGCAAAATATGCACAATGTAATCTAGAAAGAAAAAGAAAAAAAGGAAGTAGTGCTTTTGTTGATTCTGTATTATCAACATACACCAATGCTTTATTACATACAAAAAACCACTCTATTATCGGAGTTTCTTGAATCACTTCTTCCCTTTCTTTGTACAACTTAGATTCGAGTAGTTCTCTTTTTCTTTCCTCTACTTTGACACACTCCCCTCTCTTTGCAACTCTTCTCCTATTTATATCCTACCGAAGGCAATGAAAAACACATGAGAAATAGATAAAGGAAATACAGCCTGGTAAAATGAAACTACAAGCCTAAGTCTTCCTTTTCCTCTAAACGACACACTTTATGGTCTCTATTATAAAGAAAATATGTTGATGTGGATGTATATAGGATTGATCTTCACAGAAAGTGTAGGAAGTAATTGATGATGAAGCTAACATATTTCCATAGTTCTAAGGTTGAATACATTCTAATTACAAAGAGAGAGGACAAGCACCTCATCAAATTACTCAAAGTAACTTGAATTTGGATGAAAAATATTAGATGATTGGTCATTTGGTGAATAAATGCAGCATTAGGGCATTGTGTGGGCTGAAGTGCAAAAATGTGTCAAACCTAATGAATATTTTTTTTTACCCTCTACTTATTACCTTCTTTAATTGAAATGATGGTCATTTGAAAACTTCAAGCGACACAAATCATGGAACTTGCTGGTACGATTACTGACTTTGATTAGTACCAAAAAAAATGCTTCATTTGTTTCCCCCGCCCCACCCCCACTTTTTATGCATACAAGTCAAATGAACATAAAATTGAGACGACCGAAGAGAGCTTGGTAACATATAGATTTCGCGGGATCATCGATTGGTATATGTACCCTTGAGATTAGAAGATTAGAAACATATATACGGTAGGGGAAAAAAATAAGAGACCAAAAGAATGATTGAGTGGGGAAAAAAATGTCTAAGAAAACAAACAATAAATAAATAATGACACCTGCGGACCGGCCTTAAACAAAACACGTACCTAGTGCTAACCACATTCTCATCAATCATCATCTTCCTCCTAGCTCGCTCTCTCAATATTCAGCAACTTGGATCCCTTTCATCTTCATCTTTCATTCACATCCATCCATTCCATCTAATGCTAAATCCCCTTCGTTTCCTTCTTTCTTTCACCTCCTAGCCAGCTTCTAACAGCAACAACGTACTTCCATCCCTCGAGTTAAATTGCATCATGATGATGATGATGATGGCGATCATCATCATCATCGTATCCTTCAGATCCCCCCATTTCCTTCATGTAGCAACAAACTGAGCGAGCTAGGTGAATCATCTCAACTACTTATCTATTCTGAAGCTTGAAAGTCAACTATTTAAATCCTAGCATCCTTAGAAACATCATGTTGAATTCCTACACCTACACTACTACGGCCCATGACAAACAACATCAAAAATATTATCTTTACCAACACCTCCCCTTCCTTATAACATTAATATTGATACTATCAACACAAATTAACGTCGCAACATCACAGCAAGAGCAAGATCCATCGATTACAACAGCCAATCTCCTGGTAGAGTTCAAGGAATCACTATCCAACACCGAAGCCATAACCAACTGGAACCTCTCCCTTACACCTCCATGCAACAACAATACCAACAACTGGATCGGCCTCATCTGTAAAGAAAACACCGTATGGGGCATACAGCTCGAAAACATGGGATTAACAGGCACCATCGACGTCGAAACACTAACAAAGTTGTCCAGTCTACGCAGTGTAAGTTTGAGGAATAACAGTTTTGGCGGTCCGTTACCAGAGATTAACAAGATGACGCCATTGAAGTCTCTGTTCTTGTCTTATAATAATTTCTCTGGAGTTATTGATGATGATGCTTTTGATGGGATGAATATGTTGAAGAAGGTTTATTTGCAGAAAAATGGGTTTTCTGGGAGGTTGCCGGCTTCTCTTGCCGGACTGCCTAGGCTGTTGGAATTGTCGGTTCAGGGTAATGGTTTTGAAGGGGAGATACCTGAGTTCAAGTCTAAGGATTTGGTGTTGGCTAATTTTTCTGATAATTCCTTTAACGGGACTATACCGGCTGCCTTCAGTCGCATGAATGCTTCATCATTTCTAGGTACGATCCTAACCTAAAAAGTAACAAAAGAAAATTTGGGGCAATGATCAATATTCACGTGCGTGCTGCTGCTCTCCCCCCACCCCCCTCTCTCTCTCTGATTAGTGTATAGGCTAAGTTACAAAATTACTCAATCCAGTTTTTATATAACTTCGAAGCAGCTAGTCGTTTATTGTGCAATTCATTAGAGAGTTTTTGTTTCTCTCGTGTTATCCCCAAGTGATCCTATTTGTATGCGGTTGAAACATCTTATGAATCTCCGCTAGCCTTCCAATATAATCTATATATGTAGAAAATTGAATATGTATCGAGTCACCCAGGCTAAAGAATTTCTCATAAGATTCGCCAATTAAATTTCTTATTCTCAGTTCGGTGGGAGAAAATTCTGATTCCTGCAGTTGGGATATCACCATATATTCACCCATACATTCTTATTCTTGATTTTTATCTGTCGGATGCGATTATTTTTATGAAGTTCGCTTAATTATCTGTTGAAAATAAAGGATAGTAGTGCATAAATAAATTATGTTGATTATATGGTGCAATATTCTTAAATTAAAGAAGAATGTGTCTGTGTCTATCATTATATCGACATGTTCGCATATGGATGGAAGTATATGATATATGAGACTAGATCCACGTAGAATAGGTTTGATTAAATTTCCGTAATTTACCGATCGAACAATCACTAATAAAAAGACCGGGGGTAGGGGGGGGGGAACAACTCCACCGGTAATTTTGCATGGTTTTTTGAATATAAATGTATGCACACTGATAATGTAGGAAAGTGTTCTCCTTTAACAAATTAAGAAATGTGACACGTTCTAATATTATATACTTCGTTGCATTAACTTTTTTTTTGAAATATAATGACGAAATCATATATCCCCGACATTAATAATAATAACAATAATAATAATATAAAAATCGGTTTGGTGGTGGGGGTGGGGGTGGGGGACACTAGAAGAAGAAATATATAAATAATTGTGAATGGAGCATATAGTTGGACGACATCTCACGTACCAGAAGATGATGATCGAGTGGCGGTATCCACGTCTATTGGGTTTAGTCTTAAGCATAATTGTTCTGCCAAAACATGCAGTTGGCCATCCATATTCCTTTCAACATTCGGTCATTAAGTTTTAAAAAAGCACGAAGTAGTATTTTTTGTTCTCATTTTTCCCCCTTTGTGTTCCTCTGATATCAAAAGCTGTCAACCTTTGGCCTGCACAGCGAGTCTTCCTTCCCTGCCATTCTGTGTTGGATACAGCGCAGCTGAAGAGGTCATCCTTTGCATCTTCATTGTCCAAGACGTGGGAATGTGTAGCCCACGACACCCCCCCCCCATACAAGTCGACAACCGTGTTCCAAAAGAAAGAAAAAAGAAATATTGACGAGAGGATGGATTCCTTTGAATCATTAGTCTTCAACCTAGGTTTATTTTCAAACTATTATGATCAAAAATTGAAACAGCCCCCTCCCCATCCCCCTCCCCCACCCCAAAAGAAAAAATTTTGGAACTACTTGGACATATAGTATTCTTCATAATTATATTTTCCTGAATTTTATTTTACGCCAAAGTATTGGAAGGAAAATAAATCGTTGACTCAAACGGTACAAGAAATTTTGTTCTCTCAAGAATTGGTTTATAGCTGGAAGTTATGAACATAAGAAAAGTCCAATCGAGGAAAAAGAATTCTCAACTCCATCAAATTAGGTAAATGGCTAAAGAACCTGACGATGTTTTCCCAAAATGATCACTCCCTCTTTTTCTTTTTTTTCTTTTTTTTTGGTCGCTCATTTCTTGTACTGAATGCCCTAATTGTTGTTGACTTTATGGCCCTATCTGATAAACAACATTTTAATAATTTTTTAGCATTGGAGGTAAACTAAAAGTTCGACTGCCTTGAATTTCTAATTCAAGTGTTGGGTAGATAGTTTTATGAATTAGTCGTTTTGGGTGCAAAAGCTCTTACATTAAAAGATTAAAAATAATAAGTGTTTTCGATTAGGCATCATTTAAGATATTTTATACATTCCACCCGCTAAAAAATATTAACAAATACTTTTATACTAACATCTAATGTTATTTATGGGTCAAATCAATTAATCAGTTGCTAATATAGTCCATCCCCATCTAACCAACATTCCACACAATCTGTTATCAACTATAACTAAATACCAAACAAATCCTGTGAATGATACTATTTGTCATTGCATACATTCATATTGACATAAGCACTTTCTAATATGAGAATTCTGTAATTCAATTACTATATGTCTGTACATTTAGTTAATCTGGCTTTATTAGCTAGTTTCTAGCCAGTGTACTTCGTCGATTCTGAAGGCCATGTACGTATATATACTTCATTCTCAGCATTTTATTTATCTTTCCCCCTCTAACCCAAACAAATGATATATGTAACACGCGCATATACACAGGTAACAGTGACCTATGCGGCCCGCCCCTCCAAACTCCCTGCAATTCAACCACAGCCACAGACACCGACAAGAGCACCACCGAGAGACCCAGGAAGAGCTCAAACCACACCGGACTAATCATAGTCATAGTGGTAACAGTCGTAATGATAGCATTCATATCACTAGCCTTCCTCATAAAACGAAACCGCCAACAGAAAGAAATGATGTTGGAAGCTGGCGGCCATCCTTCAGAAACGCGACAACTCCAACCCTCAACAGCGCCTAAAGCTGGTCACAATACCACCAATGGCTACAACATTAATAACAATAACGATATCACAGCACGATCACTCGAGCGACCGAGCAGTTACAGCAAAAAGGGTGATAATGGAAAGCTATGTTTCTTACGAAATGATAGGGATAAATTTGAAATGCAAGACTTGTTGAAGGCTTCAGCCGAAGTTTTAGGCAGTGGAAGTTTCGGTTCATCGTATAAGGCTACACTAGTAAGTGGACCAAGTATGGTTGTGAAGAGATTTAGACAGATGAATAATGTAGGAAGAGAAGAGTTCTATGACCATATGAAGAGATTAGGGAGACTACAGCATCCCAATTTATTGCCGCTTGTTGCATTCTTCTATAAGAGAGAAGAGAAGCTAGTGATTACTGAGTTTGTTGAAGATGGTAGCCTTGCTAGCCACCTCCACAGTAAGTTCTTGATTTAGTTTCCCTCGCTATCCGTCTCTATCTATACGTTTTCCTTCTTGACTTTACTAACAGACAAAACTCTCACTTGTATCAGATGATGAGAAGCAAGCAGATATCAAATAAACTACTTGTTCCAACTAACTATGTATCTTAATTTGATGATGATTTCAGGTAAACGTACTGCAGAGCAGCCAGGGTTAACATGGCCAGTTCGATTGAGAATCATCAAGGGAGTAGCAAGAGGCCTAGCATACCTCTACAGAGAGCTGCCTCACCTACTACTACCACATGGTCACTTAAAATCTTCCAATGTATTGCTCGACCACAACTTTGAGCCATTACTCTCTGACTATGCCTTGGCGCCTGTAATCAACAAAGAGCATGCCGAGCAAACAATGGTAGCCTACAAATCTCCTGAGTTCTTCCAAGAAAACTGCACGTCAAAAAAAACAGATGTATGGTGTCTGGGGATACTGATCCTGGAGATACTTACAGGAAAATTTCCTGCCAATTATCTGAAACATGGGAGAGGTGCTAGTGATGATCTAGTGACTTGGGTTGATTCTGTGGTTCGAGGAGAATGGTCTTCTGAGGTATTTGATGGCGATATGGGAGACAGGGCAAATAGTTATGGAGAAATGATGAAGTTGTTGAGGATAGGGATGTGGTGTTGTGAATGGAATGTGGAAAAAAGGTGGGATCTGAAGGAAACAGTTCAGAAGATTGAAGAGTTACGAGAAAGGGATAGGGATGAAGATAATCGTAATATGCGTTCAATCGGTAATGAGGCCGAAATATTCTCTTCTACTCGAGCTTCAATCAGTGAAGAAAGATTGTCGTTCAGGTAATGTATACAAATATACGATATAACTGAGATATATAGAACACAAATTTGGGGTTATAGCGCAGGAAGTGCATGCAGTACATTACTGGAGATAAAAAGACTGATGAAGTTGGTCTCTTATTAGGTTGAGGGATTGAAGTTTAGTGGTTTCTTTTCATATAAAA
This sequence comes from Tamarix austromongolica, assembly GCA_039764185.1. Lineage (NCBI taxonomy): Eukaryota > Viridiplantae > Streptophyta > Magnoliopsida > Caryophyllales > Tamaricaceae > Tamarix > Tamarix austromongolica. The sequence goes on from CM077815.1 coordinate 59,258,197, forward strand.
TTGTTTTCTACTTCCTTTTTTCTTTCTTTCTGTTCTAAAACAGAGATTCTATGCTATACATTATATTTATTAATTAGATTTGTATGTTATTTTTTTAACAGATTTTTTGTTAAACTAAAATTGCATGTCTAATCTTAAGTAGAACTAAATTTATCATTCCATTCAAACTCACTTCGTCGCTATTGTCCGTTGAATGTCAAGGCCTAAAAGATGTAATATAATTTTCAGCTATTAATTATTCATTATTTGAGAATATACAGTTAACCAGAAAAATGTTGGTCAAACACAAAAGATTACAGCTTTCAAGATTTGATAACCTCAAACATGAGAGATCCTCCTGTGGAAGAAGCTAATTACTAACCGCTGCACGCCATCATTCTCCACGATTAATCTGAGCATATAATACTTGTAGCCAGCAACATCAAAAGACTACAAATTTGATTCCATCTTAATCAGACCGCCCACCATCAACGATTTAGGTCGAGACTGCTATACACGAACTTTCCCTCCCTTTTTCACATTATCAGTGAACATTTTCCTTACCGGCAGCTGTACTAAAAACGCCTCCGACCACCCACTTTCACTTTTTCCATGTACATTCTTCCTCGTCTGCTCTCTTAAGGCAAGAACACTGGCAGAAACAGATCTCCTAGTTCATCATTGTGTGAGGGTTATCAACTGATCCTGAGTTTGCCCAAAAGATGGTGCACTCGCATTTATCTCATCATCCTCAGAGTCATCATCATCATTGCCATCATCCTCATGATCACTGTCATACCTAGACAAGTCCAGGTCCATCCAATCACTAGAGCTACCATTGATGCTTCCAACGAGCACATTGGCTTCTGCTTGCTCCTCAGCAGTTTTTGACAATGATAGAAGGATATTCTTTGCCTTTCGGTCTGGAGGAAATCCTTGAGCTTCCATTTCCTTATACCAAAAGACAGCACTGCCAAAATCTTTGTTCTTTCCATGTGCATCCATCATAATAGTGAAAATAGTCTGATTTGCTTGGATATCACAAGCACGCATTTCTTCATATGTGGCCATCATCTTAGAAAGATCATTCACCCTGGCATATCCTTTGATTAATGTCCCATAAGTGACAACGTTAGGTTCAAGTCCATCTTGTCGCAGACGTTTGAAGAATTTCTCAGCACCATCCATGTCAGATGCATTGATATAAGCAGATAACATAGTTGTGTAAGAGCAGAGGTCTGGGGTAAACCTGAAGAGAAAAGAAAAAATAAACACCAGTCATCGTTTTTGAGCTACAGAGCTACATGGTGGTACAGATTATCAAAATTATCTCACATCAGATATGGCTCTCATTATTTGGCTTATACTCTATTTATTTGTTTTGGAAAATGGAGGGCCAAAGTCTAAGTTACATTATCAGAGATGAGAGATCTGGACAATAGGCCTAAAGCCTAACACCTGTTCACACAAAGACAATAATGCACCAAGCACAAAACAGCCTGAAGCTGGTACAACTAGGAACAAGGACTGACTCGGGTTGTACCCCTGGGCCTTCGGTTGAAAATAAAAATCCCAACAAAACACGGAAAGAAAGGAATGAATGCATATGAATGGCTTAACAATGATTGCAGCTTTAGAAAAAAGAATCAACCTGTCCCGCCTCATGGACTTGAAAACAGTCTTGGCTTGCTCCACCATTCCAGAGATGGCAAAAGCATCAAGCAGTATGTTGTATGCTTTATGACTTGGCCTGGAAAATTACATGAAAATGATCCACATATTCAAGGCGCATCAAGTAAACAAATGTCAGGTCCATTGGATAATATTCAATGACATAAATTACATTTTTCAAGAAAAAAATAATGATAAATTTTGACAAACTAGCACATTATAATGCCTTGCTTCTAAAGCAAGTCCTGCCTGTGCATTGAGACAACAATAAAATGCAGCAAGTAGCCCAATGTGATCCAAGTTACCATAACACATGGCAAACACATGGCAATGGAGAAAGTATGCCAAATATGTACCAAAACCAGGTTCCACAGTTCATTTTAAATATAAAACACAGGCCCCATATGTTTGCCATTGATGGATAGTATTGGCTGAATTGTGTTATGGGCCCCAATATCAGATCCTACCATGGACCCAACTCCCAAGTTATCTATTAGCAAAGAACTCATACCAATTGTAAGATCTACCAAGTTAATATAGGTAAAAATAGAAAGAGATGGATGTATTTTAGAGATGATGGATGACAATGGTAATGATGATGATACTAATGGTTGCCAAGCACGATAACAAAGAAGGTACTGAGGATGGAAGAGAGAGAGATAAGGGAAGACTTGATAACTGAGAATTAAATCTTAGTCAATTCCCCAACTTGATCATTTATTCCCTTATTTCACGCATAGGGTAAGGGAATTACAATCCTAGTGTTACCATAAGAATATTCTCTCAATATTCCATCTAAAAACATAGAGATATTCCCTAATACAAGTATTTCCCTTTAAATAATTATTAACTCATGGGGCCCAGTTATTTCCCATTAATAAAGCTGAGATACCTGAGCTAATATATATAAAATAATATCTTAAGAACAATCTAAGATAATCTAATATAAGAAAATATGGTCTAAACCCCGAATAAAAGAGAAATAATAGAATATATTAAAATATAAGTAGATATGCCTAACCCAACAAGGTTGCCGACTTGCCTTATCCCACAAGGTTATTACGGGCCACAGTACATAACGATTTATCTTACTAACATCGCTTGAATTACCTTACCCCACAAGGTTATTATAGAAAAGGTCCAAGATATTAGTCTCCACCTAAAAAATGAGCTTGTCCTGGTCAAGCCAAATTTGGATAAATGTAGCTGAAAACATCAAAAGTCCCAACAGCTTGATTTGGAGGAAACCTATTCAACAAGTCTGATAACTCTAACTGGCGAGAAAATGAGTGAACACTCCAAAATGTGTAGAGAAAGCATATACTGAGCGGCTACACACCATCCAAACATAGTAAGAATGAATTCAACATCTAACTCGTCTTAGGCATCCAACTTCTCGAATATATCATCACTCTTGCAAGCTTCTAAATTAAATTGTGTATCCTCTTCAGCAGCTTTAATAATAACTAAGATGAAGTGATGGTGCCCTTAGGAATTGAGGCATACCATCACCATGAACCGCAACCCGTGATAATCGCATGGCGAGTATATAAACAATGGTCTTAGCCCCTTAAGTAAGCTCATATTGAACCTAGCTTCACTCTTTACAGCTTCCACAAACCTTTGTTGAGTTGTTGCTGCCATACAACTGTTCACGATAGGCCCTTGTGAGGAAAAGCAACATGGGGAGGTGAAGGGCGGTACAAATTTGGTTCGCTTAGAATATGAGATTTAATCCATCCACAGTCTAGTTATTCTAGTTTTCCTTTATATTTTTTGTGTAGTATTATTAGTATGAGTATGCTACTATTGTTGGTAAGGTATGTTGGGATCAACATGTGATGGAAATGGTGAGTCACCATTTCTATTATGTTTGAGTGTTGATGAGTCATCATTTAGGAGATGGGATTACGTTTGTCCATTTTTTGAATAAAAAAGGGCAAAATGTTAGAGGAGAAGTAGGCTGCTTTTGGTTGAGTGATTTGAGAGACCACAAGACCTAGAATTCAAGTATGTTCTCAACACATATCCACTCATGCTCTATTGTACCATATTGATCTTCTCGCCCCATTGTTATTTTTGCTCTTCACTAATCATTGTTGCATAATTTTTATAGATAAGACTTTAGTTCCTATCAGTTTATAAGGTGCTTTAGTGTCTTGGGCATCCTACAACAGCTACCTGCAAGTGACAAAGGGATGTCATAGGGTTCAAGGCTTTTGTCATGTGATTGATGGCTATTGGGGAAGATGCCACATTAGATGTGGTGGCCAAAGGGCTGTTGTCATTGTTCTTCTCTTGTGGGTTGCAATGGATGCCAATAGCTAGCAAATTAGGGTTGGCACATAAGGAGGATTGAAGCCTCAGTTAGTTAGAGAGAAGTGGAAGGGGTCCGAGATAAGTGTGCAAACGTCGTACGCACCTATGCTACTTTGAGTGTGAGCAAAAGGTGGCTAGGACGACAAGTGGAGGCTAAGCTAGAGTCAACAAATATCACTAAAGGTTTATGGAGTATGGCTGGCTAGTGCAAAAGTTTTGGGGGCAGCTAGGTTGCTTGGTGGTAAGAGGATCAATGGAGGTGGGAATCCAACTAGTTGATGGATTGCAGCTTGGGGGTTTGTCCGGGCTATGGTGGTATTATAAGAGGCAGCCAAGGGGGGTTAGGTAGAGTTCACCGAAAAGGTGAGGCTAGCTCGGCAAAAAGTTGGGGAATGGGCAACTATAAGTGAGGCCTTTCGGGGTGTCGGGTTGGATGAATTGGTGGTTGGAACTTGGAAGTGGTGAGTGGGAATGGTGGTAAAGTGCATGATGGTTGCCGACGGTGATGTAGTGGTTGTTGTGGTTAGACAACTAGTGACGGTGACTAGAGTGTAGATGTGGTGATCGGTGATGGTATGGGTGTGGTGAGGCTAGTAGTAGTGATGGGGATGTTGGTAGTTGTGAATGATGGTGCTAAAGAATGGCGTGATTGATGATGGTGATGGGTGAAACATTGGTAGCAGGTGATTTGGATATGGCAGTGTGGTGGTTAGTGGTGACGAGCGGCTTGCTACTGGTGGAAGCGAGGGACGGGGATTTGGTGATGGCAAATAGTTATGAAACTAATGAAAAGACGCCGGTGGTGGTCGGGATGCATTGTTGGCAATGGGTACAACTAGTTGTTGTTGGCAATCAAGGTTGATGCCACTTGCATCCTTCTCCAATAGGTCTTCCTTTTTGTGTTGATATCCAATATAAGAAGTGCATATTCTTGTGTTAGCCTCGCCAAAATTGAAGCAAATTTTTGTGCATGGGTGTGTTGCCTTTACATATCAACCAATTGTTGCAACCCTAGTGATCAGGCTTCTTCTCATTCCCTCTTTGCTGCAAATAATCATACCATCTTTTGCATAGTTTCAAGCAAAGGCTAAAGTTTTTAGTGGTTAATGGCTCTAGTACCAAGTTGTTAAATCCTTCTATAGATCCCAAGTTATCCATTAGCAAGGAAAGCATAGCAATAGTAGAATGAAACAAGTTAATATAGAACAATAGCGAGAAATGGGTGTGTTAGATAAGATAATGATGATGGTACCAGGTATGATAGCATAGACGGTGTCTCGTATGATGTGGATGAGAGGGAGAAACATAGAGTAAGGGAAGGCTTGACAACTAAAACTTAATTCCCAACTTGATTCTTAGTTAACGCATAAGGTCCTTTACATAGGATCTCTTCACTCTTATTAGACACCATATATATGGTCTCTTAATTCTTGTCGAATACCATAAGCATACTCTCTTATGGCAATCCAATTATTCCATCTGATAACATAAAAATATTCCCTAATCAAAAAATAAAAAACTACCAATTGAATAATTCTTACATGTTAACTAGAGGCTTGTGGTCCAATTATTTCCTATTGATAAAGCTAACATACTCAAGCTAATAAATAAAGAATAACATCTTAGGAACAATCTAATAATAATCAATCATAACAAAATATAATCTAAACACCAAATAAAATCTAGAAATAATATAATTTAATACTATGAGTAGATATGCCCCAGCAATAAAACCGCGATCGCAATTATGGTTGCATTCATTGTATCGAGGTGTCGCAAACGATATTTTATATGTCGCGGTTACTGTAATGTTATTATTTTATTTTTTTCCCACAACAAATATTGATAAATATCGGCAAATGTTGGCCAATAACAGATATATTGCCGATAACTACGTGAAATTCTAAAACCATCACCTATCATCAATTTCGCATATCTACTTACCCAAAATCTTATAAATATCAACCGATATTTAATTTTATCATATGCCTTGCCCAATAAGGTTGCCGCCTTGCCTTTCCCCTTGAGGTTGTTATGGACCATGAGCCATAACAAATTGTCTTACTGACCAAGAAGGAACGGAGCCATTTGCAGAAGCATATATTTGAATCACAGAGAAGAATCAAATAGAATCAACATAATAGATATGTACTTGTGGAAGTTGAATAGGAGAAAACATATCCAAGCTAATGGAGATTCCAGTGATAGAATGGGCAGTATTAACCAGATAACACACTTCCCTTCCTAGAGCCTGGAAGGTGAGCAGCCCTATGCCCTAGGCCTATCAGGTGTTTGAGAGTAGTGCGAGTAGCTTCTATAGCCCTATAACAAATCCTCACGGTAGCTAATGCCTCACATTCAGTTTCAGCAACACAACCATCCAGCGGATGAATCATTTTTATCTATGACCAAAGTCGCATCTTCTAAATATGAGTTCTCATTTTCCCTAGTTTTCCTACTGGATCTTAACAGAATTTTGGTAATTCCAGAAATTAGGTCATTGCATAAAACTTGGAGAATTTTCCAGAAGAGGCAACCTTTGCCGATTCAGAAGATTTGACTTTGAACAGACAGGATTTTAGGCCTTAAAGTCTGAAACTAATAGATCATTTATTAGGATGATTCTCTCAGAAAGAAGAAAAAGAATAAACAGAAGTTGACAACCAGAGGAGGAAAAAAGGACAATTAGATACACACTAACCTGACACCGGCATCCAGCATCTCTTCAAAAACTGCCAAGGCTTCCTCCTCCCGTCTAGCTTTTCCATAAGCATGGATCAGTAATGCATAGCTAATGACATCAGGCCGAAGACCAGCTCTTTGCATCTAAATGTACCCATTAGTTCAGAAGTCAGTCAATTGTGTACTGTAGGATCAAATAGAAACGATCCTTAGAAAGATGAATAGAAACCTGATCCTTATATTCTATAATATCCACCATCATAGAAAGTAATAATTGTCCTATTTCATGGCAGAGATTTCACTGGTGATTTTTTAAAAACATACAGCAGAAAATTACTAGTGTGCAGAATCAAGCTCATTTAAAATATAAAATGACAGAGCTCAGGGCCAAAACAGCTAAAAAGATAAAAAAATCTAAAAACAACTTCTCTGCTTCACATCGAAGGACCAAACCTTAGGCTACAATATTCTTCAAGGACTCCCAATTCAGGTTTAGTTTCTTTGCTTCCAACTTTCCTATCCCCTTTCGTATTGACTTGTTGCTAAAACATGTCATATTAACCATTCAACTTATATCTAAACAAATTGACATTATCAACCCTAAATAGCAACAATCCTCATGTTTTTCCAACTAATCCTCAACCCTTGGTAACTAAAAGATTTTACTGAGGCAAGGAGGCCATATGAAAAATAGAACATGGTAATAGGAAGTTAAATGAATTAAAATTCAGTTTACTTCTCAAATCCAACCACCATGTCTAAAGAAACCAATAGAATCTATCATAAACTATGCCTAATAGGGGGGCAAGAGATGGTAACTCCACCTAAATGGCAGACCACATCTGATATAGCATCCTAATCTACAACTAGCATGATTACTACATGTAATCAAAAAAGACAATCCTAAAACTCCATGGACCTCAATTTTACCTGGTCATATATATGTGAAACTTCCTTATAGTTAGTTTCAAATGACATGAGGCTATTGTAGCTGACAGTGGATTGTTGAACTCCTCGTTCAGACATAAGTGAAAAGGCCCTACGAGCCTTTTCATAGCTTCCCGCTTTCCTGTGCATATAAATCATCATGTGGAACATTTTCTGATCAGGCTTCAAAGGAGATTTTTCATCATTCATCAGATCATCAAATATTTCTTCAGCTTCTTTAAACTTGTTTCCCTGCAAGTGTAAACTTATGAGTTGCAAAACTTGTTACTTGATTAGATGAAAGGATACAAACTCAGCAAGAAAGCTTGCAGCACTTTTGACACAATAGCAAAAGGTGACAAATTGATATTACCTCAACAAAAATCTTTAGAATTATTTGATATGTAATGGCAGATGGTTCAGGGCCTGATATCTGCATTCTCCGAAACACTGCCTCAGCTTTATTATATTGGCCACCTTTTCCATACGCCTCCATAAGAGCAGTGTGGGATACCACATTAGGTGCATAAGATTTTTTATTCATGTAACTCAAGATTCTCTCAGCCTTGATATAGTCCCCCTGTTTCCCATAGGCTGTTATAAGCATCAAAAAATCCCTCTCCTTGAAGTCCCACCAATGCTGCATCCTAAGCCATTCAAGAATCTACAGATTGAGAAATCAGCCAATGAAGAATAAACCAAAACATAACAAACATACTGACACACAATAACAAATTACGCATCGCTTGGGAAACTAATCTAACGAAATGAGATGAAGTATTCTGACATCTTAGAATGTGTATTTTAATCTTATTTTATTATTTAAAAATTTTTGATGGTCAATTTTGATAAAAGATAGGGTTGCCAATGGACTTATTCTGCACAATAAAGTTTCATCTTAGCTCAGCCCATTCATTTAGTTAAAAAAAGTTAAGCTTGAACCTTATTTTTAGGCATGCTTATTAAATGAATGGAGCTCAAGCCTGGATAGATTCTTGTTTGTTCAAGAATCAACTCATTTAGAAGCTCATTATATGCTTGTCTACATGCTAGTGAAAGGATCCTTTTTAAATTAGCATGTTATAAATAAGTATTTATGTATTCATTTACAAACATTAGTTGCAAATAAGTATCATAATATATATAAATGCGCCAATATAATCAAGCTCATAAGTGAACTAAGAAGATGAGTCTTGATTATCATCTTAGGTCAAATCAAAAACTTTCCTGCGTAAATGGGTTAAGCAGCCAATAATTGAGCTCATAATCAAACAGCTCGGCTTGACTAGGCTTGATTTGAATTAAATAATTGAGACAGCTAGCATCTCATAAAGTAAAACAAGCTGAGGTTGAGTGTTAATATTAGGATCGTTTAGTAAACAAGACGACTCGACTCAAGTCAATTATAAAATGAACTAAGCTTAAACAAGGAGTGACTTGGCTTGACTCGGCTCATTTCCTGTCAAAATAACTGGTAAGGGCAATTGTGAAACTTTCCAAAAAATAATGGCTTGCATCCAAATAAGTAATGATTGACAAATAATTTGATAACCAAACAATGCCTCAAAATGATGAGAAAAATTAGAAAACCTGTGTGATGTAAACTAAATCAAACAAAAGGGCAATAAAAGATGTGATCCTGTAGAACAAATTGGGGCAAGGTTATACAAGCATGAAGAGAGATATGACTCAACCAATGCTATGAAGGGTGTTCCCCTAAATCATTATTATGAAAGGAGAAGGTATTACCTCACTAACAAGAGCCCATTTTTTCAACTGTTTCATCCTAACCAAGGTTCCCACTACAAGATCTTTGGGAAGATCCTCAGTCATTTCCCTTCGACTTCTTAGCACCTGAACTGCAGAACCAGATTCATTAATATCTTGCATTAATCTCCTCCAGTTTTTCTGATCCACTTCATCAGCTGCATCCCTGAAAACTTCTCTTTTCTTTCTCCTCTGCATGAACTTTCTTGGCTTCAACATACCAAGACAAACAACATCCATTCTTCTGTAGACCTTAAAGCTTCCATCACATAAATTTGAATTTCCACTCTGTTTACTGGAACATAGATAGCAAAAGAGTAAGGATATCTCAATATGACATCACACTGCTTGAGAAGCAAAGGAATCATTCAAAAGATAGAAAAGAAAAAAGAAAGAAAAAAGTTTCATCCAAGAATGCTGGTGCAAAGATGTGCCAAAACACCACTTAGACAAAGCCATGTGACAGAGTCAGTAAAGTTTATTTGATAAGCACTGCCAATAGAAGCATTTGAGGTTCAAACCAAGTGCCATATTATGACCAGACAACTATAATCTCTTTCTAAAATATAGAATCAACAAACATGAACCAGAAAGTTAGTAATGACATTTGATTACTTCAGGTTTTTGATCACCTGCTTACTGGCTGCAGAGGCCAGTATTTCTGACAAAAAGCTAGTGTTATGTCAAACACAACTATAAATATGTTTACACATGTTAAAAAGAAACAGTAAATTAGAGCGAACTCCCTAATTAGCTCCACATGGTTGTGCTGGTTACAGCTAAGCTAAGTGGATGAGAGCATTCAACCAACTAAAATTAATAAAAGCTACGATGTATTCTCCTTGTAGCATTTAGACAGATAACGGATTGAATTATGATCCATTTCCAATAATCCAACACCCCCATTCTCACCTACCATGGAGTTAAAAAGGCACAGTGATACACACAACATCAAGCACCATTAACCTTATGTATCTTTCTCTCTTGAAAACAATTCAAACAGTTGAGCATTCATCTAATCTAAAAATATAAGAGAGATAACAAAGGACATTAGATACAAACCAACTGCTGCAATAATCACTTCCGAAAGGCCCGATAAAAATAAAAAATAAAAATCATTTATAAGTACAAGAGCTTGATCAAAATACATCTACACTCCAGTTGCACCCATCATTTGCGGGACGAGATTCTCGTTGAGTCGCGATTTATCGAAACCACAACCATTTACGCAGAGTAGCTACGCAACAATGTTAGGAACTAAAAGGGCAGGAACAAAAACGGAAAAAAAAAATTGTTGAAATAGTTCTACACAAATAAGAACGAACCTGAAAGTAATTGAGGGAACTGAAATAAAAGGCTTCAAGAATAAAGTATGATGCATTCTCAGAAATTCCCGCCCCTGAAGTGCAAATTCTGGGAAAAGCGTGCTTGAATTATTCTTCCTCACTCCAAAGTCTGTTAACGCATAGAAGGAAACTTAATAGTATTGCTACAAAAATCTCGGAAAAAGCTTTCAACTGCTTCAATATAATGCATATGGGCGTCGAAAGGTTACCTTCAGATATCCTCGACTTCTTTGATTAATCAGCCATTGAAATGATTTCAGAATGCTTTCGGAGCTTCGACCAACAAAGGAAAAAATTTCAGTCCAATCTGAGTTCTTGCTGCAGTCTCTTGGCCCGAATTGGTGAGAACTTCAGATGAACAAGATAAGCCTCGAAGCTGAGAAGATGAAACATGCGAAAGGGACTAGTAGGGGTTTACGTCATATTGAGATTTAGAGGGGCAGGCGGGAGTGTCCTTAAGGACCTTAACTCCTAAGAACTGATTACCCGGAATCTGGTCTAATCATAATTTTCGAAATCGATTTTGTTACTACTTTGATAGTTCAGTAGTTGAACTTAACTGGTTAGACCATTAATGTATATTAGTTTGATAAAAAAAATTATGTATAAAAATATATACATTAATTCAATTTTATAAACTAAAAAAAAAAGATATTTTCAAATAATAATAAAAATTAGATGAAATTACGTGAGAAGTATTGAATTGGATTTGATAGCATAAAAACATTGATATTGTTACTTTAACATTAAGGGCCTGTTTTGTTCGAAGAAAATTAAGTGGAAAGGAAAATATGGAGGAAAGAAAATTAAAGGAAAGAAAATGAAAGAAATTTATTTTCTTTCCTTTGTTTGGTCGTTGGAGAAAATTTTGTGGAAAATTGAATTCTTGGAAAATATTTTTAGTGTTTGGTATATAGAAAGAAAATTCTAAGAAAAGTTGAATATTGTTATTTAAATATTATTATACATTTAATGTTATAAAAAATATTATATTGATATATAAAAAATTACATAAAATTTTAATTTTTTTTTATAAAAACTCTATAAAATTAATACTAATTCTAAATTTTTTTAGGCTACGTTTGGTTTGAAGAAAGTTAAGTAAAAAAGAAAATATAGAGAAAAGAAAATTGAAGGAAAGAAAATAAAAGAAAATAATTTTCTTTTATTTGTTTGGTTGTTGGAAAAAATTTAGTGGAAAATTGAATTCTTGAAAAATAATTTTAGTATTTGGTGTATAGAAAGAAAATTATAAGAAAAGTTAAATGTTATTATTTAAATACTTTTATATATTTAATAAAAATTAAAATATGATATTAATACATGGAAAATTTTATAAAGTTTATAATAAAATCATAAAAATTGTATAAACTTAATATTAATGCTAAATTTTTTTTAAAAAAAATTCTAAAATATTACATACATAATTAAGCACACCGAAACAATTCAACAACGAAAGAACTAGGGAAGGCAAAACTAGACTCACTCGTCGAAGATCAGACGTCATCGTCAACACCGACCCCTCCCCAGTCCCTAACAATGTCATCTAACTCATCAAACACAGACTATACCCTCTTCAGCACCGACTCAGCACCAAGCTGGGACGGAACTCCGCTCAAAAGGCCACGCGATGGCCCAACCTTTACCACCGCCAACACTACTACTGCTGCTGCCGCTGCTACAGAATCAATGGCGGCAGCAGGCAAACACCCGGTTTACAGAGGAGTAAGAATGAGGGCGTGGGGTAAATGGGTATCCGAAATACGTGAACCAAGGAAAAAATCACGGATCTGGTTGGGCACTTTCGCAACACCAGAAATGGCAGCTCGTGCTCACGACGTAGCTGCACTTAGCATTAAAGGGAAATCAGCCATTCTTAACTTCCCTCATCTCACTGGTTCGCTACCCATACCCGCTTCCAACTCGCCTCGTGACGTCCAGATTGCTGCTGCTAAGGCGGCTGCAATGGATATCAATACAGTAAGTTCATCATACTCGTCGTCCTCGCCAGCCGCAGCACTGGTACCTGCTCTTTCACCTTCGTCTTCGTCGTCGTCGTCGTCGACGGCGACATCGCCAGCGTGGTCGAGGATCAGTTTAAATCAGGAGGAGATGACGGAGAGAGCAGCGGCGAAGAAGAGGAAGATGAAGGAAGAAGGGCCTTCGACGGCTACAGCTTCGGAGGAGTTTGTTGGAGAAACGTCGAGCACAAATTTTCCTCGCTTGTTTCCTATTTTCCTCAGCTTTTGGTATGGAAAATACAGTAGCGTAAGTTTCCCTCTTATTTTTCTCCATATTTTCTTTCTGTTTAATTTTTCATGCTACCAAACAGTATAAAAATATTTTCCACCTAATTTTTTTTCCTTTCCTTATTATTTTCCATGAACCAAACGAAGCCTAAAAGCTGAATCTAAATTATCCTAAAGCCTTACTAGTAAACCCAAATAAAAGGATAAAAACTAAAGACATAATTCATTGCTTGTTGTGGCTCATTTGAGTCCTCTTTCTAATTCATATATTCATTATTCTCTCTATTCCAAATAAATATTAATTCAAATAAATCTTAATTTTATAATAACAAATTATAATAAAATTTTCTGAAAGTTTACCTTTTTGCTTATGATCAATATGTCAATTTCTATACTTTTCAACTTCCTTTAATTTCACCGATTAAATTATTTTGTTCAATAGTGAATATTTTGTATCGGTTTATGATGTTGGTCAAATATACATATTGACAAGTATATCGGTAATAGGTAATGTATGACAAAATGAGCACCGAATTATCGTCTCATAGGGACTAAATAATAATACAAAAAAAAAACTCTAATCACTCTAATCAAGCACAGGAAATAAAATCAAATATAAAATGAATTAATTCTAAACTAAAAATTTTAAATCGACTAAATTAAAATAAAACATAACCAAATAAAATATAATAAAATTAAAATTAATGAATAAAAACTATCAAAGAATATAGATCTACCACTATCTAATTTTATCGACCAGTTAATTAATTACTTGATATTTTTAATTAATATCTATGCGCTAAAGGAAATATTTAACTAATGCATTTTCTTTAGTTACGTAATTGTATGGTCAATTATCTTTCATGTTATCTTTAATCAAAGAATTTAGATAAAAGATGATGATTTATGTTCAATTAATTATTTAGCATTCCCTATTGTTATAGAAATTATGTAATAGTTATCACACTTCATTCAATTCCTATTTATACTATTTAACCCAAAGTAGAGAATCAGTTGTCGTATCTTTTCTTAACTTATTAAATGTTAATTAAAAGTGATTAGTTTATTGTTGTAGAAATTATGTAATTGTTATCACACCTCATTCAATTCCTATTTATACTATTTAACCCAAAGTAGAGAATCAGTTGTCATATATTTTCTTAACTTATTAAATGTTAATTAAAAGTGATCAGTTTATTAATTAGACACCCTCTAGAATAATATCATAAAACATACAAAGTAATTTATTAATCGAGCAATCAAATAGTTTATTAATATAAATAATAGGGATTCACCATATCCTTGGTAAAATAAAATTAGAATATGATATTAATTAAAATAAAAATAATTAAATTAAATAAAGCATCTAAATTTATAACACCCCCATTATTTAATACCGAAAAATTTTCGTTAAAAACATGTTGTAGAAGTAGAAAACGCTTAAAGAAAATTGGGTGTTACCTCCATATCAGACATATGTTAGATATCCGCCGCTTACCCCATATCAGATACATGGCTAAACTAATAAAATACTAAAACAACAGAGTGCACAAATAATAATTTAATTGAAACAGTTCCAAAATGTTTACAGCACGCAACCCTAGCAGGTTCCAATTAAATTGTTATAGAATACATATTAGAAGTGCGGAATTACAAAACATGAGTTAGGGCATGAGGCCTAAAACTATGCCATGGTCATCCACGGACCCCATCAAAAACCTTACGGATGTCCTCACTCCCCGACCCAACTAATGTAGGTTCTTACTGATCATTCCCAAAAACCTGCACAAGATCATCTGCTCGTGAGAATGAGTAAGTGATCGAGTAAATTAGCATATCAATATGTTATGTACTGAGTAAGCTAAGTTGCTCCTTCAATATACACAAGTATACCACATTATCAAGCATAATTATAAAGTATGGTATGTATCCTGATGAGGTCATATGTACAAAAGATAGAAATACATGAAGTCATATTATCATGCCTATTTCCAACAAGTAGAATACTTCATGCATAAACTCACAATCTTTTCATATAAGAAGGTACACTCTTAATGGTAAAAGAACCAAGAAATCTCTAGGATTGATTCCAATTACCCAAATCATTAGGTTGTACAATCAGTTCATCCATGTGAGAGATAGGGGAGTCAACTCACCAATATTTCATTTCATAATCAAGTAGTTGGATCAACTATAATACCCCCAAATTTTTAAAACCTAAAATTTGTAATTAACCCCTTATTTGGAATAATTTAATATTAAATCATTAATTTAACTATTTTGTAGACCTTTGATTTATAAAAATGGATAGGATTATTTAATAAATAAAAATAAATATTTTATTATTTTACTCTTTTTATTTAAATAATTTCCCAAACACATATTTTTACTAAAATTTTCCTCTTAAACTAATAATTTAAATTTTAAATAAATTAATTTAATAAATAATTTTTCCATTTACCTAATTTCTAATCCTAACTCTAAAAATGATTTTATTTTTCTTTTCCCCTTTTCCCTTTTCCTTTTTCTTTTTTTTCCTTTTTCTTTCTTTCTTTTCTTTCATCTTGGGCCAACCAGCCTCCTCCCTCTTCTTTTCCCTACTAGGTCATAGCTAGTTCCCTTCCTCTTCTTTCCTTTTCATTCTTCCCTATTGGATCAGCCCAACCCGTGCCTCTCCCCCTTCCTTCTTTCTTTCCCCCCGTTGGCCCGGCCCAACTCCCTTTATTTTTTATTCTCCTCTCCCTCGCGCGGACCGTCCTATCATCCCTTCCTTCTCCCCCACTTAGCCTGCCCCTTTCTTCTTCTCTTCTTCTTCCTTCTTCCCCTAACGTCAAGCTAAACACCCCATAACAACCCCTCCCTTTACCTCGCCTACAACCATAACCCTACACCTACCCTTTCTCTCACGTCCCTTTTCCTTCCATTTTCGACAATACACACCCCTTGCAACCCCTTCCCGCATGCCACTTTCCCTTCCCATTTCTCCTTTCTTCTCCCTACCACCCTATGTGCCGACCTGCCACCTTCCCCTTGCACTAGGGATAGCAATGGGTCTCAGACCCGACCCAGACCCTCTTTATTTTTAGCAAGTCTGGGTCCATAATTTTTGGACCCAACGGATCTAGATCGGGTCTGGGTCCATATATACCTTAAAGGATCTAGGTTTGGGTCTAGTTCTACACCCAAACCCGACCCGCCAGACCCGTTTAATATACATATGTGTGTGTGTGTGTATAAATACATACTAGTATTATATTTGTTATTATTGTCTTAATCTTATATAAGCTCCTTATTCATTTTTTTACAATTTTATTTTTGTATACTTACTTTATAAACAATATGTATAACATTGTATTCTAAAAGTTAGGAATGTAAACGGGGCGGATTTTACCCGAAACCCAACAAATTTTGTCCGACAGATATTTAAACGGATATGGATAAACGAATATAGATACGGATATGGATGATGGGAAAAAAATATCCATCAGGTTCGAGTACGGGTACGGGTATAGGATATCCATACCCGTACCCGTAACAATACCCGTATCCATATCCGTACTCGTTTACCCGATATATAATTACCTTTTTACCCTTAATTTTAAAATAAATATAGTATAAATTAAAGTTAAAATTATCATTTAGCTTAACTCTAAATGGTTTTATCTATCGGGTGATGGATTTATCCGTCATATAATATCCATTAACGAGTAAACGGATAATCCGTCGAGTAACAGATATCCAACAGATATGGATATGAATATGTTAGCGGATATGGATTCGGGTACAGGTACAGATTCGGGTACGGATTTTTTTATCGGATACGGATACAGATATGGGTATACCCGCCCTGAACCCACCCCATTTACATCCCTACTAAAAGCATTAAAATACCATTTGAAAAGTTAATATAACCATTTTAATATATTTATTTTTTCACTTAGATGATTTTTGTAACAAAAAAAATAAATATTAAGTTATATAAAACATAAATGTATTTTTATTAGCATAGATTATTAATTATTTTTTTTAAAACATAACCGGACCTATTTATGACTCGTTTACCCACTAGACCCGATGGATCTGGATCTAGGTCTGAACTTTTAAGACCCGACGGGTCTGGGTCGGGTCTAGGTCTAGGTAATATAAACAGGTCCGGGTCTGGATATGGCTGGACCCGACCCATTACCATCCCTACCCTGCACCTCTACCACCTTCCCTCTCTTTTTCTTTTTCTTCTCCTTTTTTGCTTCTCATATGCCCCATCTCTCCCCCTCAATCCTTTCTTTCTCCATGCTTGATTCATTTTCTACTTTCCTTTCTCTTTTCCCCTATTTTTGCTCTACCTCCCCTAGCCACCATCTTCGCTGCCCAATTGACCACCACACCAACTCCCTTGCCTCCCCTACTTCCTCCCTACACCACCCCTAGCAAGCTAAGCCCTCCACCTGTAGCCAACTCCCTCTCTTTTCCTTTTTTATCCTCTCAACCCCTCCCTACAAGCCACCTTGAGCCGCCCATTCCCCCTCTTCCACCACTGCCGCCAAAGCCACCTTTTGACCACCTGACATCCCCCTATCACCTCTCTACCTCACCCTGCCTGAAATCCCCTTACAACCCCTTCCTTTCTCCTCTTCTTTTTCCTTTCTTCCTCTCTGTCTCCCTTCTTTGCAATTACTTTCCAGCCACCGTCATTGCCTTCTCCACCACCCTAACCCATCACTCTCCGACCCCCCGCCACCACCTACACCATGTCACTAGTCATGTACCCAACCACTACCCCAACTCTCCCCCACCACTCCTTCAAACCACCTACCTGAGACCTTCCCCCCTCTTTGACCAAACTTCACTTTCCTCCATTCCCTCCTTTTCATGTATGCAGCTCATGCTACCCATGTAGCATGAGTGTTGCTACATATTCTAAGTTGGTTTCATTAAATTTTGAGGTATAATATAGTTAGAAATAATGGTAATTAATAATCCCTTTTGACAAAAAATGTATTCTTTTAATTATCTACTACTAATATGCTAATTGTGATGTTATTTTTAGGTACAATTTTTACTAATCAAAGCTTAAACTTTTAAACCGAGATACCGATAAAGTGTGGTTGTTGTCAAAAATAAGGTAACCATTATACCCTACTAAAATATATGGATTTATGTATGTTAGCACATTAGGGTTTTGGTATATTCTAGTGTATATATTATGTGTTGTTAAGCACCTTATGATTGTTAATGATATATTGAAAGATAGAAGAAAAGTATGGTATCTTGTATGTAATATGACTTGTGTGGAAATGGTGGTTAAAAAAGGAGATTGATGTTAATAATGATGTTATGTGCATAGGCATACTATGTCAAGTAACTATGGACACATGTAGTAGAAATAATGCTAATATGAGTCCTAGAGGCATTTTGGTAATTTTATTTGTATATAGGGAGTGACCTAAATAAATGTGCATGTAAGTGATAATGGGTGTTAAGAATAACAATAAGGCTTTTATGGCGTTAAATGATGCAAGTGGGGCATGGATGCTAATATTTTATGTGTTAGGGGTGTTTTAGTAATTTTATATGAGAAAAGGGTAATTTTGGTAATTTTATAATTAAGAATGGTGGTTTGGTAACTTTATAGGTAATAAGGGTATCTTGGTAATTTTATAAGTAAGAAGGGTAGTTTGGTGATTTTATAAGTAAGAAGGGTATTTTGGTAAATTTATAAGTAGGAAGGGTATTTTGGTAAATTTACAGCTAGGAAGGATATTTTGGTAATTTTACTACTAAAAAGGGTAATTTGGTAATTTTACAACTAAGGAGGGTATTTTGGTAATTTTATAAATGAGAAGGGTAATTTGGTAACTTTATGAGTAAGAAGGGTAATTCGATAAGAGTACAACTAAGAAGGGTAATTCAGTAATTTTACAAATAAAAGGGGTATTTTAGTAATTTCACAAATAGAAGGATATTTTAGTAATTTGGCAAGTAAAAGGGTATTTCAATAAATTTGCAAGTGATGAGGGTTTTTTAGTGATTTTGTAAGTAAGAGGGATAAATTGGTAATTCTGCATGTAATATGACAATTGATCTAATAAACCTTCATAATAAGTCACAAGTGATGTTAAATAATAGAATAAGGGTTTATGGTCTTAGTATCATCTATTTAAGTATAATCATGTATATTATAAGGATATAGTTAAGTCTTGGATTATGTTATAAATCTTGTACGTATAGGTGTATTAGTATGTTATGTGTGAATGTATGTGAATGTGAACTAAGTGTGTGTGTAGTGCAGCTTGGCTTGCAAGGAGCTAAGGTATGGTGGGCATGATTTGTATTATGTGAAATATGTGTGATATAACTTGTTATGGATGGCATGTTCTTATATATGGTTGAGATGTTATGTCTTGTATGCTTAAAGGCCTTAGGTAGGTTTGAGTGGTCATAGGGGACTAAAGAAAGTAAAGAGGATGGAGTGAATGAGGAGAATTGGGGAGGAAATACCCTAAGTGTATTATGAAACATGATTGAGAAAGTAAAGGGAGAAAATAATAAAATGAAGGGATTGGGGTAAAATCATGCATGGGGAGTGTGAGCTTTGCATTGAGTGTACGTGCTTTGTATGGGGGAAAAGATTACATGGGAAAATCTATTTTGAGGGTTGGCCATAGGGAGGAAAGTGTATTTTGTATGATTGGTATGCTTGGGAAAGAGTTAGTACGTGGATTGATGGAAGTATGCATGGTAGCATAACTAGGGCTTTTAGGGGGAAAACCCTAAGGATAGGGGTATTATGGGAAAGGTTAAGGAGATTGGTTAGACATTAGGTTGTGATGGAGGGTGTGAGTTAAGTCCAATGGAGGGGTAGAATTGTGTTGGAGAAGAGGGTGTAGAAGAAAAAGGGAAAGACTAGGGTTTTGAGGTTGACCAAATAGGGTATCATTATCACATGTGAAAGGTTGAGGAGTTGGGCTATGAGGTGTGGAGTGGGTTGAGTATGGTGTTGGTGCAGGAATCAAGGGAGAATGTGGGCTGAGTAAGAAGAGGAGGAGCTAGGGCTACATAGGCCATATTAGGGTTTCAAGGGAAAACCCTAGCGGGTGATGGTGAGCATATGTGGAGAAATAGGGAACTGAGCCTCGACCCATATATATGTGGGGGTTCTAAATTTGCAGTGAGTGTGGTGGAAGGTGTACGGGGGTCTTGGAGTCTTGGAGAATGTAGAGGTCTCAAGTTAAGGGATAAGGTATTTTGAGGAGTCCGGGTTGGTAAAGTGGTAATGAGTCAGGAGTTCCCATTAGGGTGTACATGTCTAGATGGGGGGGGTTACTTGTTGAATAAGACACGAATAAAACACTAATCATTTAACGTGGAAGATCATTGATCTAAGCCTAGACTTAGGATGTTTACTATTGTTCCACCGGCTATAATAGTGGCTAGGAGCATTTTGCCCTGAATACCATTCTACCAACTATAATAGTGGCTAGGTGCGTTTTACCCTAGAGTAGTATTCTCATTCCACCAGTTATAGTGGGAGTTCCAAGCTCAATAAATTAAACATTAGATGATAATAATTCATGGAAAAGATACTAATTACTTATAGTGGAACATCACGTGGGTCGGGACAAAACTTAGGATGATTGTCATTCCACTAGCTATAACAGTGCCTAGGAGATTTTTTCCTCGGATACTATTCCACTATTTATAATAGTGCCCAGGTGCATTTGGCCCTAAAGTAGTTATTTCTATTCCACCGGCCATAATAGTAGGGTCTTTGTACTCATGTGGATATAATTCGAGAGATGATTATGAATAATATCTAACTAACAGCTTACGTATAGAAAATGTTGAATATACTGTTATGACTTGTTGTTGTGATATGATAGTGGCCTTGGGTGCCTACCTTGAATTAAGTGGTGGTGTGTATTGATTGAGTATAAGGTTATACTTTTAATTATACTACAAAGAGCTTCACTTGGATGCTCTCTTGGTAAGTGCTAGTAATGTTAAATGAATGTACCTTGTGACATATGATTCTTGAAGTACGAGTCCATCCAAATGTTTATTATATTTCTTTCTACATATTGTGTAATCTACTGTTCTTATGATTAGATTGATGTGTTTCATGTGGTCCCTACCTTTTATTTATGTATAAAGGGTTACTCAGTACTATAGTACTAAAATGTTCCTTTTATGGGCCCCTACCTATTTAATGGGCAGTGTCATTTGTAGGTTAGTTCGCAGGTGTTATTCAAGCTTTTCTCTCGGATCAAGAGCGTAGGACTATCTGGGAAGCTTTTAGGGTTTTCCTTTAAACTTTTATATTCCTTTGTTTAATGATTTTTATTCTATAACCGCTGACAATAGATTTCATTCTTGTAATATATTTAATGTGCTACTCTAATTTAGTTTTGTAATCTTGGATTTTTATAAAATTTGTTCTCTTCCTTATTAAGTATTAGCACTTAATACTAGAACGGTGGAAGGAAATCGGTCTAGTACTAATTATGGTGACAACATCCCCAAAATTTATTATTTTTACTTCCACTCAAATTTTAATAAAATAAAAAATTTTAGTAGTGAAGTTTGGGGGTGTTATATCAACCATTAGTCAGGTGTAATAACCATCTTTTTTCATTTTTTACCAATCATAACATTATTCTCGCCAAATATTTGTAATTCTCTTGATCATCATTTATATTTGATCAACTACTTACTTAATAACAATATTTTATTATCATTAAGTGATGGACTTTGCACCACCCCATGGTCTCATATACCATGGAAATTTATCTAAGAGAGGACATAAAGTCCAGGCCGAAGCCAATAACTAAGTGGACATAAGTCCTAGCCGAAGCCGATCACCATAATGGCCATAAGTCTAGGTCGAAGCCAACCACCTAAGTAACCAGACTCTTTAGTATCGATAATCCTTAATACATCATCAGTGTTTAGAGTAGGTAAGGAACTGGGACCTCTTAGGATCCTGCCCGAAAGCGAAGCCTGAAGGTACCAAAAATGCTAGAAGGTAGACTAACCTCCGGTAGCTAATCGAGTAACCCAGACTCATACTCAACTCAACTTTCATTTGCTTTCAGTGATTAGTATTTTATTCATAAGGATAGATAATCATATTATGCCCATACAAACAAACAAGGTAAATTCCCATACTAAACCATATTAAATTTGTTATTTCTATTTTCCCCATTCATGTGGGCTTACCATCTATCCTTGGCCAATGAAATTCATATCCTTCATATGATTTGAGTTATATCCTTACCGACTCTCATTACTTTTATCTCCATATTATCACTTATCTTAAGTGAAGTACACCTTTAGCCCTTACAGTACTCATAATTATGGAGCCTACTCATAGTGAATCTATCGCTCCTTAAAAGCCCCAACCGTCTCCATGAAACTCTTGAGTCATCGATTTACTGCCATTGAAACCTTAAATAGTAAATAGAGGGAAAAAAAAGGATTGACTATCAGCTATGAAATTATTATACATAGAGATATCACATTGCACATAAAGCATATGTTAGTTAAACTATAAAATTTAAGGCCAATTCTCACCCCAAACAACCACTCACTCACAGACTATAATGGATTCTACAAGGTTGAATAAAACCAAAGAAATTCATCTTTTATAAAGCAACATTTGAATTTAAAACCATAAGCTTTAATAACAATTTGTAACACCCTAAAAATTTGAATAAGAAATTTTCATTTTGAAGACAATGTAGAAGAGTATTAAAAATAAAACAGAGGAATGTTACCACCACATCAAGCATTGAATCACCTAACATATGTTTTATGAAAGGGAAAATAGAATAAATATAAAAGGAAGGCATGCTCAACACAACGTCAATAGTAATGATAATGAGAATAATATAGATAAGAATAAGGTTACAAAATCCAAATTTAGAAATGAAGTCCAAGAGTTTAAATACCTAGAAAAAACAAAATCATCCTATTATAATGGGCAAAAAAAAACCTAAGTTGGTTAGCCTAACTCTTAACTACAAGAAAATGTAATTCTCAAACTCCAAGAAATGGCTAAATTCTCAAACTCCAAGAAATGGCTAGTGATGGGCTTATGATATCATCATCAACATACTTAAGCTGAGATTCATTTTAACACCCCTAAAATTTAAGACTAAAAAAATTCATTTAGTTAGAAGCATAAAAAAATGTAATTGGGTGTTACTGTTGTACTCAATATAGTCTAGTTCACCATGCCATTCTTACATCAAATATAAGGCAAAACTATTAAATATTGAAATATAATAATATGTAGGAAGAGATAAATTCATAACATAGATAGAGTTTTTGGATATTAACTTTGAATTTAATATTCAAAATACATAATGGAATATAATAAATGAAGAGTCCTAAAAGATGTCTAGGTTAAAACAAAAGACTAGATAATATGACTCTTCAATGCCATCCCCATACATAAAATGATCAATCCTCCACAATCAAGGTGTTATATGTAGCATAATTATCTAGTGGGTCCTCAATGACCCGTACAAACTAAATTGGGACCTATATTCATGGGAATAAACAACACACATAAAAAGGATAATCAGTACACTACATATTGAGTAAGGTAACAATACAGTCATAAAAACGTTACAGAAAACACATAAATCATATAAAAGCATATGCGAGCATAATAAACATAATGTAACACTAATTCTAGAATTCCATCATTAGTTATAGTCATGATCCATTTCATTTTTAATTTGAGTGCGAGGACCCAATTATTCTTACCTAGTGGAATGGTTTGAACCATTTTTCAAGGAAAAACACAGTTGAGCCACTATTATTATCCAATGGAATGAGCCCAACACCTCTTTGAGAAATTAACTCTTGACCACAATTCTTCAACCAGTTGAATGTTTGAAATCACCTCTTAGGGAAAAACTCTCATGAGATACTATAATCATATGATGGAATAGACATAATACTTCAATCTTGACTCATGTAATCTTTCATTTTAAATTACTCATAAATTATTTATTATTTCTTATCTCAAGATCATATTCTAGTTTATGTTGAGCTAGGGAACCCCACTATTCTTAAATTGGTGGAACGGTTTGGATCACCTATTAAAGAATATACACTTGAGCTATTATTATCATCTAGTGGAACAGATATACAACACCTCAGCCCCAACTCATGTAATCTTTGTCTATAAGTAATTAGTATCTTATTAAATGTGGCATTTCTCAATTCCTCCTACATATGAATGTGTAGACATGAAAGGAACATAATAAATCTTAACATAATCATTTGAAACACATAAATCACAACTATATGAATATCGATACACTTCTATAAGGAAAAGGCCACACCTCTCCTATAAAACCCTAATTTTCATAAGTTAACCATAACTTCTTCCACAAGTACTCATTTTATCACTATATTAAAACCCATTTTTAAAATATTATTTTAACATACCCAAATATTAGGGTCTAACTCCAACATATGGCACATGCAACAATATTGTACCTTTATGGTTATTATTCATAATTTTATAGAAAACCCTTATTTCATTAATTAATCATAACTTTTTCCATAAGACATATATAATGACCAAATTTAATGAAAATCCCTAAAATGGAAATCATAAAAACATATTTGAAAATCAAGGTCTAACTTTGACATTTCAAATATGTGATAATGAACCTGTCTCTAGTGTTACTATTCCTACTTTAATTATTTTTCTCATTTATTAGCCACAAATCATTTATAATCACTCAAAACTACTTTAATTGTTTTTCTCATTTATTAGCCGCAAATCATTTATAATCACTCCAAATGTTCCATATAATGTATTTTTTCATATTTCAATCCAATTAGCAAATTAGAATACCAACTATTTTATTTTTAACCCATGTTAACCAAAATGGCCTTAAACTATCCAAAAGACCCATTTTTATAAAAACCTATAAGTTCCAATATGAATGGTTTCTAAATTCTAATATATCATCATGATACTACTTAATCACATTGTTTTGAAAACTTTCCATACCTATTCACCTCAGATTAAAGTACCATATGTCACATTATTATACTTGGGATTATAAAGTAAGATTTATCACAACAATAATATTTAAGGTCATACTCTTTACATATTCTCACTTTCCATAGATTTAATACCACATCATTATGCCATAAAATTATCATCATGATGATACCATACAAAAATGCACATTACACACAAAAACCCTAGTTATGACATGTATCCTTACCAAAGCGTCTTTGGTCTCTAAGCACATAACTTAAGAGACCTCCTTCGAGACCACAAGAATAACACTTAGGAATAAATATTAAAACAATATTAAAAATTATGAAATAAATTAAGGAAGATATAAAGAAATTATGGTGGAAAAGGATAAAAATAAAGTAACTAAAGGTCAATGGGCTACGCTAGAATATTTTTCCATAAATGGAGGGTCTATGTCACTTGTTGTTGTTGGTAAGGAGGTGGGAAATGGAAAGGAGGGCTTAATGTGAGAGGGTGTAATGATAAGAATGGCTGAAATATGGAGGGGAGAATGGTTTTTGTTACCAAACATCGAAGGGGAGAACAATAATGAGGGTTGAAGGTTAGACGGTGGCAAGAGTGGTTGCTTCCATTGCTAATGAAGGGAGAAATGGTGGCGGTTGTTAGTGCTAGGAAGGAAGGAATGGTGGGAGGTGGCATATAATTAGGGGCATCTAAAAGAGGTGGTGTTGCTAGATTTGGCATTGTGCTTGGGGCAACGACGAGGTAAGGAGAAGGAAGAAAGGAAGAGGACCTCTGAATTGTTTATTCTCATCAACGAAAAAATGGACACTAAAGAAAGGAATATGAGGGGTCTAGAAGTGTGTGGTTTACAAACGAGGCAAAGTAGGATGGGAGGAGGTATTTATAGAAGGACAGGGGTGAGGCGTGTGAAAACCAAATAATTAAAGGTACAAAGAAGTTGGCGTGGACTGGTTCTTATGTGGGTTAGGGACCTATGGGATAGATGTGCAAGGTTGTAAGGAGTTAGTGAGTAGTGCATCATTGGGGTAGTGCATGACCAAGAGAGGAAAAGGAAAACAAACCATGTGGGGAAGATGTTGGGATGCCTATAAGAGAAAGGAGGAGGAAAGAACCGCTTGGAGTGGGGAGAAAAAGAAAAGAAAAGATTTTTGGGTTAGGATTATAGTTAGGATTAAATTTTTTATAAGGGTATTAGGCCAACATTTATTTATCAAATATATGGGGTTAGGGATAAGTTAAAATATGAAATACTTGGAATTAGGATTAAGATTAGATTTAAGGTTAAGGCATTTAGATAAATTAAAATTATTGGTTATTCTAGATTAAGAATAAGTAAAAAAATATAAATTGAGTGGAGTTAAGATTAGATAAAATTTGGGGTATTATAGTCACAAGGCTATAAATCATTATCTAGTCACTCGAATAGAAGTTGAACCATCACATTGAGCATAAAAATATTGTATCAATACAGTGAAGTACTAGTGAAATAAACTACCTAATAAGGTATGGGCTCATGCTTCATATTGAGTTTACTAAATAACGTGGAATGAAACATACTTAGATGGTCACTTTAAAGCTCTTGATAATCATATATATTAGCATGCTCACATAAAAATCATGGAAGAATAATAATACACTTCACACATAACTAAAACCATATTATAAATATTCATTTAGTGACAACATTCTTTCCAGTTATTAAGATAATTGGTTCAGCCACACCCAATTCTCCACCACGAACAAAATTCATGACAATATACACACATAATGGGATTTCACACTCACCATAAGTGGTCTAGATACATCAAAGGGGCTTTTCTTTGGGGATACCGCACCATAACGCATTGAGTGCACCTACTATAAGGGATAACATAGAATGAAATACCACACCCACCACATGATGTTAGACTACGTCGATGGGTCTTGTACAAGAATACCTCACCCAGCATAACTTGAGTGCATATATTGAGAGGGATACACAAGTCGGCATACTACACCCACTTAAGCAATGGGCATACGAAGTGTTAAGGGCTTGCATTGGGATAAAAACACAGGATGACCAACCTACTAAATTGTTGTTAACTATCCCAAGAACTAGATAAAAAGGCTCGAACAAAATCTTTAATTCCATTAATAAGTGATATCACAAGTTGCAATTTAATTCCATTGATAACCATTTGATTGTTTCCTAGTGATAACACTAAAAACAAAAAAAATGTATCTAAGCTATTAATTAGGTAAAACTTAACCACACAAGGCACCGTAATATTATCATTTTTATTCCCCATGAAATTCTAGTTAAGCATAGTTGATATCTTAGTTAAAATGTTTTAATTAAATCGAAATGTGAATAGAAAAATCCAAAAAAAGGAACATCAAATAACAAGTAAACATAATAAACTCAAATGGATGGGGTGATCGGTCGCTAAGACATTTCAACTTGTTTGGTAGCACCAAAAATAAGGAAAACAGCACACAACAAAACTAGTTGACTTAATCTAACATATTGACTATTCATAAAAACCAATCGATGTGTCTAAGTTGAGGGAAAACCACCATGGTTATAAAATTACTAGTTGACGGGTTTGGAATGCTGATCAATTATTCACTATAACCAATCAATTGGTTTAGAAACCAAGTAAACTATTCACACAACTAGTCGATTACAATTTCCAAACTTGTCATTTTTCCACACAACTAGTTGACTAATTCAATATAATAATCAACTGGTCTAGGTAATAGAACACCTTAACCCTTGAGCTAGACTTAATAGAATTTGCTAAACATTTTTAGTTTAGTTCTAGTATGCTTCTATGTCAAAAGGCACATAAAGAGACATGCTCCAACATATAATCACATTGGTATATAATAGAATCGATACTCAACAAGATCATACTTAAATGTCAACAAACTCATATATAATATCAAAAGAGTTAAACTTGCTCCAAAAATTTAGAAATCAAAATAATTTAACATGCTCGAATCCTAGAGCAAAACATAATGCATACATATCATATAATATGTCATAATTATGAAACCAAGATATGGGAAAAAAATTTCATTGGCCACATTTGAAATAAGGATGCTTTACCTCTAGGCAAACCTTCTAGCACAAAATTACTCCTAACTTGATATATTCTAGCAAGGTCTTAATTTGCTAAGAAAATTAAGAAAAAATAATTAATTTTTTTCAAAACTAAATTAAAATAAAATAAGAAGAAAAAAATATCATAACTTAACATTTCTCAAGAACAAACTTCGAAGGGGTAAAACCAAGATTTTCAACATTTCTGTCCACCTTAATCCTTCCTTTTTTTGAAAGGAAAATAAGAGAGAGATAAGGTTAAGATTAGGAGAATATAGAAGAGATAAGGATTCAACCAAAAGATGGGAAGCTAAGAGGC
This sequence comes from Tamarix austromongolica, assembly GCA_039764185.1. Lineage (NCBI taxonomy): Eukaryota > Viridiplantae > Streptophyta > Magnoliopsida > Caryophyllales > Tamaricaceae > Tamarix > Tamarix austromongolica. The sequence goes on from CM077815.1 coordinate 59,286,575, forward strand.
AATACCCTATAAATCCTAGCTAAAAAGAAAACGGGAGGAAAGTGAGGAAATTCTCAACACTTAGGAATTTTCCACTAAGGAAATAGAGAGAACGAGCAAGTGTAGAAGTAAGGAGTTAAAATGAATGAAAAATGGAGAGAACAAAAGATCTATGTGTATAAAACACGGAAGAAGAGAGAGAGAGAGGGAGGGAGGGAAAGAATTAACCTTAGTAGAGTGTAGGGGATAAAAATGTAATTGGGTGTATGATGAGGGTGATGGGGATGGAGTGAAATAGGATGGATGGTAGGGATTAGGTAAGTCACAGAATGTAAAAAATGATCTACATGTTGACATGGCTGCCAAAAAAGATAGAAAAGGTAAGGGAAAGGGAGAGAAGGTGAGAATACCTTAAAAGTGTTCTTAAGGGAATTTTTAGCTAAATAAAAATCATGCAATGATGTAAATAATGTAAAACTTTTTCCAAAACACCAAAACATGCTTAGTAGCTCAAATTGATTCTAATTAGAATTTTCATACACATCAGAAAGACATTTGAAGCCAAAAAAAAAAATTTGATCTAAAATTATAGGATAGCCTTTTGATTTATTTGGGTAAATCAATCAATTGGTTTATTAATAAACAAAAGTTCCAGTCTCTGAGCATTATGATATATTAGTTTGCTAAACAAGTTAAATTATAAGGTGAAAACACATACTTTTATTGTGATTTCACATTTTTTTTCAAAATAGAAACCAATTTATTTTATAACAACATAATTTAAGTACATTTTAAAGGATTCTAAGATATGGTATTATAAGACTACCCCTTACAAAAGACTTTATCCCCAAAGTCTACAAAATAAAACTTCATAGTTAACTTAAACTATTCTAAAACCATAAGCCATCAAGAAAAATAAAACAAAACTTAAGAGTTAGTGGATTAGGGAAGGGTATTATTTCCCTTAAAAGAGACAGTGTTACCCATACAATGCACCTATATGAACAACTTTGGGTACTTCATCTTGATTTCATCCTTAGACTCCTATGTGACATCCTCACTCCATGTTGTGACAACAAGATCTTCACTAGTGGGATAAACTTTGAATAATTCTCTCAAGTATTAGTATCCAAGATCCTTAGTAGCCATTACTCATAGTATTTGCATAATTGAGCTCTAACATCTCTAGTTGGATGATGTGTAATGGATCTTCTACGTACTTTGTCAGTTGAGAAATGTGAAAGATGTTATGCATGTTTGATAGCTTTATAGGCAAGGAAAATTGGTAAGAAAACCCTTCAACCCAATCTAAAATATCATACAATCTAATGTAACTTAGACTAATCTTACCTTTCAAACCAAAATACCCCACTCCCTAGTGGGTGAGACATTTAAAAGGACTTGGTCACCCACCTCATACCCATATTCTCTCCTCCATAAGTCCACATAACTCTTATACATGTCCTACAATGCTTTCACTTAGTCTTAAATATGCCTAAGCTGCTTAGCAATATCCTTTTATCATATCTTGTGCCAACAAAATTGCCTCACTTAAGCCCTTCCATCATAATGGATACATCACTTTTTTCCTTAAGTGCTTGAAAGGTGTCATCACTATACTCACTTGATGAATATTATTATAGGAGAACTTGATCAAATCTAAGTGATCTTCCCAACTGCCTTGGAACTTGAGTATGCACTCCAAAAGAATATCATCCAAAGTTTGAATAATAAACTCAGTTGGATCGTCCATAGCTAGATGAAGAGTAGTTCACATCTTTATTTGAATCTTAAGAGTTTCTTATAATGTCTACCAGAAGTATGAACCTAGAATCTTAGTTTGACATAATGTCCCTGGGTACCCCATGGTACAGTACCATGTGATTCCTATAAGCATTAGCCAATGACTCAAATTTCAAGGTTGATTTTATAAGAATGAATGATGCTGACTTCATAAATTAGTCAACTACAACCCAAATGGAATCTAAACCACTACAAGTATTCGACAATCCCACCATGAAAACCATCAACATGCTATCCCATTTCCTCTCTGGAACGTCCAAAGATTGAACTAACCCTACTACGCACGTGTGCTCAATCTTAATCTTTTGATAGGTCAAGTACCTAGCCACGGAGCCTAAAACCTCATGATTCATACAAATCAACCAATATATATTCTTTTGGTTGTTTTACAGTGTATTCCTTCCAAGAAAAATAGAATAATGTACACAATGACCATATTCTAGAATCTTCTTCTTAAGCTACCTAGAGCTGTAAGGAACCCACAACTTACCTTAGTAATGGTGAAAATTTGATTTCTCTCTACTATTACACATTGCTTTGAACATAAATTATGATCATGTTTCATATAATTTGTGAAAATTTTGGTTTCCTTCGTCTCTTATTCTAGTCACTACTCTCTTGGTATCAATTTTTCCAAATTCGTATAAAAGTGTACAAAACTAAGGAAGAGAGACATGGATTTAAAGCAAGAAATCTTTATGATTTTTTCAGAGAAGAAATTCCAAGACAACATGCAAGAAAGAGGAGTATAAGAAACTAAAAAGCTAAAAAGAGGACGAAAATAGTCAGTCACTAAGCAGCACAACCATGCCGACCCATGCACGACCATACGTTAATTCTATAGACTCATGCCTTGGCTATACTAGTCTATCATACCCTTGATCAACAAAACTGAGAGTAAAAACAATGCATGGTTAGGCCTATTGTGATCAAAATAACCATGAGGGAGTTATCCCACAATCACACACGACCTAAGTCTCATGTTTAAAGGCTTGACATAGGACGGTTGAAATAGGGGATCAAGAAGAGCATTTTGGAATTTTTTTCTCCCTTTTCTAAGAAAAAACTCCATGTAAATTAAATTAGATCTCATATTTTAATTTTTCCAATTTTGAAGTTAAATGGGGTGTATAGCCATCTTGTAATAATAGGATTTATTACCAGTCTATGATTTATTCTCTTCATTCTCTCTTTTATTATTTATTACATATGTCATTATGTTTTTCATTCAATTTTATTTCCTATGGTTTAATACAACCATGAGTGAGTAGTTTCCATTTTCTAAGATTGAATTAGGCTCAATTCGGTATGACTATGCTAAATTAACGTATATATTAAATGCAAGGTTTTTATGTGTTGTTTTGTATGCTAGGAATTATTTTCATAAGTCATATTTGATGGAATTTGACTTGTTTAGGCATTAAATATAACTAAAATGTTAAAATATATGTTAGAAATTAATATTTGCATGAAAACTCAAATGATCACGGAAGTAAACGTTTGAATTAGTGGAACTCAATGGGCTTAATCTACTTTTTTAGTCACAAAACTAGTTAATAAATTTGGTTAAATATATTCTTAGATCTTGAAAGAGGCTAGTGAATCATATTAGATTAGTATTTCACAACAATTAAACTATAGAATGCTATAATGTTAACATGTTGTTGAATACAGAATTTGAAAGCAAAGTTCAATCTTAGGCTTTATCATTATTACTTTATAATTTTTATTTGCTTACTCATTACCTGTATTTTACTAGCCTATATTCCTATTCTTATTTGGAAAAAATGGGGTAGTCTAGATAGAAAAAATGGTAAAAATTAGTATTCAATTACAAAGTCAATGTGGGATACAACATTGAAGTGCTATAATAAATTTGTATGCTTGTAGAATTAGCCCATCAAGGTTTTAGCATCATTACCGGGGATTTCACAAGTTGATATTGAATACTTTATTATTTAGGTAGAATAGATATATCTTTTTCTTATCTTCTTTCATTTTTATCTTTCCTTGTTATGCTTGATATATATTTTTTGGTGTTTTTAGGTACCTTTTATGCAACTATCTTTCTTACTAAGACCTTTATTTGAATTCAATCCTAAGATCAAGAGAACGATAAGTGAGTTGAGAATATGGATATGTTATACAAAAACAAGCATGAATTCAAAAACCATGACTAAAATTGATGGAGAAGAAGAGAAATCCCCTCTCTCAAGGAATTTGTAGCTCTAAATGCATATAGGATGCAATCAAGCATAATGAAGCCAAATGTCACAACCAATAACTTCAAGTTGAAGCTTGTACTCCTATATATGGTGCACCAAAATCAGTATGGTGACCACCTAATGAAATATCCTAATTTACACATCTCTATTTTCCTTGTGTATTATGACTCCTTGAAGATGAATAGGGTTTTAAAAGATGTCATCAAACTGCACTTATTCCCATTATCACTTAAAGACAAAGGAAGAGTTTGGTTACAATCACTTCCCCTAGTTCCATCACCACTTGGGAACAACTTTCATGAGTTTTCCTAAAAAAGTACTTTCCCTCATTAAAGACGATGTAATTAAGGAGTCTTATCACAAAATTTAGCTATAAAGATGGTGAATCTTTGTATGATGCAAAGGAAATTTACAATGATATACTAAGAATGTGTCCATAGCATGGGTTAGAAGAATTTTTATTAGTTAATACATTTTACAATGGTATCTTGTAGAATGCATGGCTAACCCAAGATGCAAGAGTAAGAGGCACTCTTATGAACAAGAGTATCTTTACAAGCAAAACAATTGATTGATGATATGGCTCAAAATTACTATCATTGGTCAAGTAAATGGTCTTCTACCGAGAAGAGAAGTAGGTATGATGTTGATGCCCATGATCATCTTTCTTCTAATGTTGATTCATTATTTCATAAATTTGATAAATGAAGTGTAAATGCATTAACATATGCTTCTATAGCTTGTGAGAATTATGGTATTACAAGACTCTCTTCACTTTAATGCCAATCTATTGTTTACCCATCTTCTAATGCAACCATTATATACCATATAAATTATGTGAAAACAAGTAATCAAAATGGAGTTTATTTGATCCTACGTACAACCCAGGGTGGAAAAATAATCTAAACCTCTCTTATAATAACTAGCGATTGAATATTATTCCCTTATAGAAATTTAGGACTCCTGGTTTTCAAAATCCTAGACTGCCTTCTCCTATTCCTCCAAATTCTAATCTTAAGTTTATTCTAGAGAAGTTTGTGGTACCTCAAAACAAAAAAAACTAAAGATTTAAGGAACTCAGTTAAGAACTTGATTTCTAAGGTTGAATCCCTAGCCACTCACAATAAAATGTTAGAAAACCAAATTATTAAAGTGATCCAATAATCTAGTTCTTCTTTTAGGTCCTTTAGAAAGTTGCTAGGAAAACCATAAATCAATCCTAATGGTTTAATTAATGTCGTCACACTTAGGAATGGTAAGGAATTAGAAGGCCTTATTTTGAAAAAAGAAGTCAAGAAGGTGGATATGAGTATGGAATACTTAACTGGAAAGAAGAGCAAACCTATCACCATTGGCTAGGAGATGCTTAACGTTGCATGGTTTGTGAACATAATGAACTTTGTGGTGGCAGATCACCTTTGTTGACTTAGGCAAGAGATGACAGAAAAAGAAAAATATGGAAGCCCATTTGATGCTTCTTTTCTAGATGACAACCTATTTGTTGTTAGGAGCCTCCAAGATCCTTGGTTCATTGACTTAGGGAATTGCATTATTAGTAGGGTGTTACCAGGAAATTTATTTCACTAACAATTCAAGAAATTCCTTTCAAACATCAAGTACTACTAGTAGGATGATCCTTACCTTTACAAATGATATGTAGATGAAATTTCTAGGAGGTGCTTACCCAAAGATGAAGTACTCGATGTCATATCTTATTTTCATTCATCACCATATGGGGCACACAAGCAATTCAAAAATAGATATAAGGGTGCTATGATAAGTATTTTATTGGTCTAAGCTCTTCAAATATTTGAGGAGTTATGTGCTTGGATGTGATCATTATTAGAGAATATGAAGCATCTCAAGGAGGAATGAGATACCACTGAAATTTTTTTGAATTTAAATTATTTAATGTGTGGGGTATCAATTTTATGGAACCTTTTCTATAGTCACACAATAACAAGTATACTTTTAGTGGTAGTAGATTACGTCTCAAAATAGGAGAGGCATTGGCATCTCTGATTAATGATGTAAAGGTAGGAGTCAAGCTATTTCAATATATTTCCTCGGTTTGTTATTCTAAGTGTCGTAATTAGTGATGGGGATCTCATTTTTCAAATTGGGTTCAAATTACACTCTTGAGAAAGTATGGTGTAATGCACAAAATGGCCAAACCATATCACCCTCAAACCATTAGCTAAGTGGAGATCAATAACTAGGATATAAAATGAGTTCTAGAGCAAGTAGTCTCCATGTTGAGAAAAGATTAGGCTATGAAACTAGAAGATGTCCTTTAGGATTATTGAATAGCTTATAATACACCTATTGGTATATCACCATTCATGTTGTTATATGGGAAATCTTTCCATTTTCCTGTTGAACTTGGGCATAAGGAATTAGGGGTGATAAAAGCAATTAATTATGACTTCAAGACCACTAGTGAATAGAGGAAGATTCAAATTAATAAGCTCTATGAGTTGAGATTGGATGTCTATGAGAATGCAAGGATAAATAAGGAGGGAATAAGAGATGTTGCAAAAAAACATATTACCCAAATAGAGTTTCAAGAAGGAGACTTGGTGTTCTTTTTCAACTCTTGTCTTAAACTTTTTATGGGTAAACTTCATTATAAGTAGTCGGAGTCAATCTATGTTTGTAAGGTTAATCCATTTTTAGTATTTGATATTTGGAACGAAGCCACGGGTAAATGGGAAAAGGTTAAAACATTATGAAGCAAATTCTATAATCAAGAAGATGGGTATTCTTATCCTTCCCGATTCATTATCATCTAGAGATCACAATATTAAGCAAGTGCTTTTTGGGAGGCAACACAATTCTTTGTGTGGTTTTGCTTGTCTATTTTAATTAAAATATTTATTTACTTATTCTATTATAATTTTCTTTCTCTTTACATTATCTTAGCAAGCATTATTAAGGTATATGTGCTGCATTGTAGCAAATACTTGAAGATTAGAACTAAAGAAGGGGAAAATACGAAGAAATCAAGAAGCATGGCTGGAGCAAGGGTAGGCACCTGACCATGCATGTTTAGGCAATCAATTCTCACACAAATTCTAAGGGGACAAAACATGCATAGTTAACCTGTGCATAGCACACATGCCCGTGCTCCTGAAATGCTGATGTAACACCCTCAAAATTCACTACTGGTTTTTTTATTTTATTTTATTTAAAATATTTAGTTGAAGCAAAATAAAAGACTATAAATTCTAGGGATATTACCACCATACTTAGTACCAGACCGGTTCACTCCTACCGTTCCAGTACCAAGTGCTAAGGCTAAGAGTGTAAAATATACTTAATATTTTCATTAGTAACTAAACTCTTTCCTCAAGTAATATTTCCACACATGGTATATAAACTAGCATACTTTCCTTTTTATCAATCAATACAAGCAAATATATATATATATATATATATATTATATTAAACAACATATATCAAGTATAATAACATATTAAAGAAAACCGTAATGTGCTAACATATATTTATCCATACGTTTAATTGGGGTTTAACGATTACCTTAATTCCTGCAAAGGTCAAACCTTACTGGTATCCCGGTTAAAGATTCAAGCTTTAATAACAAAATCAACACCTAAAAGTAGTATCAAAACTTAAAGGATATAAAGCCAAATCCTCCTTAATAACCAAAGCATAATACTTTATAAAATTTAATTAATAAAATACTTAACTTAAAATATTATTATACCTTAAATTTATGAATTAAAATAACCAAGGCATGTAGCAGCTCATCCTACTCATGCAACATGAGCTGCATACAACACAAAAGGAGAAGGGCTCAAAGGTGGGTGAAAGAAAAGGGAATATTAGCTATTTTTGGGTTGGGGTTTTGAGGCTAGGAAATAAGGTAGATAGGGGAGGATTTAGGGTAGGGGAAGGGTGTAAGGTTGAAGAGGGGGTGTAGGTGGTAGTCGGGGATGGGTTGTTGGTAGCCAAGGGTGGCAGCGGCAGTGGCTGCGAGGCTATGAAGTGGGTTGTAGGAGTGGACAGGGCTGGGAAGAAAGGAAAAGAGAGGGGAAAATGAGGGGTTGTAAGGGTTAGTTTCGGCCAAAGAAAGTGTGTGGGTGGTAAAGGAGGTTGTAGGGAGTAAGTTGGTGGCTTGGGAGGCAGTAGAGGCGTCAAGACGACAACGAACGGAGGGGTAGTAGGAAGGTTGCCAAGAAGGGAGGAAAAAGGGGGAAAGAAGAGGGGAGGAAGAAGGAGTTGTGGGTTGGCTTGGGTGGTATTGTGGTGGTGTAGTGCGGGAGTAGAAGGGTACAGAAGGTGGCGCAGGTGGTTGTTGAGGCGGAGGAAGCGGCGGAGGGAGGCGGCGGAGCTAAAATAGGGAGGGAAAAGGAAGGAGAAGAAAGGGAGAAGAGGGGGTCAGGGAAGGGGAAAGGCTCAAAGAAATAGGGTAGAGAGAGGGCTCATGAGGAGAAGAAAAAGAAGAGGAAGGAGAGGGAGATAGGTAGTTGATTGGTGGCAGCGTGTAGGGTGGTAGGGAGAGGGAAGGGAAGAGGAGGAAATGGAGGCCATGTGTGATGGGGAGTGCATGGCTAGTTTGGCCCAAAATGGTGAAAAAAGGGATGGGGGAAGAGAGAGAGGGGGAGGGTTGCAATGGTGGCACGTGGTGGCAAGGTAGTGGCTGGTGTGCCCGAGGTGGCAGACCTGGTCAATGAAGATAGGTCAGGGGTGCTGGGTCGAGGCAGAAGAAGGAGGAAGAAAGGAAGGGGAGCAACACCTAGTCGAGGGAAAAAGAGAGTTGGACCGGCTAGGTTTAGGGGGAGAAAGGAAAGAAAGAAAAGAGGGGGAGCTAGGCTGGGTTGACGTGCGCGAGGAAAGAGGAAGGGAGAGAGGGAGATGGGCTAGTGGCCCAGTCGCGCATGGGAGGGGGAGGCAGGCCTAGTGTGGGCAGCCCGAAGGGAGAAAAAAAAAGGAAAAAGAAGCAAAGGAGGACAAGGAGGAAAAGGAGAAAGAAAAGAAAAAGGGAAAAAAGAAAAGAAAAATGGGGAAAATATAATAATTTAATTTATAAATTATTAGAGTCTAATATTTTTGGATAATAAATTTATTTAATAATTTAGTTTAATATAATTAATTATATGGGTTTAAAAGGGATAATTTTAGTAAAATATTGGTTTGAAAAATTATTTAAATAAAATGAGTATGATAAAATAATAAAATATTTATTTTAATTTATTAAATATCCCTATCCAATTTTATATACTCAAAAATCCATAAAATAATTAAAGAAAATGAATTTATAAGCTAATTTATCCCAAATAAAAGTTATTTATTAATTTATAGGTTTTTAAAATTTTGGGAGATTACAGTTTAAAGGATGTATTGTGCATAACCAACCCATTCATAGCCCATGCACCCATTCCCTACAAATTTGAGAGGACTAAACACACACAATTTGGCTGTGCATAGCGCTCGCACACATGACACTACATTTATTATTTTAGATGATCATGGCTCATGCTCTAGTTTACCTGACTCTTTTCCTCTACCCTTTGATCTCTCTCATCACTTTCACTACCCTATTTTGAATCCTAAGTACGATCCACATTGCAAACCTCTATAGCACCTCCTATACACAAACAATTGAGCTTTATCTCTACTTCTTATTGTGCATAGCCTAACACACGAGCAAAACCCTATCACATATAAGCACAACTTACCTTTCCTGGGTAGGGGTGTGCCGTAAAACATTTTAAAGGATATAAAGCCAAATCCTCCTTCATCTGTAACCCTAAATTTAGATATAATCAAAGGTTTCTAGTGGGGACTCTTTTTGGTAGAGGTAAGAGTTAGGGAAATGTGAGGAAAATGAAGTTATTTGTTTTGATATGTATGTTGAGGGATGATGCCCTTGGTGGTGGTTACCTGCTCGTTGAACATTTTAGCATTATCAGTAATCATTTAACTAGTGACATTGTGGTCCAAGGAATTATCACATTTATCATCTGTCGATTGGGATACACCCTAAACCGTATCCTAGCTAATACAGTAAGGGAAATCCTAGGGTTATGAAATTATGCTAACATGAAAATGATTGTTCGTGAGAGTAGGCATTTTAAATTGATTTACAACCAAGAGGTATTATAGCCTCTTCCTAACAAAGCTTTTACTACTATAATTGGTAACATACCCCAAAATTAGCTTCCTACTGCTACCACACACACCCTGATTACCCAAATCCCCGGCATACCGATGACCCTCCTACCCATACTAGTGAGCCACCAAGCTCACCATTGATTCCTCTTCCCCTACTATCCTTTGATAATAAACAAGACCCTTATTCATCTAAGAAATCATTGGATGATCATTTTACCCAAGTTGATGCCTGTTTTGATATACTTGGATCCTAGGTTATTGGTATTTAGGATTTTGCACCTCCTATTAATAACATAAAAACCATGATACAATAAATGTATCAATGAAATCTTGAGCATGGATACCCACCACCTCCACTACCATATCATGTTCATATCCCTTCCCCGTATGTCTCTTTTTCACACATTCCAGTCAATCTATCCTTTATGCATAGGGGAGGATTTGCTAGTCACTTCCCATCTATGTTGCATTTCTTTAATTTTTTCCTCCTTTTCTTCCTACTTTGTTTAGTGTTTTTGTTTTAACATATGTTTTTTCTTTTTTTTATTTATTTTGATTACTTCTATTTGAATCTCCTTTTCATTTCTATCTTTCTTATTTTTATTATCTTAACAAAAGAGAAAGTTGGGAAATGATAGGCTAATGATGAAAATTTGATAAAATTATTTACATGTCTTGATTATACATTAGTGAGACCTATAGATTTTGGGTAAGAATAATGAAAAGACATTTAATTTTTTTTAGCCGTTAACTTCCCAATCAATAGGTTCTTGATAATATGGAGATGTTGATATTTAAGGAGTGTGAGATGAATGAAGCTATCAAAGATGAGAAGATATGCTATGCATTGGTGGTAAAGGAGATCTAACAAGGGGAGAATTCTAATATGGATCCAAAATTGCAACAAGTGTTGAGAGATTATGCCGATGTTTTTTCAGAAGTGTTGCTAAGTGGGCTACCTCCTTTAAGAGGTATTGAGCACACTATTAATCTTATGCCATAAGTCCTATTACCAAACAAGCTAGCTTATAAGTGCAATCCGGAGGAGGCTAAGGAGCTACAGAGACAAGTGTAAGAGTTATTGGACCGAGGCTATATTCGGAAGAGTATGAGTCCATGTGAAGTTCCAACTTTGTTGGTGCCTAAGAAGGATGGTACATGGAGGTTGTGTATTGATTTGAGAGCAATCAACAACATCACAATCACGTATAGATTTTTGACGTCATGATTGGATGACATGTTAGATGAGTTACATGGTATAAAGGTGTTTTCAAAGATTGATTTGACGAGTGGCTATCATCAAATGAGAATAAGGGAAGAGGACAAGTGGAAGACAACCTTTAAGACTAATTATGGGTTGTGTGAGTGGCTGGTGATTCCATTTGGGCTATCTAATGCACCAAGTTCCTTCATGAGGTTGATGATCGAGGTGCTTAGACCTTTCCTTGGAGTCTTTGGTGTTTTTTACCTTGATGATATCTTGGTATATATCAAGAGTGAGTTCGAGCACATATACCACTTAAAGAGGATATTTGACAAGATTATAGAGGTGAAACTCTATGGTAAGTTAGAGAAATGTGATTTTATGATGGAGAGGGTGGGTTTCCTTGGTTATATTATGAGTGGAGATGGTAGTAGAGTTGATCCATCAAAGGTAGAAGCTATCCAAACATGACCTATTCCTACTAATGTCTACAAAGTTCAAAGTTTCCATGGGCCGGCTTCATTATATAGCCGGTTCATCAAATACTTCTTTACCATTGCAGTACCTATCACACAATTGATGAAGAAAGGAGAGTTCCATTACAATGATCAAGTGATAAAGGCTTTGAAGACTTGAGGACAAAGCTCTCAAATACACTAGTACTATCTTTGCCTTATTTTGTTAAATTATTTGAAGTAATATGTGATGCTAGTGGTGTGCATTGGGGGTGTGCTTTCATAAGAAAGGAAATCAATTAATTTCTTTAGTGAAAACTTGAATGGTGCAATATTCAACTATTCAACCTATGATAAAGCATTCTATGTTATTGTACGTTTTTTGGAGGTATGGAGCCATTACTTGAGACCCAAGCCTTTTGTACTTCACTTGGATTATGAGAGTTTGAAGTATCTACATTATTAAAAGAAGGTGAGTCCAAGAGATACTAAGTGGATAAGCTTAGTGCAAACATTTGTGTTCTCTACAAGATATACAGATGGCAAAGAGAATGTTGTGGCAGATGCATTATCTAGGAGGACCATGGTACTTACCATGATGGATGCAAAGCTTTTGGGGTTTGAGATGTTGAAGAGTCAATATACCATGGATGATGATTTTTCTATGGTCTTTGAAGATTGTAAGAAATAAGTAAGTTATAGAGCTTATGTTCTTCAAGATGGATTCTTATTCAAACACAACAAATTGTGTGTGCCCAAGACCTTAATTTGAGACTTACTAATTAAATAGGTGCATGAAGGAGGGATTGTAGGACACTTTAGGGTTTACAAAGCTTTGGAGTTGTTGCAAGAACATTTCTATTAGCCAAGAATGCAAAAGGAAATACAAGCCATGGTTGCTAGATGTGTTACGTGCCAAAGGAGCAAGAGTTTCTTCTACAAAGGGTTATATGTGCCTTTACCCGTACCTACTCAACCATGGGAAGGTGTTTGTATGGATTTTATTTTGGGATTGCCTAGGACACAAAGAGGCAAGGATTCCATTATAAGTGGATAGATTTTCCAAGATGGCTCATTTTTTTCTATGTCACAAGACCAATGATGCTACCCATCTTGTGGATTTGTATTTCAAGGAGACTGTGAGATTTCATGGAATTCTAAAGAGTATAGTTTCAGATAGAGATGTGAAGTTCCTAAGTTAGTTTTGGAAGAAGTTATGAAACTTGTTAGGAATGAAGCTTCTATTTAGCACATCGCATTATCCTTAAATGGATGGACAAATCAAAATTACTAATAGAACTCTAGGGACTTTGCTAAGAGGATTGGTGAGTAAGAGTGCTAAGGATTGGGATGTCAAGTTAGTACATGCAGAGTTTGCTTACAACCAAATTCCTTCTACTACAACAAGCTCTAGTCCATTAGAGATAGTATATAGTATTAATCCATATATGCTAATTGATATGGTACCACTGAAGAAAGGTGAAGTGAAGAGTTATGATGCACAAGAGAGAGTGGATTTCCTTCAAAAACTTCATCAACAAATCAAGCATAATATTGAAAAGGCGAATGAAGTATACAAGACAAAAGCAAACACGCATAGGAGTCAATATATTTTTCAACCGGGAGATTTGGTATGGTTGTACTTGAGGAAAGAGAATTTCCTAATCTAAGGAAACACAAGCTTATGCCAAGGGCGTATGGTCCTTTCAAAGTACTTCAAAAGTTTGGGAAAAGTGCTTATGAGCTAGATTTGCCAAATTCATATAGTGGGGTATCAAGGACAATGTTAGAGATATTAGCTCTTATTATGGCAATGCAAATTTGAGGGTAAATTCAAATCAACAAGGGGAGAATAATGCATGAGCAGACACTCAAGATTTGGCATTCATAATTATGGAACCAATTATTTTTTATCTATAAAAGATATCCCAAAAAATTGAAGACAAATAGATGGTTACGTTGCTAGTAATAGATGAAGTATACTATACAAGTTATTAGGTGTATACGTGCATGTGCATGGAATGCATAGAGTGCATGGGGGAAATAATATCCATCTCGGACGTGCATATTAGTTGATTTAATTAATTAATTAGTAGAGTTAGAGATTAGCTAGAGAATAAAATAGCAAAACTCTACCTTTTTGAAGAATATTCTATATTCTAGTATATTTTAGCATATTTTATATTCTAATATCTTTTATATAGGTATCTTTTGAAGAATTATGCTATTTAGCTAGTATGTTGTAATTGGTATCTTAGCTATATAAATTCATATAACCAACGATTGATGATAGATCAAGATTGAATTGAAGTTTAATGCAGATTACAAGTATTGAATTCTATGTGAATTCATCTTAAGTTTAATCGAATCTGTGTGAACAATTAATCTTGAAACCCTTAATCTCTTCATCTATGTGAATTAGAGATTAAGTACTATATTTTCTAAACTCCATATCCCACACCCTTTAAAATACCCCAAAATCCTAATTTTCAAAATTATGTCCAAATAAGAAATTATTAGGAAAATCAATTATATAAATTCATTTATTAAAATTTAGAGAATTAATTAAGGTAAATTAAGAGGAAAATAATAAAGAATTTAATTGGAAGAAAATTTGAGTATTTTTCTAATAAGCATGGAGGTTAAGGAAATTTATCTAAAATAGCCTAAACTAAGCAAAAAAGGAATTTATTTAATATTTTATAAATATTAATATTCTAAATAGCCCAAAAATATTCTAAATAATTTATGCAAAATCCAAAACCTAAAATAAATTCTTTCTTTTCCTTTTTCCCTTTTTCTTTTCCTTCTTTTTCCTTTTCTTCCTCCTCTTCCGAAATTGAGCCTTGCCCGGCCCAAACCTGTCTCTCCTTCCTTCTCCTCGGCTGCGACCCAGTGAGCCCAGCCGCCCGTGGAACAAAACGCTGCGTTTCAGCGCTAGAGTCGCCGAAACGCCGCGTCGCAATAAGAAAAAAAGTAACAGTTGCCAGACCGACGAGGACGTTGTGTTTTTCCCAAAACGTTCCTCAAAACACCGCGTTTCATTAATGGGAGAAATAACTGCCTCCGCCCGGCCGATTCCCCCTCCCTTTTTCCTTTCCCCTGAACCGCTGGTCCACCCCTTTTCTCCCCCCTTCTTCTTCCCCGTGTAGACGGCAGCAGCGACGCGTGATTGCACTACCAGCGCTGCCCCGACACCGGCGAGCCTGCCTCTCTCTCTCTCTCTCTCTCTCCCGTCCTTTTCTTTCCCCGTTTTGGCCCCAACCAGCATTGTCCTCCCTCCTAAGCAGCCTGCAACCCTTCCTTTTTTTTCTCTCCTGCAACCGCCTGCCGCCTGTACCCCCTTGTCTTCTTCCCCTGGCCTTACCCGACCACCATGCCTATAAATACCCCCCATTGATCACCTGGATTCGGGATTTGGAACCCCGAAACCCTAGATTGCTCCCTCTCGCCGCCGCCGTCCCCCAATGCCGCCGGTCTAGCGCCGCCCAGAACCCCACCTTGCACCACCCTCCACCTAACCAAGCCCTCCTCAGCCCTAGATTTGCCTTGCACGAGCCACCCAAGCCGTGCAAAAGCACCACCCCGAGCAGCCCCCTTCCAACCCGTCGCCGCCTCGCGCCGCCTCCTGCCGCCACCCTCGCCGCAACCAGCCCTCCTACCACCCCCAATACAACCAGCAGAATCTCCCCTACCTTCCCATACCCTCATCATCCCTTGCATTCTTCTCCACCTACCTCCACCATCTTCCACCACCCTTCGCCACCTTCGGCCGCCGCGTCAGCCACCGCGCGCCGCCATCCCTGCCACACCACCACCCTCATTCCACTCCTCTTCACCTGCTGCTTCTCCCCCACCTCAAACTTCTCTTTTCCTCCTGCCATCCAGTCCCCACCTTGATCTTTTCCCTTCTCTTCCTCCTCCACCGCCGCAGCCGTCGCCGCCATGCGCCGCCGCCGGACCACCACTGACCCTAGGTGGTTTCCAACTTACCCAAACCCTAATTTTTCCTTTCTATAACTATTATTAATTTCTAACTACTATTAATGATACTATACTTAATATTATCATTATTATTATTACTTTCATTACTATTATTATTATTACTATTATTATCATTATTAGTATTATTATTATTATCATTATTCTATTACTACTGCTGATGATATTATCATTATTATTATTACTAACAACTTAGTGTTAATGTAGTTACCTCCTTTGTTATTATTATTATTATTATCATTACTATTATTACTATTACTCAACCTAACCTTATGATTTTCCTAACCAATAATACTATTATCATTAACAATGGTCTAAGACTCTAAGGTTAATGTGATTAAGACTTCCCTCATTTACTATTATTGCCACTATTAACCTCACTATTATTTTTACTAATAATACTAACGCTAGCCATGGTTTATTATTGTCCTTATCTTTACTATCATTATTATTATTCTTATTATTGTGACCAAAAACATTGAAACCCTTATATTATTACTATTTAAAAATATACAACTTTTATCATTATCATCTTTCAGAATATTTTACTTGTTGGTATTGTAATTAGTATATTATTATCTTAACCCTAACACTATTATTAGACTTAGCCTTAAAAACGCTAGGGTTTCTCTCACTATAAACATTAGTGTCACTATTATTAATTTTATTATTATTATTATTATTATTATCACTATTTTTCTATAGTTAGCATGAACATTATTATTATAAGAATAGGGCTAACGGGTCTAATAATATAAGTGTAACAATAGGTATTAAAAATAAACATATTTTGACTACTAATATTTAGTATACTAATTCTAAGGTAAAAACCCTAGTTTTTGTATAATACCCTTTTTAGTGATAAGAACTCTAACCTTAAACTAGAATGAGGGTTGATAGTATTTATAAGGGAAACTAATACTTAGCTTTTCCCCCTTTTCATAGGTGACCCCGATTCGAGCCCTAAGGAGCTAGAAGAGCGTGCTCCAAGCCCGGTGCCTACCTAGGTAAGGACGAAGCTATGGCCTTGTGCTATGTGTGATGTAATGTGTGGATGAATGATGAGCATGCCATGTTGATGTATATTATGCATGTGTTATAAATAACCTATTTTGTGTAGCGCAGTGTGGATCATGAGGTATGTTATGTGTGCCTTATATTATACGTGTATGATATGTCCCATGTTTGATGTTGATGTTGATGGTGTGACTTGTTATGACCCTCTAGGACATGCATGCTAGGATTTTGGGTAGCATGAAATGATAATAAAAGAACAACGGGGAAGTGGTTGTTTGGGAAGTTTGCATGGGGGGACTAGACCTTGCATGGCCATGATCCTTACATGTGAAAAGTTGATTTGGGTTGTAAGTAAGAGCTTGGGAGAGTCTTGGAATGATTGGGGACTTAGTATGAAAAATAGTACGTAAGTTGGTGCATAAGAGACCTTATTAGGGTTTTGTGTGTAAGTGGGTGTTGGGGAGTCTGCATGGAGTATTTAAAGTTTGCATGGAGCATTTAAATTCTACATGGGGATGAATCGTACGTGAGGAAGGTTGATTTAAGAAGTAAATAAGATAATGCAAAGTTACGGGTCCATTGGAGACTTGGGTGCAAAACTTTACTTGGGTCGATGTAAGGGTGTCTAAGGGACCCAATCAGGGTTTTGGGAGAAAATGAGGAATTTAAAGGGTACAAGGGTAAAAATGATCAAGGAGGGGTGGAGTATGGGGTTGAGAGTGAGAACTCACTTATATAAAGGATGAGTGCGGGTTTCTAAATGAGAGAAGAGATTTTGGGGTGAAAGAGAGAGGTTACTTGTGGAAGAAGTAAGGTGCTAGGGTTTGAGGTGGCCTACTAGGGTTTTGCCGGTCACATGCGAGATCGAGGAGTAAAGTGATATGCCTTGGGGTTTGACCTAATAAGGGTAAGACGTGGAGTGAAGAACAAGTAATGGTAAGGTAAGTGAGGAGAAGTTGGGCCACGTAGGTCCAACTAGGGTTTCCAAGGGGAAAACCCTAGAGTTTAAGAATGGGCGAGGTCAACGTCATAGGGTGTTGGGCTTGACTTATACTTTTAGGAGTTGGCCTTTTATTAGGTGTGAGCATAAGGGAAAAGAATGACGGGGTGATAAAAGGGGGAAAGAGTCTCAACATATGGGACGGGCCCGCTTGAGCGGCAAGCAGTAGAATGTTGTTGGCATGCATGATAAGGGTGGAATGTGATTCAATAAGATACGGATAAGACACTAATAATGTAAAGTGAAAGATTGTTGAGCCGAGCCCAGACCGGTCCATCGGCAAATAATAGTGGCCAGGAGCCGGGGTGCCCTGGAGACCTGTCCACCGGCAAATAATAGTGGTCGGGAGCGTTCTGCCCTGAGTGTATACTTTCCGGTCCACCGGCTATAATAGTGGGGGATTTCGTGCTCGACAAACCAAAGTAAGTATGTTAAACCATGGGAAATACACTAAGCACTTACAGCGAAACACCATGTGATATGGGGCCAGACCGGTCCACCGGCAAATAATAGTGGCCAGGAGAATTTTTCCCTGGAGACCGGTCCACCGACAAATAATAGTGGTCAGGAGCGTTCTGCCTTGAGTGTATACTTTCCGGTCCACCGGCTATAATAGTGGGGTTCCCGTATTCACATGGACTATTAAAGAATATGTGTGGAATGAACATGCTATTAATGAGAATAAAGAATAAGTCATGGAAAACACACTAAGTACTTACAGTGAAACACCATGTGAGTCGGGGCCAGACCGGTCCACCGGCAAATAATAGTGGCTAAGAGCGTTCTGCCCTGGAGACCGGTCCACCGGCAAATAATAATGGTCAGGAGCGTTCTGCCCTGAGTGTATACTTCCGGTCCACCGGCTATAATAGTGGGGTTCCCACACTCACATGGACTACTAAAGAATATGTGTGGAATGGACATATTATTAATGAGAATAAAGAATGAGCCACCGGGAAAGTATTCAGGCCTTACCTTGTGTGTTATCGCATGTTGCCTAGGTGATTGTACTATACGTGTCATGTTTTATGATTGTATGCTTGGCCTTAGCGCACTGGCGCCCTTACTCAGTATTGGACTCGTACTGATACTACCTTGATTGAATGGGTCCTGTGATGATCCACCGATGGTGGGGAGCAGACCTCCTATGCAGGTTTGATCGGTTACTAATTTGGGGTGGAAGGCTTGACTTGAGCGAGTAGGTGATCCGGATATTGATCCTTTTTGGGATTTGTTTTGTTAGCTATATTTTGTATTACGTTTCCCGTTTTAAAGAAAGAAAATGTATAATGGGGTTGAAATCCTAAATCGTATTCTAACTTCTGTTTGGCTTATATCTTATTAATGATTTATGCTAAATGTCGTCTTGCATTTTATGATACTTCGTACTTATTGATGATCGGATTTAGTCTTAGCACTTAGTACCGGAACGGTAGGAATGAACCGGTCTGGTACTAAGTGTGGCGGTAATACCCCCAAGTTTACGATTTTAAATCTTTCGTTTCCGCTAAACCTTTTGATTTAAACGAAATTTTTCAGTAGTAAATTTTAGGGGTGTTACACCCTTCTAGCCATAGTCATTGTCCAAACGCATCCCAATATCAAAGCCCTAATTTGAAAAATCCTAACCCTAATTTACCATTCAAAATCCTGAATTTAATTTTCAAAACAAAACCCTAACCCACGAAACCAGCCATCATCAAAACTTAATCATTGAATCATCCTCGTCATTATCAAATCATATTCATCAATCTTCCATCGAATTTGAATCATCAACACTAGTAAATCATCATCACCATCATCGAATCATCATTACCATTATTCTACCCTATTCATATACGTACATCATTAATTCACCACTTTTGAATCATCCTCTTTCTAATTCTAATATAATCGAGCATTAGTTTTACATAATTGATAATTCCATATTCCCACACACATCATTGTGGGTCAAGCTCGCCTTTGTGATGGTTCACCAACCGATCCTTCCTTAAACAAAACCATACAAGATCTCTTAGCTAGAATAATACTTTCTTTATATGGTGGTTAGTGCAGGTATCCATTTCAGTATTACATAATTGAATTGTATTTGCTACTTATCAATGGATGTCTTTGATGATCCTAGACCGCTTTTCTACATCAACACAAGTGCATTGTGGTGTAGGTAGATGAGACAAATTGAGTGGAGTTTGGGGATTAAAGTAGTACACAACTCCAAAATGAGATTAAGTAGTGGTAGAGTAGAAAGTTCGATTGTAAGTTAACTTAATGTGACATAAATTAGACTCCCACAACTTGGAATTTTCATTAAGGAGGCTCTAATCATATTCCCTAGAGTTTGATTGACCACTTTATTTTATCCATTAGCTTAAGGTTGGTAAGAGGTGGAATATAGGAGTTTAGTGCCCAATTTCCCTCCACATAATCAGCCAAAAATGAGAGACAAATTTCAAATCATGATGTAAGACAATAGTATGAGGGCTACCAAATTTGACTATATTATCAAAGTAGTAAGCAATAATGGCACCATCATTTGTTTCATTATAAGGGATGAAATGAACCATTTTTGAAAAGTAATTGACAACTACCGTGATAAAGTCTTTATTTTTTTAAACAAGGTATTCTATGGATATATTAGTACAATGTTGGTTAAGAATAGGGAGAGGGGCATAGAGACCATAGGGATGGGTAGTGGACCCTGAGTGTTTGCAAGGGGCCCAGTTAGTACAAAGTTAAATTACATCCCCCTTCATGTGGGGCTAATATTGTAACACCCCCAAAATTCACTACTGAAAAATTTCGTTTTGTTTAAAAGAGTTAGCGAAAGCGAAATACAAGACTATGAATTCTGTGGATATTACCGCCACACTTAGTACCAGACCGATTCACTCATACCATTCCGATACCAAGTGCTAAGGCAAAAGAATAAAATACCAATTTACAAGAACTCAACCATAATTAAATCAAAGTCGCATAAGTAAATATTTTATAAGAATATAATCCACCAATGGTGGTTACAAGAACAAAGATTACATTTAAACCAGACATTATAAGAAGAAGGATAATATTCCTAAAAGCCGGATAATCCTTACGCTCTTTCCCGTTGCCCACCTGAATAGCTCCTGAACAAGGACCTGCAAGGGACATTGCCTATTGAATAGGCAGGGGCCCCACGAATGGAAATCTTCAGTAGTATGGTACGTCATAACCCTTTAAAAACACACTTAAAAGTAGGCCCGTAATGAAACACATGAAACAAAGCTATATACTTATATAATAAGAAGTACATGCACCACAATCATAGACTTAACAAGTCTATTAATTATTAATAAGTCATAATGTACAATTAATGCTTCTGGGCCTTAAGCCATTAGTCCATCATTATTTAATCATCTATTAGATTTTATATCCATGTGAGTGCGGGAACCCCACTATTATAGCAGGAGGACCGGTCATGCAGGGCAAAACGCTCCTAGCCACTATTATTTACCGGTGGACCGGTCTGGCCCCGACTCATATGGCGTTTCACTATAAGTGATTAGTATTTTTCCATAACTTTATTCACATCCATGACTAATTTTATTGGGCTTAGGACCCCCACTATTATTGCCAATGGATCGGAATATTTATCAACATCATCTAGGGCAACATGCTCCTGGGCCACTATTATATCTGGTGAATCGATACTCATAATCATCTGCCATGGCATCACGCTTGGGCCACTATTATATCTGGTGGACCAGTACTTATAATCATCTGCCAGTGCAACACGCTCCTGGGCCACTATTATAACCGGCGGATCGGTACTCAATATCATAATTCAACTGGGCCTGACTCATTAATCTTTTACTTTTGTGATTAGTGTTTTTCCCTTTTTAATTAGCACAACAACTCCATTTATTTGCCTCAGACGGGAGATTATGAACCCGGGACACAAAGGTACACCGGTCGTACTGGTGCATACAAACTACTCAATACCCCTCAACCATCAACCCAGGGACGCAAAGGTGCCCTGGTTGTACTGGTGCATAAAGCTACTCAATACCTTACTGACAAGGACACCTAATCCATAAGTATGCATACCTTCTAAATAGGTTTGTAGAGCTAGATAGAGTAAGATATAGGGCCTGGTTGGGGCACAAAGGCACACTAGCAAATACCAAAATAATCGTGGGCTAAACTACGTCTTTAGGATAGCGACCCCTAAAGAGCCACCATTCCCGATCTCGAGGTCTTTCACTTTAAGTATTAGTGTCTTAATTAGGGTGATCACGAAAAGTACAATAATTAGATGCTTATTCACTTTCGATCATTCTAATATCATTAGGCATTTCTTATTCATATGGTTATTCGAGATAACACAGAGAAATTAACATCTTAATTACTGATATATCCCTTACTTGTAAAGTTATTAAGCCATCCCTTCCTTGCTTGTCAATTTACTATATCACCCTTTAGATTACATAATTATCAAATTACCCCTTACTTGGTTTAGGTTACCAAGTTATCTCCTACGCTTTTTAGATCACCATTCACCCTTTATAATTGTTACACTTATCATATTTCCTATTTAGTTGGTTAGATTATCGAATTGCCCTTCTCTTTTGTTATAATTACTAAATTACTCTTAAGTTGGATAAATTACCAAATTACCCTTCTTCATTATCATGATTACCAATTTGCCCTTTAGTTGGTTAAATAATTACCAATTTACCCTTTAGTCGGTTAAATTACCACATTGCCCTTCTCCATTATCATAATTACCGATTTGCCCCTTTAGTTGGATAAATTACCAAATTGCCCTTCTTCATTATCATAATTATCAATTTGCCCTTTAGTTGGTTAAATTACCAAATTACCCTTCTGCAATCTCATAATTGCCAGATTACCCTTATCCATTATTGTATTTACCAAATTACCCCTATCCATTACCAAATTACCCTTCTGTTGGTTAAATTACCAAATTACCCTTCTCCGTTATCATAATTACCATTTTACCCTTCTCAATTATTATAATTACCATTTTACCCTTCTCAATTATAATAATTACTATTTTACCCTTTTCCATATTTACAATTGCCAATTTACCCTTCTCCATTATTATAATTACCAATTTACCCTTCTCCATAATTATAATTATTGATTTAATCTTCTCCATTATTATAATTACTATATCGCCCTTCTCCATTATTAAAATGACCATAATACCCTTTGTTGGTTAATTTACCAAATTACCCTTCTCTACTATCATAATTATCCAATTGTCCTTCTATAATCATAATTTAATTACCAAATTATCCTTCGTCATTATCATAATTACCAAGTTACCCCTTACTCCCAAATTTACCATAATATCCTTCTATTTATAAAGTAACCATTTTACCCCTTAGTTCCAAAGTTACCATAATGTCCTTTTATTTATAAAGTAACCATTTTACCCCTTACTTCCAAAGTTAATGTCCTTTTATTTATAAAATTACCATTTTACTCTTTTACTTATAAAATTACCATAATACCCCTTTTACTTGCAATTTACCATTTGCCCCTAATTTCTAAAATTATCGTTTCACCTTCTTCTTATAAAATTACCATGACCTTACTTCCAAAGTTACCATAATGTCCTTATACTTATAAAGTTACCATTTTACCCTTTTACTTATAAAATTACCATAATACCCCTTTTACTTGCAATTTACCATTTGCTCCTTATTTCTAAAATTACCGTTTCACCTTCTACTTATAAAATTACCATAATACCCTTTTACTTACAAATTACTATTTTATCCTTTTACATCCAAGATTACCATTTTGATCCTTTTTTCCAAAATTACCATTTTGCCCTTCTCTTCTAAAATTACCATTTTACCCCCTTTACTTCCAAAATTACCACTTTACCCTTTCATGTAAAATTACCGTTTTACCCATTTTCCTCCAAAATTACCATTGTATCCCTTACTTTCAATATTACTATAATGCCCCTTTACTCATAGAATTACCATTTTGCCATTTACTTATAAAATTACTATATTTCCCTTTACCTCCAAAATTACCATAATACCCTTTTTTCTTACAAATTATAATTTTATCCTTTTACTTATAAAATTATCATTTTACCCTTTTCATCCAAAATTACCATCTTGCTCCCTTATTACACCACTTTTATTAAATTAACATTACTACATTAATATTAATATTAATACTACACTCTCCTCATCCAAATTTCACCAACTATTATATTTCACATAATACTCCTCATCACCCATACATATTAGGCCACATTCTTGTACAAGGAATATTACTAAGATGCTCCTAGGGCTCACAATAATATTATTCATGCATAAATAGTCACAATAACATAATATAGCATAGATAAGTACTCAAAATTTTCATTAATACTCAAACTCTTCCCTTAAACAATATTTCCACACATGGCATATAAACTAGCATACTTTCCTTTTTATTTATCAATACAAGAATATATATATTATATCAAACAACATATATCAAGCATAATAACATATTAGAAGCCCTAATGTGCTAACATACGTTTATTCATGTGTTTAAGTGGGGTTTAACGATTACCTTAATTCCTACAAAAATTGAACCTTACCGGTATCCTGGTTGAAGATTCAAGCTTTAGATAACAAAATCAACTCCTAAAAGTAGTATAAAAACTTATCATATTAGAGATGAGAACCCAAAGCATAAAATTTTATAAAATTTAATTAATGAAACACTTAACTTAAAATGTTATTATACCTTAATTTTTTTTACTAAAATACTAAGGCATGCAACAACATAAGCTGCATGCAAAATAAAAAGGAAAAAGAGTGATGGGCTATTTTCGAGTTGGGATCTTTAGGCTATGAAAGAAGGTAGGTGGAGGGGGGGATTGGAGGCAAGGGAAGGGTGCAGGAGTGAATAGGGGTGTAGGTGGCGGTTGGGGATGGGGATGAATTGTTGGCGGCCAAGGGCGGCAGAGGCGGCGGCGAGGTGGCGAAGTGGGCTGTAGGAGTGGACGAGGCTAAGAAGGAAGGAAAAGAGAGGAGGAAAATAAAGGGGTGTGGGGGTTGGTTCTAGAAAAGGAGGCATGGGGTGGTAGAGGAGGTTGTAGGGGTGGATTGGTGGTTTGGGTGGCGGCAGAGGCGGCCAGACGGCAGCAAACGCAAGGGTGTTGCCGATAAGGGAGAGAATGGGGAGAAAAAGATAGGGGGAGGAATAAGGGATTGCAGGGGGCTTGAGGGATTATTGTAGTGGTTCAGGGCGGTAGTATAAGGTGGCAAGAGACACTGCAGGCATTTGGTGTGGCAGAGGGGCGGTGGTGCACAAAATATGGATAAAAATGGAAGGAGAAGGAAATAAGAGGAAGGAGGTCGGGGAAGGCAAGGCTCAAAAAATAATGGGGCAGGAAAGGGCTTGTGAGGAGAAGAAAAAGAAGAGGGAGAAGAGGAGGGGATAGGTGGCCTTTTGGTGGTAGTGTATAGGGTAAGAGGGTGGGGGTATGGTGGCAGGGAGAGGGAGGGGAAGAAGGGAAAGGGAGGCCATGCGTGAGGAGGAGTGCATGGCTAGTTAGGTCCAAAATGGTGAAAAAAAAGGACGGGAGAGAGGGAGGGTTACAATGGTGGTAGGAAGAGGTGGTAAGGCAATGACCGACGTGCCCGAGGTGGTAGGTAGGGCGGTGAAGACAGGTCGGCCACCTTGGGTTGATTAACGAAGAAGAAGAAGGAAAGAAAGGGCTGCAAGAAAAACAGGCCGGTTGGGAGAAATAAAAGGGGAACTAGACCGACCCAGGTAGGAGGGGAAATGAAATAAAGAAAATAGGGGAATTGGGATGGGTCATGATGCGTGGGAGAGGAGGGGAAAGGAAGGAGGGAGCGGCCCCCGTAGGAGAAGGGGAGAAGGAAAAGGAGTGGGATGAAGGCCTAGATGCGTAGGGGAAGGGGCTGGCCTAGCGCGGGCAGCCCGAAAGGAGAAAGAAAAGGAAAAATAAAGAAAGAAGAAAAAAGAGAAAATGGAAAAAGAAGAGGAAAAAGACAAAATAGGAAGAATAAAATAATTTAATTTAAAAAATAATAAAATGTAATATTTTTGATAAATTATTTAATTTAATAATTTAATTTAATATAATTTAATATATTGGTTTAAAAAGGATAATTTTAGTAAAATATTAGTTTGAAAAGTTATTTAAATAAAAAGAGTATGATAAAATAACAAAATATTTATTTTTAATTTATTAAATATTCCTATCCAAATTTATATACTCAAAAATACATAAAATAATTAAACGAAATAATTTTAAAAGTTAATTTATTTTAAATAAAAGTTATTTATTAAATTATAGGTTTTCTAAAATTTTGGGGAATTACAAATAGAAATGTTCAGTAAGTGTATCAAGGGTCTTGGTTATCCAAAATGAACCATAAAGTCATCACTATGTTACCCATTAATGAGGAGGTCGTGAAAGGAACTTTGAGGAACATATTTTATTTTCACATAATTATCACATGTAATAGACGGAAACTTAACAAATATATCATGGAAGTCTTCATCATTGAGATAAAGTAATTTGATATGAGAGAACTCTAAAAGACTAGCATCAACTATAGTGACAAGTGTATGTCTATGACTAAGGGCATCAACTACCTTGTTGTCTCCCCCTGCCATATATTTAATGACATATAAGAATACCTCACATTATCACTCCACTTAACCTGTCTCCAATTTAATTTTCCTTGGGATCTCAGGTAGCCTACAGCTTGATGACAAGTGTAAATTACAAAATCCTTATGCAAAAGATAGTGTTTCTAGGTCTCTAGGGATCTAACAAGGGCATATAACTCTTTTTCATATGCGGAGTAGTTTAAAGAAAAATCTTTTATATTCTTACCAAAATAGAAAATGGGATGGTATTCTTAAGTAAAGAAAACTCCTATTTCCACTCTTAATGCAATATATTTAATTTCAAAGACTTCATTAAAGTTTGATAATGTGAGGACATGTGCTATAGTTAGTTTCTCTTTAAGAAGTTTGAAGGCCTTTTATTGGATAGGACCTTAAGTAAATTCATTGTTTTTCTTAAGCAAGTTGTTCAAGGGTGTGGCTAAGGTGCTAAAATTGGCAACATGTAATACCCCAAAATTTTATCTTTCTAATCCCCACCGCCTCCACTACCCTTGTGTTGCCGCAACCGTGCTCTACCGCTGCCGCCACCCTAGCTGTCACATCTCATTTGGTTGTTCCCTAACCCTTATTTTTTATTTAAGTATAATCTATTTTAAATATTTTCTATTATTAGGCCTATTATTATCATTATCATTATCATTATTATTATTATTATTATTATTATTAGTCTTTTACTAATATTCAGCTAGAGAGTAATAAAAGAAAAAGGAGTAAGAGGAAAGTTAATATTAATGTTCCATTCTTATAGGTGAACCAAACTCTTCCCATAAGGAGGTGTAGGATTCTTGCTCCAAGCCCGGTGTCCTATTAGGTAAGGATGTGGTTAAGGCTAAATTGTATGTTTTATGTGTTCATGGGCGTTCTAATATGTGCTTGTATTATATGTGAGTATGGAATAAAATATGTATAGTGCAGCTTGCTATGCATGGAGTTAAGGTAAGTTGTGCATGCGTTATGATATGTGTGATATGGGTGATATGACTTGTATTTTATGATATACTCTTATGTATAGTTTCTATAAGTTGACATGCATGCTAGGAGGCCTTAGGAGGTATAATGAGATTGTGGGAGCTAAAAGAAATAAAAAGGGTGGAGTGATTAAGGAGAAGTGAGGAAAAACCTAAGTACCTTATGATCCATGGGTGGCAAAATAAAGGGATAATAATAATAAAATGAGGGGTTGGAGAAACTCTTGCATGGGGGTAATGTTTAAATGGGAAAATGTGGTTTAAGGTTTAAGCATGTTAGGGAAGAATGCTTGGGGTAATTGGAGTCCATGGGTGAAAAATAATACGTGGGTTGGTGGACGTGTGCATGGGGGCTTAACTAGGGTTTTGGGGAAAATTCCTAAGTAGGGGAGTGTGTGAAAGGGTTGATAGTGATTGGTCGGAGTTAGCATTGAGATTAGAAGGGTATCTTATGAAGGGGTTGAGTCATGTGGTAAAGAGGGTGGAGTGTATGTGTGAAAGGGATAGTGTAAAAGAAAGGAAGAGTATTAGGGTCTCGGGGTGGCCAACTAAGGTTTTTCTTATCACATGTGGAAGATGGGGAGTAAGATTGTGATGTTGGATGTGGGTTGAAAGGAGTGATGGTGTTAGAATCAAAGGGAGCTAGGTCATGTATGTAAAGAGAGGTTGGGGCCACATAGGCTAGATTAGGGTTTCTAAGGAAAAACCCTATTGGGCGATGGTGAGCTAAGGTGGAGAGATGGAAAAGTGGGCCCGAACCCACATGCATAAGGGATTTGGATTTCATGGTGAGTAGGAGAAAGGAGCATCAGAGGTCTTAGAGTCTTAGGGAGCATAAAGGTCCCAAAATATGGGACCAATTTATTTAGGATATTTGGGGTACGAGTCAAGTGTCCATTGAGAGTATGCACATCTAGTTGGGATTGCTTGTGGAATAAGGCATAAGTAAAACACTAATTTCTTAAAGTAAAAGATTATTAAGTCAAGCCCCAGTTAGAGTATATTCCAATCCACTAGCTATAATAGTGCCTAGGAGCCCTCTGGCCATAGAGTGTATTTCGGTCCAATGGCTAAAATAGTAGGGGGTTTCAAGCTCAATTAAATAAATCTTGTATGGCAATACATCATGGAAAATACACTAACTACTTACATTGGAACACCATGTGGGTTGAGCCTAGGTTAGGATGATTTTTGGTCTACTAGCTAGAATAGTGGCTAGGTGCGTTCTACCTTGGAGTAGTATTTCTGGTCCATCGGTTATAATAGTGGGGTTGCCATACTCACGTGGATATAATTTGAGAGATGTGTAAAGACAAAGTTAATGGCCTACGTCTTAATAATGATAGTTAATCTGAATGGAATACTGTATGCAATATCTACTTTTTTATGTTTGCATGATCTTACGTAGTGTACTAATCACCTCTTTCATGGGTGTTGCTCATTCCCACGAGCAGCGGCCTCTCCTGAGTTTGTGCTTGTAGGAGAGAGACAATGCTTATGATGATCTTGATGCCTACAATGTCCTGGACGGGATTGAGTGATGGCCTGTTGTAATTATTGTTGGGTTTGAGAGGGTATTTTTCGGACTTATCCATACTTGAGTTCCTTGTTGTTTTATTTACCATTTTATTTCCCCACAGGGGGTGTTATTGTATTTACTTTTCACTTCTGTATTTATTCTGACAATTTCACACACTATTTTATTTATGAAGTGTTGGAACTATTGTGGTTTTATTGATACTCTCATCAATACATTTAAATTATCTAGCCTTGTGGTTGGTATGAGATTGGCCATGGGTCAATCTTGTGCCATACTGATCACAACAATAGTACCCTTTTGTTTTTAGTGTATGGTTTTCTACATAAATGGAAATTTTCAATTGTAAATTTTGGGGGTGTCACAAAACAAATCTCCGATAAAATCCACATAAGCAATGGAACTCCTAACCTAGGGAACACTTTTAGGGTAAGCTAGTCCATAATAGCTTTAACGTTATCCTCATCTATCTTGACCCTAGTCTCTATTCACCGCAAAGCTAAGGAAGATAACACTATCAAGACAAAAATCATCTTTTGGACTCATTAGCAAATAGGTGTTCCTTCCTTAGCACATCCAACACGTGTTTAGGATACATAACATGATCATCATATCACTTTTTATAAATGAGAATGCCATCCAAGTACACAACAACAATTTTGCCAATAAAATCATATATCACATGGTTCATTAATCACATAAAGGTGCTAGGGGTATTAGATAGCCTGAAAGGCATAATAAACCATTCTTATAAGAAAAAATTAGTCTTAAAGGCTATTTTTCACTCATCATATGGCTTCATTCGAATTTGGTGGCAACCACTTTTAAGATTAATCTTGGAAAATATCACACTATCATGTAATTAATCAATCATGTCATCCGATTGGGGAATGAGGTAGCATTATTTCATGATAATATTATTTACGATTCGTGAGTCAATGCACATGTGTCAACTCCCATCTTTTTGGGGACCTCTCTAGCGATTCATATTCATCATGCCAAATAGGTCACTATTAGACAATTCTTACTTATCATGCCAAACAAGGTCCACCTGATAATTCTTACTTATCACCCTAATTGGTTCACACTAGGAATATCAAGAAGTACTCATTTATGACCATTCAATATGTACCCCTGAGACGTACTCATATAGGAGTCTTCAAGTGTACTCGCTCAGAAAAGACCCTAACTCCATCCAAAAGGTAGCTTAAAAGTGTAGGGTTAATGCTTATATACATTGTCTAAAGTCCCCCTCACGAACCAATGTGGGACACATCATTCACCCTTTAGATTGCTCATACTTGAGTAGAGATGTAATCGCAGAAGGATTTGATATACCGACCCACTGTCCACCATTTAGGTTGGACTTTGATGCCATATGGAGATAACCCGACTAGCGGTTTCAAACTCATCCTTAAAAAATATGTGAAAAAAAGCATACTTGTTTCCACTAGAGGTGAAGGTACGTACTCTTTCAATCCATCATCGTACTCAAAACTATAGAGTAAAAGAAACCAATCATGTGATTTTATTTAATCTAAAAAACATTGTGTTTACAAGAGGTGCCTTGGCTACAAATTTATATCCCTAAGAAGAGATCTTACATAAAACAAGTGGGAGAGAGGAGCGTATGAGAAGATTGGTCCTTACATTGAAGGGATGATTGTGTTTGCCACACTTCATCTTTGAAAAACAGAGGAGATGATAATGGTGAAAATAGGGAAGAAGGTTGAGCAACGAAGACAAAGGAGCGATTGAAAACACTTGGGAAAGAGAAGAGATTTATTGCTGCTAGAAAGAGATGAACATGAAAGTGAAAATGGGTTATAGTGAAAAAGTCAATAGGGTTAGAAACATGAGGAGGGTTTTAAATCATAGCCAAGGCTAAGATTTTGGACCTAAGATCATTGTCTTTGTTTAGTGTAGAAGAGAGGAATGTAATTTTAAAAATAGCCTTCCCAATATCATTTAAGCTTGGGGGTTGTTGGGTTATACCTCTTCTAGCCCAGTGATGAGAGGGTTGATCTAAGGCTGCTAACCTAGGTCTAACATCATTGGGGGTTTAACAAAACAATGTCATCATCAGCCATGTACACACCCTAACTATTTAACAATATTCAAGTGCGATAATAAGTAAATGGGCTAGTTGTTAGTCCAGCTGCCTAAGGTTTGATAACCCGTATTCTAATAAATTACAAAAATAAATACTAGCCGCATCTACTTAGTTCTAACTCTTAGTCCACCCTATGCACATGAACCATAAGATCATTAGTATGAGTGTGAGATGAATTGGAATAAATCAACATAGGGTTAAGAAGGCATTTATTGAGGTGATGGCCATATTGAAAAGTTTGTTATAAATTGGTGTAGTTCTGGTGCATTTTTAGCATTATATTGCTTATGACTTTGTTGATGACCACACCTGTCTTTATATCTAATGCGGTGATAATATTCCTATTTCCTTATTTTGGTTATGTGTATTCAACTTTAAACCAAAATTTTAGTTGGTAAAAATAAGGGTATTACTATAAAGCTAAAAGAATTACCCAAATCAGAGTTACTGTGGGAGAGAAACTCACATATGTGTTGCATGACAACTTAATACATGTGGTGGCAGATGACTAACAATGTTGGATAATGGACAAAACTTGATTATAGATGACTCATAGAACCAAATGAAAAATGATGAAATTAGAACACATTATTGTGAAAGAAAAATATCCTAATAGTCTCTTTAGTTTGGGGTAACTTGAGGTGAATTAATAGATTCACCTCCATTCACCTCTTTTAGATGCAAAAATAAAAACCCCACCTAGATTAATAAGGGTTAAAATTTTCTCTTTCATTTACCTCAAGTCTCCTTATTTTTATTAACCTTCGATTTAAGAATAATGAAAATGAAGAAAAAAAACTTTTATTTAATTAAACACAAACTCCACCTTCTAATATATGTATTATACAAGAAACTTCGGGTGCAAGTATTATTTAGCTTATTTTTAATTTTTATATACAATTAAAATAATATTTACCTTAATTTATTTATATTAAATTAATTTATCTAAATAATGTTTTAAAACATTCTTACAAAACTCACCATTGACACAAGAAAACTTAAATTTTAAAATTTAACCGAGAGAAGGCTGCGAAGGAGGAGAATGTGCGCAAGATGGAGGATGTCTCATAGCAGACCGTGTTTTCGTTTTGTGTTTGATTCGACATAAAATTATGGCTTCGTTTTAGCCTTGAAAATGTACAAATAGTGTATAAATTTAGGTACACTTTGGAACCGAATACTGATAGTTTGAGCGAACATCATTCCTCTACGCTCTGTCATAACAGTATATCAAAGAGGGGAGGCGGCCAGAAAGAGAGCGCGTAATCGAGAGAGCAGGAGGCCTCGATGGCGACGACCGAGGAGCGATGAGAAGGCCATTTTGCGATCGTATTCGATTTGTTTGCGTCAGCTGTTCGTCAAGGTGAGTGTTTCAACTGTTTGTAACTATGTATGTTCAATGTTCTGCAATTTCCTCATACGGTGAGGTTTGGTTGTTCGTCCTCATGTTCTTCTCTCGCAAGTTTTCTGAACTAGTCCTCTTTTTTGAATTTCGGCTGAAACGTTTTGGGGACAACTAACCATTTTTCGGCACACTTTACTGTTCCTGAAACGTTGCGGAGACGCAGCACGTTGGCTGATATCCATTTTTCATGCAATCTGGAAAAGGGAAGCTGGCCTTTGTCTTAGAAGAATCAAATGGCAGATTCGAGAATCACTCTCTCATATAGGGCAACTTATGTGATTTTAATGCTTTTTCCAACTTTAGTTCATTTTAGATGGCAGTTTTAATCTGTGGTCCTGTAGTTACTTTGTTATGACACTGCAGGTTAGACATTTGGTGAGAGCATGATGCTACGGTGTTTGTTGAGATAGTATTTTCCCAATCGGTGACATGGTATATGTGACTGCAAGGATGAGATAAAGCATAAAGCTCCTTTGCGGACTTGTGGAAAAGATAAGGTGATGCATGCCTTATTTGAAAAATCTAACATACAGAGTTGGCACAAAAATAATGACGTCTCTCTAGATATTTGTGCTAAATGACTCTCGGTAATGCGTGTTACCAATTTCTTAAAGTTTTTGCCTCTCTGTATGTGTATTTTCCGCCTACATTGTCCTGCAATATTTTTTTGGCACGTATTCACTACTTGCCAAAGCAAGCATTAAAGTAAAAAAATTCAAATCATAGGTTATGTGCCTAGATCTTGTCACGAGATAGAGATGAGATTAGGTGAGATTTAACCAGGCTGAGAGTGTGTGATGAGATGAATTTAATATGATGGATGAAGAATTTATGAATATAGGGATGGTTGCTAATGATGTTGATGGCTGATTATACTGATGTCGAGGTCGGGTATGATGATGTAGGGAGGGATGGAAGAAGGGAGAAAGAGAGATTAGGAGAAGTCTGGATAGCCGAGAATTATGTCTTCCATTCCTCCTAATAAACTACTGAAAATGCTCCTCTCTGATTCCCATGATTTCTTTGGTAATCAAGAAGAGCTAGGTGTGACTTAGATATACCTAAAGTTTCTCTGTTTAATATGGTATGCATGGATCCACCTAAACAGAGTCTTTGCTACCAAATTCTATTACAAATTACCAGCTGCAGCAGAACTTCACACTTCAGTATCAGGAATCCCATTTCCCCTTCAACTTTTGGCAAACAGATTTTGCTCCAGGCAACCAATGCCTGTTTTGTAACGAATGCAGATCTTGACTAGAGCAAGGACCAAACCTTCTTAGGAAGCACTAACAGTTGACTATAATACAATTGAATGCTGAAGAGAACACAATTGAACACTTCCCACATAACTCAGAAACTTATTTGTCCACATCCACAATCTCATAGTGATCATTTCAATCATTTCCCAAAACTGCAGAATATTCAACTTCCCACTAGCCAAAGGAACCCCCAAGGTATTTAACAGGAAAAGCTCCTACTCTAAGACCAGCTCCTGGAGTAGGAGCTGTCTCCTATCAGCTTCAACACCCCCACAACGCAAATTGCACTTTAGAGCATCAAGATACACTAGAGAGGCTAGATGACCGATGGAAGATGAAGATGAGCTTCTTGACTAAATAGATATCACCATGACAAAATAGGAAGGAGATCATCACAAAGAAGCGAGTCCGAGTCCTACCTAGTGTTTGAAAAAGCACGCCTAAGGCGCAAGGTGCAAGGAGATGAGGGGTAGGGTCTTTTCTGGTGCTAGGCGAGGCGATGTGAGTGAGGCACATGTAGGGCGGCAGAGGTGTGTCTAAGGCGTAGAGGCACACACCTTTGGGCAAAATATCCTTCAAGTAGAAAAAAATCACACAGGGAACCAAGGACATAGGGGAGAAGAGTAGACATTTTTTGGAAAAGGGGAAGCCTATTGTGGTTTTGATTGGGGAAAGCAATAGTTGTTTCAGAAAAGGTGCATATTTTGCAATCAACATAGGTTGCAAACCTACCAGCAGAGTCAAGGTCCTCAGGGAAATATAAAACGGAGAGTAAAATTCATTTTTTAAACATATGGGTAGTATTAAACTCATATAAAAAAAAAACAGAGTCAAACACAAAGAGACAGACCGTATAGAGCTAAGAACTAGAGACAGCAAGAAGTGGTCCACAGTCCACACTATCTGCTAGTATTGGTAGTAATAAACTCATAGGTTGTTATTTTTCTAATTATTTTCTTGTTATGCTATACCTTTTTTTTTCTTTTCTGAAAACTAAGTCATTTAATCATTTTTTAGCTTTGAGTAATTTTGGCACCTCACATCGCCTAGGCGTGCGCCTTCATCTTGCGTCTAGCGCCTTGGCTCTAGGACTCTTATTGCCTAGATGCGCCTTAGGCCTTTTCAAACACCGGTCGATCCTACCAATGAACATCTATGCTCCCAGAATCCTTGAACCATATGATGAAAATGCTCCATGACCAAGACAAATAGAGAAGGTGATAGTAGATTATTTTGTCTTAGTTCTTCTTAGCTGTGTAGTTTCCATTCAACATGATAGAGTTAAGTACTACTAGGTCTCTCTAAATTACCTCTTTGCCTATTTTGGTCCATAAATAAATGGGCAAAAAAACATTCATTTTTAGCCCTTACAGAATCATTTTTTCTGAAATTGGTTAACTACCTCTCAAAATAACCTACAACAATATGTAAAAAAATATTCTATCCTAATAAATTATTATCTATCTCATAATCACATATTAGGACCTAATTTATCTATCCCATTTACTTCCCAAAGTTTTAATGAAATTTGTAAATATAAATCACGACCATGATCTCTTCAACTCCTCTTTATTCCTCCTTTATCCAAATCCTCTTTCTTCTCCATCTGACTACTCACATCGCTGCTTCTCTCACACTAAACCCATACCTGACCCTGTAGCTGTAATTGTAACAGCATCGATCTTCTTCATCATCTTCTCAGCAGGTGCTGCATAAGTACCTGCTGCAGTTCTTAACATTAGGCAATTCCTCTTGCAAGCTTCCCAGCATTTTGACACTTCTGCAATGTTTTCCATTGGCTTGATTCTCTTAAGCTCAGGTAGAGAGTTCTACACACTTGCCTTGAAAGCTATTTGCCAATATTTTGCCTTGATTTGCCATTAAATTTCACCCTCTTTTCCCTCTCTGCTTTCTTCAATCAGATTCAAATCATATAAAGCTGAAACAATTCAATTCAAACTTAATTACAAAGATTGAATCAATATCAATAGCCTAACAAATTTACGCCAGTACATATATGGAGCAAAGCTAAAATGTACAAGAATCTGAAGAAAAGTGAAAACAGGAAGAGGAAATTGAAAAACAGAGATGAAAAAGGCTATCAGTACCCAGAAACAAACTCACCGCTCAATTCAATGCTTTTTAGGAGTGAATTGTGAGAGGATTTCCTCCAATGACAATCAATGTTCACCGAAACAGACTCTTGTCCTTCATGGGATAATTCTAAAACTCTTTTGGTAAACAACGTGAGACTTTCATTAATAACAGGAACGGCAGTCAGCAGTAGAATTTTAGGTGCACAAATAAATGCTGCAAGTGCTTAAAGAGGAAAGAGGAAGAAGGAAGAAGGGAGGAAGATGGAAGGAGGAGGAGGAAGGAAGAAGATGGAGATGAGATCATGGTCTGTTGTTTTCTTTAAATTTTGAATTTAAGAAGTAATTAGGCTATATAGGTTAGGTTAATAAGTGATTATAATATAAATAATAGTTGATTAGGAGAGAGAATGTTTTTGTACCTGATTTTGCAATCAATGTGGGAGCTAAATGACTAATTTAGCTAAAAATGAATCAATGAGGACTGAAATGAACAAATTTTATTTATCAATAGATGGACTAAAATAGATAAAATAGTAATCTAGAGGGACTAAAATAGTATTTTAATATCTGGAATCATACACTTTCTTCATATCCAATTAAAGCATAGATCTTGGTGAAATGTGTCACTAAACATATGTCCTAGTTCATGAGGAAAGAAAATGTTTTGCACTATATCCATAACCTTCACAAAAGCAACCTGGGATTTATATATTAGTTGAGGCATTACAGGTTGCATTTAGTTGGCAATGACTCTGGAGATGATATTATATAAGACATACAATGGGCCTATAGTCTCCTATCCTCATCGCAGCTTCAATCTTAGGAATCATGGTCAATAGTGACCTCTATACTGGAATTCATGCCCCCACCCCTCGAGGTAAAATTTTCTTGTACCACTTTCCTGATATTAATCATAGCATCTCTTGAAACGGTATGCATTAACATTTGGAACCATCCAAATCTAGGGGTTTAATCCCCTGGCGCTGCCCCATTTCAAAAACAGCAGCTCTAACCTCCTCCAGTCTCACTGCCTGTAACAGCTGCCCCTGTTGCTCATTTCTCAAACGCATACCCTTGACCCTGGACAAATTTTTTTTTCTTTTGCTATTTATATAGGAGCTGTCTCCTAAATGTAGTTCCACATCTTGTTCCATTATTTATCCCTTAACATCCAGTAGCCTGACCTACTTTTTCTAGCAAGTTATCCTGTCTCTTTCTTTCTTTATTTAGAAAGTGTTGCATGAAAGGAGTTCAAGAATCAGTTTTCTGGAAGTGGCTTCATTCTGGGACTCATGGCCAAAACAGTAAAAAACAATCCGACAATTTAAGTGCTTCAAAAGCTAGCAAGTTGTCCTGTTCTACTCTTCCTTTCGTTCGGTTAAAACAATGCTCTGCATGAGAGGGGCTCAAGTATTAGGCATTTTACAGTGGCTTCATTTGGAAAATTATGTCACCAAAATAGCTATCAGAAACTGAAACTTGAAGAACCTTACAATGCAAGAAACAATTCATCCCTTGGTCAATTATTTGGGCAATATAACTTGTAACTTAGAACTTATGAAATTTAGGGAAAACGTGAAAGCAGTTGTTTGGACTCTGCTAATCAGTTCTGAAAGTCCTATAACCCAAGAAATTCCCTTCAGACAACATAGTTCTATGAACAAAGGTGAGATTTGTGCTGCAACACTCTCATGGTAAATTTTCTTTTTCTGTTGTTGAGTAGGTTATCGCAAAATGAAATACAAAGTAATGGACTATTAGCTATAATGATCTCACTATTGAGTGCTATACTGTATCATTGTGTTATCAATGCATCATTTTGGTCTTAAATCTTTTATATTCTATGCCTCAGGTGCTTGAATTATATTTCAATAGAAGAGAGATGGAAGGCAATCTGCTAGCTGGCGAATTTGAGAAATTGGGAGCTGTAAGAAGTAACAGGACAGCGTCAGGGCAGGCTGGCGTGAGTGCTTCATGCAGCTCAGCTTCAGGTTTTCGATGCACTCGGTCACATGGAGCTCCAGAATGGAGTGTGCAAGACATGCTCATTCTTGTGAATGAGATTATTGCTGTGGAAGGTGACTGTAAAAATGCTCTGTCATCTTATCAAAAATGGACCATTGTGGCAGAAAACTGTACTGCGCTAGATGTACCAAGGAATTCAAATCAGTGTCGGAGAAAGTGGGATTCCTTGGTTGCTGATTACAAGACGATAGCTGATTGGGAATTCAAGTCGCATGGTAATTCTTACTGGTCTCTTGACCATGAAAGGAGAAAATGGTTCAGGCTTCCATTGGACTTCAATGAAGAACTCTACCAGGCTGTAGACACTCTTATAAAGGTGCAGCAAGAACGATCAGATACGGACCCCGATAGTGATCCAGAAGCATATCTTGATGTGCTTGATGCTATGGAAGCTGGTATGGTTT
This sequence comes from Tamarix austromongolica, assembly GCA_039764185.1. Taxonomy (NCBI): domain Eukaryota; kingdom Viridiplantae; phylum Streptophyta; class Magnoliopsida; order Caryophyllales; family Tamaricaceae; genus Tamarix; species Tamarix austromongolica. The sequence goes on from CM077815.1 coordinate 59,324,890, forward strand.
TTTCAATTTGTTATTACGATTCTTAATATGTTTCAGCACAGGATTGGACCTCTACACTGCACAAAATTGCTGAACTTTATATTAGACTCCTTACTAGATAATGAAAACTGCATTCAAGGGAATTATGATTTTTCCTAATCAAGCCAGAATGAAAAATCATGCATTAAATAATATTATCTTTGCTATATGAAGATAGTTTCTGATTGAATAAATTCCCCTATATGCGGGGTTGTTGAGACTATTTATCACCTGGAAAAAATCTCACGTGTTATGTATCTATGATCCTTTGTATACAGGCATGTCTCTCGACAAAAGTTCCCTTTACATAACCACACTAATACCAATTGAACTTCATCTGTATGTCCCATCCGTGCCTCCATATATTTTCCAATCCATGCCAGCATACCTTGCCCAATCCATGCTCAACTTGCCCCTAGGGCTATCTATTGATGATTTTTGTTTTAAAAATCTATTGAACAAACTGCAGCTGGAAAGCAGCATTTCCATCAAAGACACCATTTTAGCTATTGGTTTCCCGTTTTAGTACCCACATTAGTAATGTGAGGCAAGTCAGCCTTCTTTTCAATTTTTTACCTGGCAGGTGAGACAACAAAAACCAATCCCAAGTAGCTGTACTAGTTTTGTCCTAAAATATCCAAGTTGATACCAAAAATTTCCATTTTATTTTAATCTTTGATCTACGATCAAGAAACTCAAATCCAGTATCCTTTGGTCTAAGGAAAGAGGACAAGAACTCTATGAATCCCTGTTTTACATTGCAATTTTTTCCTCATAGCTGACTATCTATTTCCCACTTCTATTTGTCTACATTTCTTCCATCTCTATCATTACTCTTTCACGGTATTTCCTGTTCCTATCTTATTTTCCCACTTTAGTAGTCACCATCATGAGCTAAGTGATTGATTGGTCAGTCGATCAGTTATTTAACAATAAGAACAAGGCTTTTGATAGGGATCTACACTGTTAGAATCTCGTAGATTATCTTACTTTTGCTGAATTTAGCTCATAGAGATATTTGGCCAAAAAGTGTGTTATGTTGCAATTAGTTAGAATTAGAGAGTGAGGGAGAGAAATTGTTGAACATGGGGGATGACCATGAGAGAGAGTGAATTGAAGCTGCAGTGATGCTGTAATACCAATATTTTTACTACCGAAAAATTTTCATTTTAAAATAGTGCGGAAGCAGAAAATACTAAACACACTTAGAAAAAACGGGGTGCTACCGCTGTACCTAACACAGATTAGACGTTCGCCGCCTATCTCATATTAGATACAAGGCTAAAATTAAACCAACTAATTTAAAAAAGACTACGCAAACTTAAGTTACATAAATATTTATAATATTGTTTACAACATAGGACCTTGATGATCCTCAACAAAGTCAAATACATGGCTATATTAATTGGAAAACAAGATTTGTGCGTGACTCCAAAACCATAGTTTGTCATAGATCCTATAAAAACCTTTGGATATCCACGCTCTCAAGCCTTGAACTCAAGCTGAGGCAGACCCACTACTAGTTATCCCCAAAAACTTGTGTATGACTATGCTCGTGGGAACGAGCATGTGACCAAGCAAAATGACACATCAATACGCTATGTACTGAGTAAGCCAAGTTGTCTCCTCAATGAAAGTCACAAGCACATAAGTGTAAGCATGGCATGGAAATCATACTTAACATGCATCATGCCAATGCCATATAAGTAAATGTATTTGCTCTATCAGAATTAGATAATGCATTAGGATTTAGGATTCACTATCATGCATAACTCAGACAACTCAGAATGTATCATGCTCATTATCATAGTACCATACAATTAAATATCGGTCCTGATACGCAATATCGGCCGATATTTATCGGATTTTGGGTCAGCCGATACGCGAAATTGGCGATACGCGATGGATTTAGAATTTCACGTATTTATCGGCGATATATCGGTTATCGACCGATATTTGCCGATATTTTACCGATATTTACCGATATTTGCCGATATTTACTGGTATTTACCGATATTTATTGTGAAAAAAAAGTAAAAAATCACATCGCGACAACCGCGACATATAAAATATCATTCGCGACGCTCCGATACCGCGATACCGCGAACGCAACCACGACCGCGATTTTATTGCTTGCATAGTACAATATCATAGGTAATCACACACACGTACTAAACAGATTATCCAAATGAACACTAGGGTTTATTTTTTAACTTACTCAATCAATTAGGTTATACCATTTCCTTTTCCATATATTGATTTAGGTCAACATGCTGTCAGCCATTCTGATTATTAACGAGTTATTCATTCAAGCTATTATCCAAGTATTCATCTCAACTTTAATCATTATTATTATCTAATCCATTCGTTCTAATCATTATCCAATTATTTATCATCGAGCGATGGATTGTGCACCACCCTATAGTTTCATATACCATGGAAGCCTATCCAAACCAAACATAAAGTCCAAGCCGAAGCCACCCATCACAATGGACATAAGTTCAGGCCGAAGCAAACCACAATGGATATAAGTCTAGGCCGAAGCCAACCACAATGGACATAAGTCTAGACTGAAGCCAACCAATATGGACATTAGTCCAAGCTGAAGCTAACCACCTAGGTAATCAGATCCTTTAGTATTGATACCCCCTAATACATTATCAGTGTCTAGAGTAGGTAAGGCATCGGGATCTACTAGGATGTCGCCCGAAGGCAGACTAATAGCTGGGTAGCTAATCGAGGATTGGGTAACCCAGACCCATACACAACTCGATTATCTTTTGCTTTACGTGATTAGTACATTATTCATAAGGTTAGGTGATCACACAAGACCCATACAAAGAACAATCAAGACATTTGCATATCTCTTCCATATTAATGCATTTTCATTCCCTAACCATGTGTGGGATTTCCATTTATTCTTGTCTAATATTAACCATGCTCATTATATTATTCCCTTTTAGCACGTTCCTCATTTCCCCACCCTAATTCTCAAGAATCATCGCATTTCATGTGGTACATCCATTAAGCCTTTACAATACCAATTGGGTATGTCATAAATCATGGTCCATTTAATCCATGATAATATTTGTATTTTATCCCTTAAACAATTATATAACAATCCCATGCATAGCCTCAAAGCATAACCAGACCGAGAAGAACAAGATCACACAAGCCAGTTGAACCAGTCAATCGGTTTGGCTCGACCAAACCATGATTTTCCTCAAACCGATTAATCGATTTGGACAAACTAGTCAACTATTTATAGACCATTTGATCGATTCTGCTCAACCATTTGATGGATTTAAGCAGAGAGCAAGATCAAAGTCTCTGCAGGCTTACCAATTAGCCGTTTAGGTCAACTAGTCGACTGTTCTAGAAATCAGTTGATTGGTTAGACTTAACTAGTTGATAAGTTTGCCCTCCAACAACACCAAACCATCATTTTCATGTAGATCATGCTTATTAATATTTATCATACCACATTGGAACATGTTCTAACCTCACATAACACATTTTTAGCTTACTTTAAATTGCACGTTTCAGCATTAATCACCATAACCCAATCTTTTCTCAAGATTCATGCTTTTCACTCAAAATGTACAATCTAACCATCTAAATCCAATTCTGTAATCTATATATTCATGCCAACATGTAATATCAAACTTAAAGAGTCCCATAACATGCAAGATTACTTATAACCCATTTTATAAGCAAGAATAACTTACTTGGTGCAGGAAAAACTTTCCTTAAACAAAAGTACTCAACCTGTGAATAACTTTCATAAATTTGAACTTGAAATAGAAAGGAGAGAATGAACATACCACACCCAAAGAAAAAATAGAGGATAACTGAGCTAAACTTTCCTTAAACAAAAGTACTCAACCTTTTTCCTAAATCTAACTTTTTTTTTGCTTAATAATTAAAATAAGAGGGAGCTAGAGAAAGCATAAGAGGAGTGAAAGGAATTTGATTGCAAGGCTTGAAGTGAAAAAGGGAGAAGGTGAATGTTGGAGAGTTAGATATTTTCGGTGGCTGAAAGAAAGGTGAATAAAAGGGGTGATTAGGGTTATATATACTAGCAATTCGATGCAATTCACAAGTGTGGTTAAGAATAGATCGAAAACTCTAATTCTTATCGTTTGAATTCGAGTTAGACAAACAGATTTTGTCCAAGATATGTTGACCTATCCTCCAAAGCTCAAATGGTGATTCCGGAGAAGTGTAGGTCAATTGGTCTAGAAATGCAGTATACAAGAGGGGTAATGGAAGGTCATCGTGAAAGGAATTTCCCAGCTAAGTAGAATTGAGCCTGAGATCAAAGTAATGATCTCAGAAACGTGTAGAGGAGAGAAGTGGAAGAAAACAAACTTGAGGTTATCTCCCCCCTCAATTGTCCCAACTGACTCATCAGATTGATCTGAGGTAGTATTTTCGGGCCAAATGCATTATGAAAAGGGTTAAGAATCTTTTAGAAACAATTCGGTATAGGTTAACAAAGTTACATTTTAGTATAAGGAATTTTTTCGAAAAATTGAGTTTTGAAAATATACGCAACTTGACAAACCAGTTGATTGGTTTGGTCGAGTAAAATCCATTTTGCTGAAGTGATAAACTAGTCGATTGGTTTGCCTGAAAAACTTATTAAATTTAATTTTCCAACCCCATTTCAAATCCAGCTTTAACTCAAACCAAATCAAAACCAAACACTAAAATTTTCCTAATTTCTAATTCAACTCTTTACAAAAGATGGGGTTTTAGAGATGCAAAGGTGGGTGGCTGGATTCACCAGATGATCAAATTGTTTGCAGCTCTGTTACTTTTTCCATGTGGAAAATGGGTTTCTAAGCCTTGGCCTGAAAGGAGTGGTAACGTCTATGATAAAATAGGGAAAAAGAAAAAAGATGGCTATTTCTTTGTCCCTTTGGATGGCGGTACTTAGATACTTTGCTTGCCGACCTGGCCACACCAAAAAATCTTAATTAAACAAGGTCATTTACTTGAATTCTTTAGTAGGATAAGACAAAAACTTCTATCCTGGTCAGCAATTATCTGACCTGTCCGGAATAAAAAAAAATAACACTTTAGCTGTGTTGGCCACTAATCATATTGACACAGTGACGATAACAGGAGTTGATTTTGATGAAGTATGTGGTGGGGAATTAACGTTCAATTAGTATTTTTATGAATAAAAACTGGTTAGCGGGCACTGTTAATAGTACATATGCGTTTAATGTAATGTTAATGCAGATGTTAAATTAGTAGACTCTGGGCTGTTGCTCATATATTGGTAGCCGCCCAACGCCTCCTCTTTGAAATTGCTTTTCATAATTTATTTATTTATTTATTTTATTGGTGGTCTTTCACATCTGCTGCGGAGTGTTATTTCATTACTTGATTTGTAGGTTCCAAGAAGTCAAGGCGTCGAGCAATGCCTGCAAAGGGAATCACCAAACCTGTAGCAGTCCCTGCAAAAGGAGTCACCGAGTATGTATCAGCCCTTCAGACGAAAGCCAATGAAGACAAAATGAAAGAGATGCATGTGGTGGAGGAGCATGTAGCAAATGCGGGACATGAGAGTTCCAAGAAGACAAGGCATCGAGCAACCCCTCAAAAAGAGGATCATTTAGAAAAGGCAGTGTATGGCAGTTCCAAGAAGACAAGGCGTGGGGCAACCCTTCAAAAGGGAATCCCAGACCATGTTGCAAGCCCCCATACAGCACGTAGTAAATACATAATGAAGGGGTACATAGCAAAACCAGCAGAGGACAGTTCCAAGAAGACAGGGCAGCAAGCAATCCCTCAGAAGGGCATCACCCAACATACAGAAATCCCTCGGACAGGACTCGATGAAGAGATAATGGGAGAGAAACATGTAGTGGAAGAGGAGCATGTAGCAGAAATGGCACATGGCGCTTCCAAGAAGTCATGGTGTCAAGCAACCCTTCAGATGGGAATCACCGAGAGCATACCAATCCCTCCTGAGGGGATAGCTGGATATATGACAAACCTTTCAATTGGAAGTCGTGAACTCATAATGAAAGAGAAGTCTGTGTTGGTAGAGGAGCATGTTGCAAAAGCAGGACATGGCAGTTGGCAGAAGTCGAGGCATCAGGCAATCCTTCAGGAGGAAACCATTGAGTGTGTACCAGCCCCACAGCCTAGAACGACTGTCCCTGTGGTGAAAGTGCCATGTGTAGCAGAAGAGGATGATAAAGTTGAAAAGGTGACCATGGAAGAGCGGGAGGGCTTGCTTGGGGAAAAGCTCCTGCAGAATGCAAGACTTATAGACTCTATCTTAGCTGGAAACATGACAGGAAATGTAGATGGTGGGTTGTTTAATCTGAAAAACGAGGAGGCCCTGAAGACTGAAGAGGCAAGGCATAAAGCCGAGAAGCTTATTTCATATTTTGAAGTGCTCAATAGAAACCTGGGACAGCTTATTAGCGTAGTTGAGGAATGTCAAGATCATAATAACTAACTGTTTGTGTTAGGCACTGTTGTTGATTCATGTGTCATCAACCATATTGTAAATGCTACTGGTGAAATATTTGTCAAATTGAGGAAAAAATTAATACATGGAGCGTTGCTTGACATTTTATGCTAACCAGCTTGTCCTTTTTTATTTCTGTGATAGTTAGGTGTCATTCTCAGCAAGGACCTAAGCATGTAAATGTAAGCGCTTGCAGAGCATGAAGCAATTACGCGATAAATTTCCTTTCTCTACGAATTCAAGAGTGGCCTTTCTGCGCTTCCTTTTGCTTGAAAGGGAATATCAACACTTCAGGCATATAAAATCTCTCTTCGAAACCATTTATCACTTTTTTCACCAGTGATGCTGGATTCAGGAAGTTACCATCCTTGTTGCAGCCTTGCAGGTATGATAGAATCCCAATTCCCAGCCTCCCAACCCACATGGCTTAATGGTCTGAAGAAGACGGAAAAATTGGCAACTAATGCAGGGACAAAGCCTAGCAAGACATAGTACCTACTGGAGACTCGAATGCTTTACTCGAAAAAACATGGAGTCGGTAGTGATGCCCGATTGTTACAATCGGGAACCTACCAGCGTGGGAAAAATTGATGTTTATATCGACTCCACTGGGGATCGAACCCAGAATCTCTGGTTCCGTAGACCAGCGCCTTATCCATTGGGCCATGGAGTCAATCTTGACAATGGGTGGTTATAAATTATTAGTAGTCTTACTTAAGTAGTCCTTCAACGCTTGGCAGGATAACTCCCTTTTTAATTTTTGTAACTTTTTTACCGTAGAGAACAAGGGAACAAGGGCAGAGAATAATTGTCAAAGTGCTTATTTGATATAGGGTAATAGAGGTAAAAAAATTATTTTTATATTTTATATATTTTATATAATTTATTTAGAATTAAATATTTTTTTAGATAAATATTTATTTTAGATTTTAATTTAATTTAAAATGTACATTTTACTAAATATATTTTTTATTATTCTTACATATATTATATCAAAAGCACAAAATAAGAGAGAAAATTTCCATCTCTATTATCCTCATACTAAACAAACCTTAGCAAAAAAATTTGATTTTTTTTGGATCACTTGGAACAATTTGTGTTATAAAAATTGAAACAAGGCTATAGAAATTTGTTGGATTGAATTAATATTGTAAAATTTATAGTCATGTTATATAAAGATGTAGTAGCCTAATTATCGGACATGATGCCACGTAAATTTGTAGGATTGAAATAATTTTGTACACACATTGTGTGCTGAAATACAGACAAAAGCACGCATATTTGTAGGATTGAAACACACACACACACACACAAGTTATAAGTTTTCGGCAAAACTCATTTTCTTTCCCAAATGTGTCCTACATTAGCAAAAGCCTTTTAGTAGACATGTCGCTGATCCTTTACTATTTCATTACATCATTTATCCAATTAATGGTTGGTAAAACAAATAATTATATAGACGACCAGATATCTACTACATCAGGTAACCGACTACTACTTTTCAACAACTTATAGTATAAATATAGACATCTATTTTAGTACATGACCACAACCTTTTAGTTCCTCCCTTCACATTTCCATGTACAGCGGTAGCAACAACAAAGTGAAATTAGTATTAACTTCATGCAACATTTGATTAAAAACTTAAAATACTTATTTAGTACATTACTAACTTTATATTCTTATAATTTCAGATTTTATGATTAGCACAACATAGGAACATGCCTTTATTTTCTCTAATAATTGATATCAACTCTTCTTTAACAACATGGACAGTTCGAATCAGACTAATAAGAATTTATGAAAGGAAATCCTATGAGAACAAATCTCAAGCATATTCTATAGAGTATATAACGCATAACATCTAGGTAATTATTTCTGATTAAAATTACTATTTACACGTTAAAACATATACTTAATTTTCCTATGACTATGTTTTCTGTTACATTGCAAGGAGTTAGAGTGCATGCATCAATTAGAATGCCCCTCATTCAAAAATTCATGCAGATTTTATTCGAAGAAAACCTATACCACTTGAAGGAAACCTATATCAATTTGTCCATATCAAACTTTATCTACAATAGATACTTTCATACTTATTAGTAAGATTATTTGTAATCTACACATAATTTATATTTAGCTTCTTTGACATTATTAAAACTTTGACAGATGTGATTGGCAAGGTGGTGAGCATTCACAACATGCAAACAAAGAAAATTTATCGACAAATGATAAGTAAGCTTGACTTCAGCATTGAAGACTCGAGGCATATACAAGACAAATAAAAAAAATGTTGTTTCAAATGAGTCTTACTTAACGGCGATCACATTTTACATATAGAAAACCATTGAATGTACACTATGGGGGTGAGCTTGCTACCAAACTAAACACACATGTAAAAGAGTCTAGACATGAGATAGTTTACATCATATTATAGTTTATCAAAGTCATAATATTTAGAGGTAAAAATAATATTTATATGTTAATTTCAGTTATGCATCCATGAATTATATTCTCTATCTTTTATTTACGCATATCAAGTAAGACCTGCCAATACTTGGAACGTCACAAAAATCGCCATAGACAAGGATGAAAAAGAAATTCAAGACTTTAAAAATGATTAGTATTTTTGGAATCAAGTCAAACACCATTTAATATTATTTTATATACCACTTATTAATAACACTTACCATATTGAAATGACTTAGATTTCTAGTTGACAGAAACATTATTGCAACCATTAGTGACACACAAATATTACCATCATATTCTATTGTTGGCGAGTTAGCAAGTAGAAGGTGGCTATTCAAATCTCTAGAAGAGCTAAAAAATGAGGAGGTATGTTAAATATCATGTTTTCTAATAATAATTTGTAAATTAGTTTAACATACATAATTAGCTATAATTAAGATAACAAAATGAAGATAGGAAAGTTCTAGAACAAAGTAAGAATAGTAGTAGTGGAGACAGTGAGAGACTAGTATTATATTGCATGTAGAAGATGCTTTAAGAAGCTAAAACTAAGTGGTGAAAAATTCAAGTGCGAGAAATGCAATAAATTCAAAATAAGTGGTAATATAGGGTATGAGATACAAGTCAAAGTAGTTGATGATACAAAGAATGCCCCATTATTGATGTGGGATAGAGTACAAGGAACGGATAGGAAAATCAGCAAAAGAATTGAAAGAGGACAATGTAAAGGTAAAATATAAACTAAAGGTGAATTATTATTACCTAAATGTAGCTTTCATTCTTAATTCAGTTATACGTCCTTTAATTGGTATAGATATCAAATGATGGTCTACTAAGGGAAATTGAAACCATGCTCAATAAGGTAGTACTCTTTTTTGTGCAAATTATGGATGACAATATAGGAACATACATAGTCATTAAAATTATAATAGACTATGGTACAGTTAACAAGTACGATGGACCAATCATGTTTAACAGCTAGGTTAGTTCTCTTTGGAATATTAGGATCAACCAACATTTATTCATGTCATTTAAAAAAAAATATTTGAATTCATTTTTCAAATCAAGACTTTAACTTATTATCAAAGGAAAGCAAAAGTGATATAGAAGGGTGGGTAACCAAAGGAAAAAAAACATATATGGATTATTAAACTCTTTGTAAACTAGGTTTTAAATATTTTTCTTTTGAAGGTTATTTCATAAACTGATGAGATCACAAAACCAAACAAGGATGACGGCACTACTCCAATAAAATCAATAGATGTAGAATAAGAGAAGAAATGGAAGAGAAACATAGATGTCGATTTTTCATCAACTGTTCCTATGAAAAAAAAGGGTGGTGATCAAGAAAGAAAAACTCTAAAATTAGTTTAGATATCTATTTAGTTTTTCCATATTAATTTCTATATCTTTTGAAAGAATAAAGCCTCATGTTAAGACTAATTTGTTGGTATTAGGTGTGCTATGATCCGTCATTAGACCGATCATTTTGTTATCGCTACCTAATGTTATCCTAATTGTTATGTATCGTTATCTTATTTGGTATTATGTGATGAAGGCTACTTTTTGTCTATGAAACTAAAATTTATGCAACTAAATTTAGCGCCAAATATTTCAATTGTATATAGATAATGTATATTACATAAATTGGAATTTATAAGAGGATATTAATGATATATAAACATAAAGAAGCACATTGTAGAGAACTTCATTATTGGTCAATAAGGGATCCTTAAACAAGCAAAAATGAAAATAAATTAAATGAATAGGATGAAGAAGTAACAAATTAATAAAAGCGGTCAATTAAAATAATAAAGATATTCATAGGGAATAGGGAAAAAATATAACAGATAACACAGCCACAATATATCAAGTAAAACCAATTATAACTATACCCTCCTAAATTAACTTACCTTTTTTAATTTCCTATTTCCTTATTTTAGCTATTTAAACAAAACAAAGAGAAATCTTACATCTCCTACACTCTCCCTTTCTTCCGCACTTTGAATTTACTTTTTAGCTAGCAAATAATCTCAAAGAGAGCTACTAATAAAAAAAAACTAAGATAAAAATATCATGCAAAGTAAGCTTTACTTTTAAGTTCACTCGTCTATTTTTATACCAACAAGGATATATATGAGCCCTTTTTATTTACTTGTTTAATTTGTGTATCAGGAAAAATACCTAATGAACACATTAACAAAGTCCATAACATCATGTGGAAAAAGGACAATAGAAGAAGGATGAACATTAAGTTCAATTATCCATTAGTATTAATTATAATTTTCGTGCATGTGTAGCTTCCTCCACGTATAATTTATGCATTTTAATATATTAATTATTGTGTAAGATTTTTTTTTATATTTATGATAAGGTTTATGTTTATGTGTTATATGTTATTCCAGATGCATATACTTCTGTTAATTAATCATAAAAATTAACACACAAATCAGGTAATAATGTTTGCATAATTCCATCTAAAACAGATACTACATCCATATGATGCTATGCAATGTATTATGTGACAATAATATTTGCAAGAGTAAGAGTATAATAACTTTTACCATAGGAAATAATCCTGGAATGCTATAAATTATAGGCAACCAAACACCTCTAAAATGCATAAATAAGAAAAAATTGAATACTAAAACTAAATATTAAATAATAAATTATACTAAGGTAAGTAATTTATTTTTTTAATCAAATTTAAATATTTCTTAAAAAATTTTAAACTTATGAAACAATTGTTATAACTAAATATAGTTGACAAGGAAAGGTTAAATATATATTTTTTATGTCTAAGTTTAATATAATAATTATGTATATACTATTAACCAAAAATTAGTTTGAACATCAACATCATTTATAAAATAAAAGTATAATTATTACTAAAAATTAAAGTATATTAACTTTTGAAGAAAACATTAAAGCTTATTATCTCATACTTATTAAAACATTTTAAACTTATGAAACAATTTTTATAAATAAATATAGTAGACAAGAAAAGGTTAAATATTTTTTTGTGTCTAATTTTTCTACAATAATTATGTATCTACCATTAACCAAAAGTCAATTAGAATATCAACATTTTTTTTTCTAAAATTCAAGTATAATTATTCTTACAAATTTATATATATTGACTTTTAGAGAACTTTGTAGCTTATTATCCCTTATTTTTGTAGCCTACAAGGAAAATTTAAACCCAATTAGTGACCTAATTTGAAAGATAGAAACAATATGAAGCTTACAAAGTTAAGAAAAAAAAAACACGAGAAACACGATACTTTAATATTGAGTCTATTTCAATTCTTCAAAGTTAGGAATCAAGATTCCACTCACCAGGTAACTAAACAAATGACAACTTGATGTCAGCATACTATATTTATGAAAAATTATTCAGAAAAAATAATTAATTTTCCATAAGTATAGCATAACTCTTACTTAAATTTATTATAAATTTTTGATACCATAAATCAGACCTATAGCATAACTATGGTTGAGATCAGGTCCCTAACCTTGGTAGTTGACTCAATATTTGTCTGAATTATAAAAGTTTTTATTAAAATATACCTATAAAAAATGAACTCAATATATTATAATAATCTTAGTAAATATTACACCAGTGGTCATATTTGAGTGTTTTAATTGTAAATCCACAAATAAATATTACATTCGTAAAGAAATTGTTTTTGATGTAAAAATTGAGAAACAGTTATGGAAAAAATTTCAAGAAGTATACATACAAGTTAATATTGATACTTAGCGCCCTTGAAATTTCTTGCAAAATATCTTGAAATCAAGCCTATATCATCGTCAGATAAGTACTCAGATATTTGTAAAAAGAAAGATAAAAAAAACATTAGTTGAACATAAAGAAGCAATACTATTTTTAGAAAAATGAAGAAACTTTTGGAAAAAATATACCTAGATAAGTAGTAGGTTGTCAGGTCCATGAATCTTACTTCATATAGAACGAACTAACGAGGAAGGTCATGAAACACTTTCAACGCTAGTTCTTTCATAAGAGAATTACACAAATCTGGCAACTAATTCAACTTAAGAAGAGGAAGCTACTACTGATATGGGAAGGTGTTATTTAGCATTGTTACTTAATGCCAAGAAATTTTTTACAACAATTTTTAAAATCTGAGCTTATCTGAAAGTTAGATAAAAACTCAAATATTCATAAAAAGAAAGAAAAACAAAACATTAGTTGAACATAATCGTAGTAATTTTTTTTAAGAAAGATGGATTTTTTTTTTTGAAAAAGTTACCTATATAAGTGGTACGTTCCCCATATCCATGAGACTTGCTTCACATAAAATGAACAGACAACGAAGGTCATAAAACAACTTCAATGACGGGTTGTTCATAGTCCACTTTTGTGAATAACAAAAAGTAAGAATATATTTACACATTTTTAGCAACTCATTTGATTTCAGAAACGGAAGCTACTATAAATTTGAAGTCTACCTTCTAATTTAGGTGTTCTATGGACATTAGATTTCAACATAAGGTCACGAGATATGATTTTTTGGCAGAAGTGGAGATTAGAGGGAGAAATTTATATAAATATAGCAACTGATTCGAGTAACCGAAGATGATACTTCAACTCAAATCATATTGTTGTCCTATTTTGATGGTGAACAATTTGAAGATATGAAATCATGAGGAGGATACCATGGGAGGATGTATAAACTAGATATTTGGAAGATATGACAATCGAGGAGAGGTTGGTAGGAACAAAAAACGAGAGATTTGGAAGATATGAACTAAGCATCGAGGAGTGTAGCGTGGAGCGCTTAGGAGAGTGGAAGTGTCAAGAGAGTTTTTGTAAGTTTTGAAGTCTGCTAATTCGAGTACCGTGCGTAATAGGCTTCTTTTGAAGATCAAGGCACTACACGTGGAATCACAAGACATCGGTAGGCGTGGACGGTACAGATGAAGTTGCCATTGTGTTTATTTCAAAGATTCAGATTAGGGATGACAATGAGTCGGGTCTGGATCGGATCCGGTTATATCCAGATCCGGATCCGTTTATATTATCTAGATCCAGATCCGTCGGGTTTTAAAAGTTCAGACCGAGATCCAAATCCATCGGGTCTAGCGGATAAACGGATCCTAAACGGGTCCTAAATAAGTCCGGTTATTTTATTTCAAAATAATTAATAATGTATGCTAATACAAATACATTTATATTTTATATAACTTAATATGTATTTTTTTGTTAAAAAAATTATCTAAGTGAAAAAATAAATATATTAAAATAGTTATATTAACTTTTTAAATGGTGTTTTAATACTTTTAGTAGGGATGTAAATGGGGTGGGTATACCCATACCCATATCCATATTCGATAAGAAAATCCGTACCTATACCCGAATCCATATCCGCTAACATATCCATATCCGTATCCGTTGGATATCCGTTACTCGACGGATTATCCGTTTACCCGTTAATGTATATTATCTGATAGATAAATTTATCACCCGACAGATAAACCCATTTAGAGTTAAGATAAATGATAATTCTAACTTTAACTTATACTATACTTATTTTAAAATTAAGGGTAAAAATATAATTATATATCAAGTAGACGAGTACGAATATGGATACGGGTATGGTTATGAGTACGGGTATGGATATCCCATACCCGTATCCATACTCGAATCTGACGAGTATTTTTTTTTATTATCCATATCCGTATCCATATTCGTTTATCCATATCCATTGGACAAAATCCGTCGGATTTCGGATAAAATTTGCACTGTTTATATCCCTAGCTTTTAGAATAAAATATTATACATATTGTTTATAAAGTAAGTATACAAAAATAAAATTTAAAATAAATAAATAAGGAGCTTATATAAGATTAAGACAATAATGACAAACAAAATATTAGTGTATATATATATATATGTATGTATGTATGTATGTATGTATATAGATGCACACACATATGTATATATTAAACGGGTCTGGCGGATTAGGTCTGAGTCTAGAACTAGGTCCAGACCCAGACCCTTTAAGGTATATGTGGACCCAGACCCGATCCAGACCTATCGAGTCCAAAAATTATGGACTTAGACCCACTAAAAATGAGGCGGGTCTAGCGAATCTGAGTCGGGTCTGAGAC
The DNA here is from genome assembly GCA_039764185.1 of Tamarix austromongolica. Taxonomy (NCBI): domain Eukaryota; kingdom Viridiplantae; phylum Streptophyta; class Magnoliopsida; order Caryophyllales; family Tamaricaceae; genus Tamarix; species Tamarix austromongolica. Next base: position 59,340,008 of record CM077815.1, read on the forward strand.
CCATTGCCATCCCTAATTCGGACCGAAACAAACCAACGTCATGGATTGTTGCCAGCATAAATCAACGGTATATATAAGGCTTAATTGTGTTTCTTTTAGGTCGATCCAAGTGAGTGATTTTTAACGGTTTAAATTAGCATAACTTCAATTCAACGGTTAAGATGGAGGAAGTGATGTGTGTGTTTGTTGTCAACATTTCATTATAAGTTTACATTTCATTTAGATTGTATTTAGTAATTAAATATACAATTGAAAGTTTATAACATTATAAAAATTTGATAATGAATTATTTCTAATATATTATATTAATTGATACATATTAATTAAATTAATTATAATACTCTTATGATATGTTTATATTCAAGAATAATTATAAGGATGTTCAACATAATTGATCCATGAATTAAATAATAGTATATCTTTGATGTAAAATATGGCAATGTTAAACACTAAACTTATGAATTGTTATAATATTGTAATATTACTATGTATATAGTCTAAATAATTATTTATAATATTGTACAAAATACAAATAATATAGGACACATATTTTCATTTGATTTTACTTATATTTACATAAGATAAATGAACTAAAGTTGATACGATTATTATTTTCATAAATTGTAAAATCTAATTGAATCATTTAAGAAATAGTTAACGCCTACAAAATTAATATTATATTTACTTATAGATACTTAGTGATTTATGATTCTTACTTATTTATTTATGTATTAATATTTGTCTTTTATGCATAAAATATTAATGTCTACATATATAAATAAGAAACGGTGATCATATGATTGATAGACATATTTAATAATGAGTTAATATTAATAAAGTAAATTTCATATATTTTAAAAATTGATACATATTAATTTATTATTTTTAAAGTTATAAAAATCTTATAGGTTGAAAGTTTACATTAGATTTAGATTTTATTTATCCAGTAACCTTAAATTAATTTTAATACTCTTATTATATTAGGTAATAAGAAAATTTCCTAGAATATTTATAAAGATCTGGACTATAATTTATCCATAATTTAGAAAATGTTAGATCTTTGATATATAATTCTAAAAATTATAAACAAAAAATAAAAATGACAATAGGTAAACATAAAAAATTATGAACCACAAATTATACAGATAAGAGTTAAAAAATTATGCATAGTATGGACTTAAAAGTATAATATTATTGAATCATTATAATGTTAAAATATTACAATATTTATACATAGTAAATTAGTATTTATTATATTGTACAAATATTATAGGACATATATATCCATTTGATTTTAATAATAGTTACCTAATATAAACGAACTTAAGTTGATATTATTATGATTTGACATAAATTGTAAATAGTTATAAAGATTATTAATGCCTACAAAACTATAATTTTATTTACTTATAGATACTTATTGACCGATCATTCTTACTAATTATATTTTTTTCTACTGATAATTGTCTTTTATGTAGAAAATATTAATATGTTGTCAAAATAACTTTAATTGAAAAAGCTATACCTAAAAAACATTTGTATTGTTCATTCCAATATAAAAGAATGTCGTCCCCATTTAGTGATATTACCAATGGTAAATTAGCATTTCTTTATCTGATATCAATGTAATATAGATTTTATCATCCATCTTAAATATATTGACATATTTATTATTTTATAAAATCATTTTGGCTCTAGAAAGTTTTATCCAGAAAATCAAGAGCAGTAACAATGTATTTACCTTTTCGTCAAGTTTTAGAATTTCAAACACTTGCATAGATCGAGCACCGAACTATCAAGTACTAAATGAAAATGGTTTTGGCAATTTTGCGGAGGTACCAAATATGAACAATGGTGAGATTTTCCTTAACAGTAACAACTCTATGAAAGAACAACATTTCCTTTCCAATCAAGGTTTGTGTCTTATATTCTTTTTATATATATGAATTGTCATTAATTATTATCTAAGATTAAAATGGCTAAAATAAGTAGTCATTTATTGTTTATTTATTTAATTTTTTATAATTTCAGATGTAGCAATCAATTTAGAACAATTTTTTGGTGGTAAGATTGTATTACTTCATAAATATTAATTGATACTTCTTAAATGAAATTTACACCTTATGTATCCCAATTTAGGGCATTTTATTTATCAAAGGTACTGAAATAGAAGTTAGCAATGAAATATTATTGTGTGGTATGCTCTAATATAAATACACATATATGTTTATATATATATATATATATATATATATATATATATATATATATATATTATGTATTGATTAAATTATATTTGATATATATTATTTCTTCTTAAATTTTAATTTATTTTTTGATAATTTAATAATTTTTTTAATTAAAAAATTTTCTTTGTATGTATAGAATATTGGAATATTGGTGATCCTACATACACATGTACATTTTGTGGTTTTTTCTTTTGGTACGTGGAAATATTGTGTAAAAGTCAGAATTCTCGAAAACCAAAGTACTCATTGTGCTGTGTGTAAGGAAAAATCTAACTCCCACTAATGAGAAATCCTCCACAAGTGTTACATGAGCTGTTCTATTTACAAAATAATCAAAGTAAACACTTTCTCAAAAATACCCGATTGTATAACAATATGTTTTTTTTCTTCCATATCTATGGGTGGAAAGATTGATAGGAGTTTGAGCAGCGGTAATTCTCCTCAAATATATAGACTACATGGTCAAAATTATCATCTTATGGGAATTTTACTATAGACAGACAATTTGGCCCTAAATTTGCACACCTTTACATTTACGATACAGTAAATAAAGTTGAAAACATAGTCCATTTTGTTAGGTAAGTTTTATTATGATTTTTTTTATTATTGATTAATTCATCACAAATATGTTTTTGTGAATAGTTCTAATGAATTGTTATAACATATCTTGTAATAGGCGAAATGAAAGTTTTAAAACCCTAAGTATATCAATTATTTTTGATTTGAAGACTATGCTTGATGAGAATAATGTCTTGGTCAAATCATTTAGAATGGCGGAGGAAAAAAATAAACACAGAGGGTTGTTCTAATGTTAAGTTAAAGTTGATTGGTAGAAGGAATGGAGATGGAAGAAGCTACAACCTATCGATAGCTTTTGAAGTTGTTGGATTAATTGTTGGTGACATTGATGCATCCTTTGGTGAAAGGGATATCCTAGTTGAAACAAAAATATGATTGCTTAAGTAGATAAGTGAATTGCATGCTTCTTACCTAGCATTATAATAACCTTTATTATTTCCGTGTGGTGAAGATAGGTATAGAGAAGACATTCCATTAACGTATAATGAAGGAATTCAATAACATGGTTGAAAATATATGAGTACAATAGAGTATTTTTGCTATTGACTGCACGAGAGAATTTTAGAGTCATTAGTTATACTATCATCCATGAGACTTCTACAACAATTTATTGTTGATGCATATACAATGATCGAGTCAGTAAGATTGATATACATCTGACTACATAAAAAATAATTATGTTGTGAACTATATAGTGGGTTGGTAGATGCTATTTTAAGAGGTGAGATAGATCTATCTATGCAAGGGAAGAAAGTTATATTACCATCATTCACTAGTGTTGCTCGTTATATCGTTCAAAATTATCAAGATGCCATGGCCATATATAGATGGATTGGTTATCTTGATCTTTTTTATCACATTTACTTGCAATCTAAAATGACCTGAGATTGTTCATTTTGTTCACATTATAGGTATTAAAGCTAATGATCATCTATATATTATTTGTCGTGTTTTTAAAATAAAGATCAATTATCTCATAAAAGATCTTTGGAATAACAAGATATTTGGGAATATTAAATTAGGTAATATTCTACACTTGATGATTTTAGTTACTGATATTGGAAAATTTAAATTTATAACATTATTTTTTGTTATGATGTTTTCAATTATAGTTATATATACTATTGAGTTCCAAAAGTGTGGATTGCCTCACACCCGTATATTGGTTTTTCTTGCAAAAGAAGATAGATATCCAACTAGAAAAGACATTGATAGAATAATTTTAGTTGAAATTCTATATCACAATAGTGATCTCACATATTAAATAGTCATTCAAAATTATATGATACATGGACCATGTGGAACTTTGGAAAATAACTCTCCTTGCATGACCGATGGTCATTGTACGAAACATTTTCCAAAAAAGTTTTTTAAATGTATAACAATTGACGATGATGGATATCTGATGTATAAATTATGTGATAACGGAAGAATGATGGAGAAGAATGGGGTCCCTCTTGATAATAGGTTTGTCATGCCACACAATCGTTATTTGTTGCTTAAGTATAGTGCCCATATGAATGTTGAGTGGTGCAATCAATTGCGTTCTACCAAGTATTTATTTAAATATGTGAATAAAGGGCATGATCGTTTTACTACATATTTTTATAGAAGCACGACTAGTGATGAGGCAGTAAAAATGGTTGATGAAATTCATATGTAATACGATTGTAGATATATTTTATCATGTGAGGTAGGATGGAGATTATTTAAAATTAAAATTCAATATAAGAATCCAGCAGTTGAGAGGTTAGGCTTTCATCTTCTAAACGAACTAAGTGTTATTTTTTCTAATGAAGATTTGATCGATGATGTTGTTGATAGCTTATCAGTTAAGTAAAGTATGTTTCTAGCTTGGATGAAGGAAAATCATAAATATAAATATGCAAGGAAATTGACTTATGTAGAGTTCCCTATGAAATTTGTTTCGGATTCATATAAATGAGAGTGGCGTATGAGGCAGTAGAGTATATCATTTTGACACATTTTTTATGTTCCTCTTGGTAGTGGAGAAATCTATTATTTGAGATGTCTTCTTAATGTCATTCATGGGTCGACAAGCTATAATGATATAAAATGTATTAATGGGGTCTAGTATACATCATATCATGATGCTTACTATGCTTTGGGATTGTTAGATGACCATAAACAATACATTGATGGAATTATTGAGGCAAGTCATTAGGCGTCTGCATCTTCTTTGAAATCATTATTTGTAACATTATTGTCATCAGATTCACTTAGTAGAGCCAAAATCTATTGGGATGAGTATTGAATTTATTTGACTGATGATATATTATGTAAATAACGTATAACCTTACATCATAAAGGTAATTTCTATACACCTTTAATATTTATTTTTCATTTATATATAATAAGAATAATAACTTATATGATTAGCATTTAAACTTATAGTGTATTTATTTTTAAAACTTCACTTGGATGACTATGATATCAAAAATTATGGATTAGTTGAAGTTGAAAAATTGTTACAAAACTACGATAGGAGCTTACGAGAGTTTGAGTCAATTTCATTCCCACCACTAGTATATTTTTTCAAGTGGTCATAATAGATTGATACATGAAGAAATGTGTTATGATCGTATTACATTACATAAAGAACATAAGAGATATTTATCCAATCTTATTGATGAGCATTGTAATGTCTACAACACCATAATCAATGCCGTTCAATCAAATTTAGGTGGTGTGCTCATTGTATATGGATATAGTGGTACTAGGGAGACATTCATATGGAAGACACTATTAGCATCTTTGAGATGCAGTGGAGATATTGTGTTAAATGTGTTATAAAGTGCAATAGCTTCTCTTTTATTACTAGGAGGAAGAATGGTTCATTCTCGATTTAATGTTCCTATAAATCCCAACAAAGATTCAATATGTAATATCAAACAAGGTATTCCACTGATGGAGTTGATTATAAGGTGTAAGCTCATAATTTGGGATGAATCTCCAATGACGCATAAATATTGTTTTGAGGCTTTGGATAAAACCATGAGGTATATTTTATGGTTTAAAAATGAATCAAGCTCTAATACACCATTTGGAGGAAAATTGAATGATCTCGGTGGAGATTTCAAGTGAATACTTCAAGTTATTCTTAAGGGAAGTTGACAAGAAATTTTTCATGTGACGATTAATTCTTCATACATATGGAAGGACTATAAGGTCTTACGATTGACCAAAAACATGATGCTTTAAAATATTAGCTCAATTGATGAATCGATTGATTTAAAACAGTCTTCACATTGGATTACTAGTATTGGAGATGGAGTAATCGGAGGTCCCAAAGATGGTCATACAATTGTCAAAATTCCAAGTGATATTTTATTGAAATATTGCAATGATCCAATTGATTCTATTATGGAAAACTCCTATCTAAGATTCTAGGAAAATATTACTGATGATTCCTTTTTTTTTTTAAGGGAGATCCATATTAGCATCTACTCATGATATTATTGAATCAATAAATGAGTACCTGTTATCGATTAACTCAATAGAATGGAAGACGTATTTGAGCTCAAATATGACATGCATGTCAGATTCAAATACTAATTTGTTACATGATCTACACACTCTTGAATTCTTATGTTCTGTGTTCTGGTGTGCCCAATCATCTGTTGAACTTGAAGATTAGTACACCTATCATGTTATTGAGGAATATTGATTCTTCCCTTGGTATTTGAAATGGAACTAGGATGGTTATTATAAAGTTGGAATCACATGCCTTAGAAGCAAAAATCTTCGGTGGAAGCAATGTTGACCATAAAGTTTTGTTACCAAGAATGTCACTGACATCATTCGATCCAAGATTGCCTTTTAAATTCAATCAAATACAATTTTTGTTGATTGTTTCATATGCAATGACAATAAACAAAAGTAAAGGTCAATATTTTACTAATGTTAGCCTTTTTTTATTTAAAAAATCCAGTATTTAGCCATTGTCAATTATATGTTGTTGTTTCTAGTGTCACAAATTATCGAGGTTTGAAAATCCTCATATGTGATGACAATAATGATCTAAGTGATTAAAAAAAATTTTGTGTTTAAGGAATTCTTTCAAAAAAAATTGATCATGTAATTATATCAATAATATATCTACATATTATTTTAGCTAATGTACATTAAATTAATGTTTATTGAATTTTCTTATATACTAAAATACTCAAATTACAATGCTGGTACATAGCTCCATATATATATATATAACCAAAAAGAACCTCTGTATAAGATGATAGTCGAGAACCAATATAATCATTTGATATAACTGCTCTATTAGATGTATAAAGCTACTGAAACTAGTATGATAGTTTTATGAAACTACCAAAACTACTATAATGGTTTTATGAAATTAGTGTAATAGTTTTATGAAACTACTGAAACTTCTATAATAGATTTATGAAACTATTGTTTTATTAATTTTATCCCATCTATTTCATAATCTATGGCCGAGATACATGGTTCTTAGTTATCACCAAACACCCAAGTTTTCATTGGATACATACTATATATATACATATTCCCTTATACACCTAGTAACATATGGTCTTATCTTGGCTTATATGTAACCATATCAAATATGTTTATTATATAATTTTTTTTATAAAAATATACATCTAAAAAGGAAAAAGATATTATATAAATTTATTTATAATCTATTTTATTAAAAATGTGGACTAGTATTTGAAGATAATTGACATATTTAACATGTTTATTCTTGTTATAAAATATGTGAAATATGTGTATATATTTTTATTTAGATGTGTATTAATATTATTTAAGATTTGTATTTATAAATATTTGTAAGATGTGTATTTATAATATGCAAGATGTGTACTTATGCATATTTTATAAGATTAATGTGTATTTTTATGTAGTACCTTGTTCTAATTTTTTTTAAATGTATTTAAAAATATATTAATATAAAAGAAAATGGTTTTAGTTTTGGAAAGGAGTTGTAAAATTGATGAAAGTGTACATTTCAAGGGTACTAGCCAATTGGTCATACCCAAAGCTAATCAAGTAGAACATTCAAAGACTTCATTTTCATTCTAAAACCACCATTCGAGTGGTCATGTTGTGATTCTAGTATTTATTATTTGCTTTGATTCTTGTTCAAATGGTTTCCTCAGCTTCTAATTAGTGTCTCTTTATTCTAATAAATATATTTTACGGTGTTGGGGAAATTTCCATGTTATTTGAATTATTATATAGTTTTATTTAGCTAAAAATAATCTAAAAAAAATACTTTTTAAAGTACTTTTTCACCGCCATCTCTCCCCCCTTTTTTTCTTTATCCTCTACATAAAAGACCTATGTGCAAGACTCCTTATGAGCCCTCTGCTCTATCTTGCACCTATGTAATAACCTAAAAATTTAACCTAACCTTAATATAGGATATTTAATGTTTTAACTTTACCTAAATAATTTAATCCTAAATCTTAATCTAACCTAAATTTTATAGGTTTATTATTTTTGATCTCACCCTAACTATTTAATCCAGAAGTTTAACTTTAACCCTAAACATTATTTTTTTTATACTATGTGCTTTTTCTTTTCTCATCATTTTGTTCAAAATGGCTAGACCTCTTTCTTTCCTTGACTTTTCCGATGACCACACTCTACCATCACATTTAACCTTAGGCAAACATTTCTCACACTATCCCTATGCTAGATGCTCTATTGCACACCTCATACTCAGCTTCCCTAATATGCTTCATAACTTCTATATATACCCACCTTCTACTATCGTTATTTCATTTTACATCTCACCTAAACTCTCTCATATCCCTTTATCTGTTCTCGGCTTCATTCTACGTCATCATATCAAAGCTCGGTCTTTACCATGTAGCAAGTTTTCATTTTTGATCCCATCTAACATTGCTCAATACTTGTTGCGTCACAAACCCACACTAAACACTCATATATGTGTGACATTTTCATGTAACCAACACTTTAGTTGCACCCATCCTTCACATATCGTTCATCCTTCACAAACTCATCTTAGCTGCATGACATTCCCACACACACCACCATCATTTGCAACCTCAAAATCACACAACCACCCCATAGTGTCACTTCTTCACACAACACCCACCCCAATTACACCATAACCTCACGCAAGATACCCTACAAAAAACCAACAAAACCTAACCTACTTTGCATCCCCACCTCACACCAACCTCCACATTGTTGCGTCAACCACGCACAAAGCATAATACACCCGCACTGCAACACCCAAAAATTTTGTAACCTTAATTATGAATGTTTAACCTTTTATTCAAAACCTAGCTCTTAACTGTAAGCTTAATTATTTTTGTGAACACTTGATCCAAAAAACCATATAAATTCTTAAATATAACTTATCCTAATTATTTTATCTTTTTTATTTTTATTTAAATTAACCTTATATCTGGATAAATTAACTTTATCTTAAACCTAAATCTAACATAATTCTAATTCTAAATTTATTTTATTTTTCCTTTTTTGCTCTTTCCCCTTTCCCTTTTCTTTCTTTCTTTCTCTTTTTATTTTTTCTCATCCTACCTGCCAACCTACCTTTTTCTTCTTTCTTGCCCCAGCTTATAGCTCAACTCATCCACCTTAGCCTAACCCACCTTCTTCCTTTTTTCTTTCCTTTCCTTTTTCTTCTTCTTCTTCTTCTTCTTCTTCTTCTTCTTCTTCTTCTTCTTCTTCTCTCTCTCCCTCTACCATCCTACCACCCAAATGCACCCCATCTCATACATGCATCCCTAGCATGACATTTACACTTTCACCTTTCAAGTCAAACACATGATGTGTGTGAGTGGATGGATTTCTCAAATTGATGAGTATATGCTTAGGTTGTGATGATAATTGTTAGAATAAGACTTAGTGTGTTAGGTTTTAACTCATTCGAATAGGATGGAAAGATGGTGGTGATGATTTGAACAAAATAGATAGAGTTTAACGCTTCAAATGGTTTGTGGTAATTAGTATATGCATTCGACATTTGTCTATTGATGATGCTAAGCTTTGAGGGTTAGGGTTTAGATAAGGGTTTGATTAGAATAGAAAAGATAACTATTGTTTGGTTCAGGTGAAAGGCGGTAGGGTTTCAACTGGTAGTTTAAATTTTCTAATGTGTAAACTATATTAGGGCTTTGCTTAAATTTGAATTATAGTGGGATTTGGATGATAATTCTGGTTGAAAAAATATGGATTAGGGAGAGAAAAAAAGATATGAATTAATCTCTAATTCACATAGATGAAGAGATTAAAACTTTTAAGCTAAACCGTTCACACAGATTCAATTAACTTGAATTGAATTCACACAAAATTCACTTGTATTCAACTTTAATGTATCATACTCGTGCCTTCTATGGCTACTTATATCCATTCTAACATTAGCTAAAAGCATAATATAAAAGATTCTAAGTTAAAAGATATTATGTTAACTTTATGCTTTACTTATTATCTAAATCTACTACTTAATTAATTAATTAGCTAATATTAATATTAGTGCTTGACCATACTGCCAATAAACTCCTCATACATGTGGCCATCATTTCCATGCATGCCATGCACATGCACATAGACACTCAGTTGTGTGTTTGGTATGTTTCTAACAATGAACCATCCATTGGTCTTCAAATTTGTGGGAGATACTTTCCAAATGAAGAATAATTGGTTCCATAATTATAAAAGCGAATTATTAAGTCTTTGCTCCTACATCAACACATCCCCTGTAGTACCTCTTCATCACCCATTCTTTTCCTTTCCATTCCCTATTTCCATACATAACCTCTTTACACCACCATTCTCAATTCCTCTTCTAACCAAACAATCCCCTACACCCTCCCTCCCATATGACCTCTTTCCCTTTCTCCTTATACACCTCCACAACCACTAACTCCAAACCTCAGCCTTCTTGCACCAAGCCCTTACATCAACCAACCAACCATAACTCTACAACCTGCCCCAACATAAGCTACCACCTCTATCCATTTGCCAATATATACAAAAACACACTCCTCCCATCCTTTTTTTTAACCCCAAGCTTCTTCTCCTTTTTCTCTCTCCATTTCCTTTGGCCTCGTTTGATTTAATGCCCATCACCAACCACAGGTACTACCTACCCCCTATAACATTACCATATAAGGTAGCTAACACAACCACCAATGCCCAACCACTACCTCACCCTTCTCATTACAATCTCACCTACCTAGTTCTACCTTGACCAAAACCATCTCTTCCTAAGCCACAATCCTTTCTAGCTAGCACACAACTATGCTATCTAATTTTATCTCAACTATCACAACCACTTCATCTACCACCATCTACCTCCCCTAACCTTCCTTACAGCTAAAGCTATCCCTGAGCCCTTACCTTCCTTTATTCCTTCCTCCTATATCCTCTTTCCTCTAATTTTTTTAGCCATCGTACCACCATCCTTTCTCTACATATCCATTCTATGCATTCTACACACCTCCAAACACTATGTTGCTTCATTTCCACAACCCCATTTCCAACCTCATCTAGTTTCTAAGCACTACCAACCAAAATTCTCACGCAACCTTGCACCATCACCACCACCAAAGCTCTGCCTAGCCTCGAACCCTCTTTCCCTAACCATGGTTGTTGCCTCCGACACCCACTACCTCCCTCGTTGCCTCTAAATACTCCCTCTAATCCTTCACTTTTAGCATCCAACCAACCTTCCAAAGCCCTCTTTCATGTCTAAAGTCACACTACATAAGCAGTATGAGGACTTTTTACCCATTTTTTCAACTAAGAGGTATTTTGGTAATTTCCCATTTATTAAATATTTCAACAATAATTGTTGTTTTATTGGTTAAATATTAATATGATTAATATGGTCTTACTTTTAGGTACACAAGTTTGATTAGATCGTGTTTTTGCTGGAAATTAGACAATCCTTATACTCCACTAAAATATGTTGGTATCGTATGATAACACATTAGGATTTTGATATATAAATTATATTAATTATGTTTGTTATGTTGTAATTATTTTCCTAAAAGTGTTATCATGAATTTTGGTGAAATGGAGCATGTTTACTTGTGTAAATTATTATATGTATAAAAGAATGTTAAAATGAATTTTACATAGGGAGTAAATTATATGTGTTATGTATGTCCAATATAATAAGTTGGTTATGTATAGACGTGTTTTTAGAAAGATTATTATTATTATTATTATTATTATTATTATTATTATTATTATTATTATTATTATTATTATTATTATTATTATTATTATTATTATTATTATTATTATTATTATTATTATTATTATTATTATTATTATTATTGTGTGCCTAAGGACAATTTGTTCATTTCAAATGTATCATGATATTTATTCCATTATGCATGCCTAATATGTATAATTTATTATTAAGTATGGAAGTATGTATTTGATTTTTTTAGAGACACATGTTAAGATTTTACATGCTATACCATGTGTAGGGATATATATCATAGTTAAACATCTATATCTATTTGTCGCTATACATTATTATGATGATAGATTGTATGGAAGGTTTAAAAATATTTATTTTTAGTTTTATAATATTTTGGTGGGAAATTGGGGTTTTTAGTTATATCAAGGGATTTTTTGTTAATATGGGTTAAAAATGTAACATTATGTATTTTAATATGGACATTAGTTCAAAGTATATTATGTAGAAATTTTGGAGTGAATATGAATGATCGAAGCCTAATAAATGAGAAATGTGGCTTTAAGCATGAATAATAAACCCTATATGCTTGATCATTATCACATGTATGAGATTTAACCCTAATTTATGGACATGTGGTTGATATTAGCATTATAGGAGTGTATATTCAATTTGATGGTTATATGAGTTTCATGGAAAAAGTTACAATTAAATTATAAAATTAGGGTTTTGTAGTAAAAGTAAATAGTAACCCTAAGGGTGGACTATTATCCCATGTGTGAGACATAGAAATTAGACCAAAATTTTGGTGTATGATGTCAATAATAGTATTATGTGAATGCATATTAAATTTGGTGTTTGTGTGGGTTTCATGGAAAAAGTTATAGTTAAATTGTGAAACTAAGGTTTCTATAGTAACACTAAGAATAGATTATTATCACTTGTGTAAGAAGTTAGAGTTAAAAATTGATTTTGGGGTATGTTGTTAATAATAATATTTTAAGGATGGGTATTGAATTTGGTGATAAAATAATTAGTGGAGGAGAAGTTATGCTAGATTTATGGAATTAGGGTTTTCTTAGGGGATTATGGCTTGTACTTGGGCGGATATATTGGGACATGTGTCTTGCAAGTTCATGTGTGTGTTTGTATAATGACCTTGAAATAAATAATCATGAATAATATATTGATTATTTATAGTAAAAGGTCATATGAGTCAGGGCCTATTATACCTTTCTATTCCATTGGATACTAATAGTGAGTAGGAGCATTTATGCCTTAGGGTTATACCTTTTTGTTCCACCAGACAAGAATAGTATCCAAGAGATTTTTACCCTAGGGTTGAAACCATTCCACCAGCTAAGACTAGTGACAGGAGCCTTTTACCCCAGGGTTGCATATTATTGACACTGTTATATCGGTTGAGAATGGTGTTTAGGAGCTTTATGTCCTGAGATTGTATATTATTGATACTATTTGACTAGCTGAGAATAGTGGGGTCTTGTATTCAAATTAAATAAATTATTTAATGATCATAACTATTAATACGATATTAATAACTTAAAGTGAAATTCTATGTCAGTCAGGACTAGTTATACTTGTCTATTTCACTAGGCTAGAATAGCAGTCATGAGTTTTTTTTTATATTATTAAAAGTGTTCCACTCGTTGAGAATAGTGACCGAAACTTTATGCCTTGGTTTTGTATATTATTGATACCATTCTACCGATTGAGATAGTGGGGGTCCTTGAACTTAATGTGAAATGAATAATTGGAATGATCATAATACTAAGTGGGTTTGTTTAAGGTTAGGATTAATCATATGGATGTAAAGTATAGGATGTATTATGATGTTATGGTTATTGTGTAGAGACTGGTCCTAATCATCACTTTAGACAATTTTCCTTTGATGCTTGGTTGGTATGTTTCATTATAATCTAAATGAATAGTTATGAGTAGTATGTGGCATTTGTGATATTTGTTTATCTGATATGACTATGATATTTTGATCAACATATGTGTAATTTAATGTTTTATACCATGTATTGTTGTAATGCTTTTCATATTAATTTTGAATTATAAGTTACTCAGTGGCGTTATACTAATGGTTTCCTTTTTATGAGTCCTTACTTATTCAATGGGGGAATGGTCTTTGTAGGTTAGCTTGCAAGATTAGTTGAAGGCTAGTATTTTGGTTAAGAGTTAGGGCTAGATGGTATTTTTCTCGGTATCTTTTTATCTAGATGATTTAATACTCTTATATATTTCTTTTCACTAAAATTTGTAACCATTGATAATTATTTTTATTTAGAATGATGCTAATTTTCTTTGAGTATCTATACTCTAATTCTTATAATTGTGTTGTTAAATTATGTGGAGTAACTCTTTTATTCTTAGAACTTGGTACAAGAATGGTAGAGGAAAGCTGACTTGTACCAAGTGTCGCAGTAACACCCTATAATTTATTATTTTAGCTTCCATAATTAACTCTCTAAAAAAAATATTTTACTCATAATTTTTGGGGTGTTACACACACAACCACCTGCATGGCAATATTTCACCCCCCAAACAACCACATACTTAGTTGCACCTCTTTTCAACACAAATAGCTCCATTGGTGGCAATTTCTATTTGCTTCAATGTTTCTCTATTTTCCATCTTTCCTTGGCTTAACTTTCCATAGGTATTTTCTTAAGTTCTACCCATGTGTCATTTTGTATTTATAGGTGATTTTATGGTGGTATTGAAGGAGGATTCATAATGTTTATATGTGATTAGAGACCAGTGATATTTTAGGTAAGGATACATGTCATGCCTAGGGTTTCATATGCAATGTGAAATATTCTGTGAAATATTATGTTTGGTATTATTTTATGGATAATTTCATTATGATGATGTTATTGTATGGTATGTTGTGTTGTTTGATGGAAGAGTGAGAAAAATGCGAAAGCATGCGATTATATACATTGTCAATTGGGTAAGGTTTTGTAATTGAAGTATTTTGGCATGAATCATTATCCAAATTTGGTTATGGTGTTTTGTCTGTATATATATTAGGGAAAATGTTTCACTTTTGGAAAAATGTTGATATTTTGATATTTTTAAGGGTATTTTGGTCAATATAGAATAAATATGGAATCTTTATATTTTAATGGGTTAATCCATATTAAAATGAGTGGAATTCTTGGAATAAAATGAGTGGCCTAAGTCATTTTCCAACATCATATCATGCTAATCAAAATGGATAATTTTTCTTATGTATGAACTTATGTAATTTGTGTAACCTTATTATGACAATATTGTTCCCTTATTTAGTAAATACTATAATGATCACCCTTTTTTTTGGGCATTGCTTATTTTCACAAGTAGATGCCCTAAGTGATTTTATGTAGGCTATAGAGGACCATTTTTTTATTATGGATTTTCTACTTATGATGAACTACCTATGGAGGAATGAATCTTCAAGTTTTGGGTTTGGAAATAGAGTTGCTAATATCTAGTTATTTATTTTTATCTAAATATCTTTTAAACTCTTAGTTCAATTGGATCCCTTTCAATTTTATTTTTATTTATGATGTACTTTGAGTTAGTTTCTAAATTCTTACATAAACTTTATGAAAGTTTCTCTTATTCTCGATTTGTCATGCTTAAAACTATAACTGTTTTATCTAGTATTCGATGGAAGTAGGGTATGGTAACCCATCCATAATTTTGTTGGGTAAAATGGTAACATATAACTATATTGGCATTATGCTTCTATATAAGGAACTTTTTTAGTAGTAAATTTTTGGGTGTTACATGTTGGTATCACATTTTTTATTTTGATTTAAAAAAATTGTTCTCAACTATCTCTTATCTAATTTTATTGGCTAATTTCCTATGATGGGTTTTGTGTCCTTCCATCACTTAGTCACCTTGTATGAGTGGGCATGTGTTGCCACTACCATGGTTTAGGATAAGACTTGTATTCTTGGCAAAAGGAAACCTGAGATATAGGGTTGTGGAGGATGGTTTACAATTTTGGGAGGTAGATCTCTTAGTTTCTAGTAGAGGAGTCAAATGGATCAAGTATTTAGGGATATTGAGACACTTTGTTTGTCGCTTTTGCTATCGAAATCTTCCCAGATGATATTGCCAAGGTGCATTTATTTAGTGTCAAGATAACAGTCAATTGGGCCATCCAAACTACATGTGCCAATAGGTGAAGGGTGAGATCCAATAGGAGAGGGGTCAATTCTAGCAGTAGAGACTACTTGTACCCCAGTAGTAGTCATATTAATAGTGGACTTTCTAGCTATAGAAGCAAGAGTAGAGGAAACTTGCCCTATTCTGTGCTCAACCTAAAGAGGCTAAGGGGAAACCACAAGGATATCTCCCATTTCCTTAGTGAGGATAAGGATAAAATTAGGTGTCTAGAGGGTATCATGGGGGATACTGAGGAAAATAGATAGATAGGTGCCTAAATGTCATCAACCATGTAGAGGCTAATCGAGAACTAGTTGTGGTCACTGATATATTCACCGTCCTTTATTTATCAGTTCATGTGCTATTTGATTTTGGTATATCCTTATTGTTTTTATCTACCACTTTTATTGCTAGAGCTGTTTTGTCTCCATCTGCTAGTATGTATGTATCTATTATTTTACCTTCTAAGGATAGATTGGACTACACTAGACTCTACTTGGATGTGTCCTTAGAGATAGATGGGGTACAATTCCTTTTAGATTTGGTTGAGATGAACTTATGAGACTTTGATATAATCCTTGGGGTTAATATGTTAGGGAGATACAAAGTAGTGATAGATTGTGCTCTAGAATGAGTAGTGTTGTAGTGACCTTATGGTGCTAGGGATTTCTATACAAAATGCAAGCCTAGACCTAAAATGAAGGTTGTATCTACTAATACTTTGTACTCATTAGTGTAGAGAGGTTACACTATGTATCTATGGGGTGTTCAGGAGTTCAACAAGGATGTGCCATTGTTATAGGATATTTTAGTTGCTTGGAACTTTCCTAATGTGTTCCTAGAGGAGATATTGGATATAATCTTGATAAGCGAGAAAAAAATTCATCATTGAGTCAGTAATAGGGTTTGTGCTAGTTTTAAGGCACTTTATCATATGGTATCAACAAAGTTACGAGAGCTAAACTCTTAGCTAGAGGAATTAGTGGCTCAAACATACATCTACCCTAATGTGTCTCTATAGGGAACACAAATTCTCTTCATGAAGAAGAAAGATAGGAGTCTTCATTTATGTATAGATTATCAAGGCTTGAAGTTATAACACCCTAAAATTTACTACTTATAATTTTTGTTTTGCTAAAGCATTAATAATAATAATAATAATAAAAGTTAGATATTACCTCCATACTTATCATAAGTCCACTTCCTTTACATTTATTATTCCAAATGATAAGGACCAAAGTAAGTTAGATAAAAAAAACCCTACAAAAACAGAAACAATAACATAGGTAAAAGGTACCATAAAAAGCCAAATTCATGACCCAGCCAAGTAACTAAATCAAATTAAAGCCAAATACCATAAAAAATACTTCCTTATTATTTATCTTACTTGAGGGCATAAAATCAACCTGGGGACACTGAGATACATATGGTCATATTGGTTCACAAAGGAAATATATTACCTTTACCCTATAACTAAGGGACATTAACATATATCTGGTCATATGGGTGCAACAAGATAACACAATACCTTTATTCCTCCTAGGTCACTTGATTTTTTAGTATCAATACCTCCTAAAGTAAAAAGAACTTAATAGAGTACTTATAGGGCCTTGCTAGGGCATAACGCCATACTAATGAAAGTCAAATCAAGGGCTACACTTTGTCCTTAGGGTAGCAACCCTGAGGAGCTACTTCTAACACCCCTAAGTTTTAAACCAGAAAATTTTATTTTAAGAAAATGGGGAAGCGTTTGAAAAATAAAACAAGATAATGTTACCACCACATCAACATTGAGAGAGGTGTAATCATTGCTCAGCCCATACTTGATGCAAGGAAAAACATAACAATGAACAAAAGATGCATGATCATAATATTATTGCAACAATATAATATAATAAGGGCAAGAATAATATTATAGATAGAATGAGTATGATAGTTTAGAAACCAAATATAATAAATCAAGCCAAGAGTTTAAATAATAGAACAACACAGTGGGAAAAATGCCTCTAACTTGTTATTTAATGCTTAGGCATAAACATATACTCTAACCCCAAGCAATGACCTGCTAATAGCCCATGTCATCACCCTTAACACTCTAAGAGTTATAAGCCTAAAAATTATGCTCTATTTCATGAACAAGAAACCAAATCATCATAGTAACCACACAAGTGTAGTATCATTATGGTAAAATACTAGTAAAACATACTACTTAAACCATGGTAAGGCTTATGAAACACATTGAAATCACATAATAGCATGGTGAAAAGCATACTGATACAATTCAACACTTAGTCTCAAAGTCGTAGTACAACAGGACATGATTACATGGTTATCATGGACGGACAATAATATGGTAAATGTGTCACAACCCATACAATATAATTATATTACAATTCTCCCTTTAATGATCATAAATTTTCTGGTTAATAAGATAGTTTGTTTGACCACACCAAGTTCTCCACCATGAACAGAAGTCATTATAGCACAAATAATCATAATGGGATACCACACCCACTACAAAGGGTTAAGATACATCGAAAGGTCTTTTTTCAAGATATCAACCCCACCACATGTGGTCGAAGTACACTAAGGGGCTTGTACTAGGATACCTCACCAACCACACCTTGAATGTCTCCTCTGCGAGGGCTAAAAAGTTAGGGTACCACACCTACCTAAACAATGGACAATAAAAAGTGCTAGGGGGATTGTACTAGGACACCTAACCCACCTATATTAGATACCGATTCCATGCCGGACTACCATAGTATAATCTTATACCTTAATGATATGTGCATACCCCTTACTAACTGTAACTCGATAGAGAAGGAAATAGGTACTCAATGAAAATATAAACATAAAATGAATTACCCACTAACTCCTGGTCAGCTACCTAGAGAGTCAAAGAAAAAGGCTTGAACAAAATCTTATTCCATTATTATTTATTTTTAAGTGATATCACAAATCACATCATAAAATAAATTCACAAATAACAAAATGAGTGTTTCCAAGTGATAACAACAACCATAACTAAATTATATTATTAACCAAATTTGGTGTTTCCAAGTGATAACACTAAACACATTATAAGGCATAAAAGCCACCAATTGGGTGTTTAGAGAGGTTACCAAAATTAACTAAGTTCAAGTCTTAAATACCATCATTATGATTCTTATTAAGTTTAGGGAATACATAGTTGAAATCATAATTTAAATGTTATAATTACATGGAGGTATCAACATAAAAGGCTTAAGAGAATAGCAGAAATCAATTACCAAACTAGGCACATTCAGCTAGACTAGCCAATTTCCTTGGGACTAGTTGACTAGTTTGGTTGTACTAGATCTGAACCAAAACAACACCAAAGGACTATTTGATTGTTCGGCCTCACCGATCGACTGTTCATAGGAGCCAATTAACGGGTTTAGTTTAGCTGATCAATGGGCCTAAGGAGAGACCAACCCATTTTGGCATACAGGGAAGCCCGTCAATGGATTTGACCAACCAATCAACTTGTCCTAGAAACTCATCAATTGGTTTAGTCCATCTAGTCTATGGGCCTAAGAAGATACCAAACCATTTTGGTTTGTAGAGACATCAGTTGATGGGTTTGAAAAAACTAATCACTTGTTTATTCAAACCACTCAACTGGTTTATCTAACCAATTGACTTATCTCATGACCAGTTGATCTAAATCTCCAAACCATTTGTTTGTTCACACAACTAGTCGATGGGTTCAAGGAGCCAATCAACTGGTTTGGGTAAAACACTACCCATACTTGTGATACACACACCCAACAACTACTAAACTTTTCCATATTAATCTTAACATGCTTCTATGCCATAACACTAATAAAAATAAATGTTTCACACATAGAATAACATGGATATACAGTAGTGTAAATACTTGAATGAATCATGCCTAGTTAGCCAACTTATGCATAAAATTAGAGAAACCCAACAATGCTAACTTAGGAAAAATTATACCATTTGCTCAAATTATAGAATACATCTTATATTGTGCTCACAAACACACCAAACACATGGAACCCCAATTAGCCACATAAACCCATTTATGTTAGAGATAAAATGCCTTTCCTTACAGCAATTCTTCTACCACAAAAGTTTCTACTTATGGTTATCTAGTAGAACCTTGATTCCTAAGAGAATCAAAGTTAAAACCATTAAAAAATCACCTTTCAAAACATTATTAAGATCAAGGAAAAATAAAAAGAAGAAGAAGAAAACAAAACATAACCTTTTCTCAAAAATAATTGCCTAAAGAAAGAACCAAAATCTTCAACCTTTCTCAAACCTTAATTTTTTGTTGCTTAAGGGAAAAAAGGGAGAACTAAAGCTAATGTTAGAAGAATAAGAAAAGGAATATAATGCTTACATAAAGAGGTTAGAAAACCTGAGCAAGTCTTTATTTTTCTCAGTAGAGAGGAGAAAAGGAAAAAAAAAGGAAGGGATGCTCAACACCTGGGAAATTTTCCACTAAGAAAAGGTAGAAAAGAGAGAGAATAATAGGTGAGGAATGAAAATGGATTAGAAATGAAAGGTATAGAGGTGAGGCTTGGTTGAAATTCATAGGAGAGAGGGAGATGAGATTGGTAGGGTTGAGTGTGCGCAACCAAGAAGTAAGAGTTGACTTGATGGAGTGATGGGGGCTAAGTACATTTAGGAAGGTGCATAGCATGGGGTCGGTGAGTCAAGAAATGGGGCACGAAGTCAAATATGCACCCTATCTACTAGAGGAGAGAGGGTTAGGTGAGGGAGAAGAGAGAAGGAAAGGCTTGCCTCAAAAGTGCTTTTTAGAAAAAAATATGGCTAATAAAAATCATGTAATGATCTAAAAAATGTGAAAATAATCCCAAATCACTAAAATTTGCTTATTATCACAATTAGAATCTAATTAGAAGTTTTCATAAATATTAGAAAGAAATTCAAATAAAAATCAGAAATGGATATGGAATTACAGGTGAGCCAGTTGATCGTTATGGGCAAACTAGCCGATTGATTTATTGAAAACAAAACTCTTAATTTTTGAGCTTATAAGTTGATCGTTTTGGCAAACCAGTTAATTATTAAGCCTAAAATTTACATTTTTATTATAATTTGAAGCCCATCCCAAAACAAAAACTAATTTATTCTATATCAACATAACATTAAACATATTTTGAATGATTTTAGGACTGGTTCTGACACCACCAATCCCTAAAGTTGATGTCTTCCACTTTTAATATTTATATTTTATGTGGTGATCAAAAATATTACATATTTTAGAACAATATCAATTCCTAACTTAACCATTTTCCTTTATTTCTAATTAATCAAGTCAACACTAAGGTCAACCTATCAAAATTCTAAAGTCACTCTATGTTCAATTATTCACATTAGGCTTATTTTTTTCAGAAGTGACCAAAATGCCATCAAAACCCTTATTGTGCCATTATTGCCAAATTTCATACCAAAAATTATTATTTGATAATTTTTCATAGAAAGGATAAAAGGCAATAGTTTACAATATTTAGCATGCAGGTAAATATTTGGACTTAGCTATTGCATGCTTTTTTGCAACTTATGTGTACAAAATCTATTCATGCATTTCTAACATGTCATATATTTCAAGCAAAAAATGCATATATTTTTATATTCTAACACAATGTTTAAGATGGAAATTAATATCATGGTGCACATAAAAAGCATTTCTAACCTTAGAGCATGCAAATATCAATTATCATGTTTTGACACTAATCATGAACGTATACTATCATACTATGTTTATATGAACCCCAAATTGATATGGTAATCACATCATAACTTAACAAGATCACAAAATCTAACATAGCCCTAGACATGTATATGTTAACAATTTAATCTATTACATATGCATATAGCTCAAATTAATTACAAATCAAACACACATTCTAACTGTTTGAGAGCATGTTGTCATCTTATCATGCATTTCATAATGCCTGAATAATATAAAATTCTAACATGATTATAGATCTAAAAAAACTATCATGCTTGCACATTAATTCTATTGTCTTATGAGTGATTGGATTTACCTAATTTCAAGATATTAAAAAGCATAAAAGTTTTATTCTCTACATAGCCTCAAGGGTTACCTATGAAAAAACTAGCCTACAACATATATATTAGTATATAATACAACAAAAAAAATAAAAAAATAAACTAAAACCAACCAAATAAAAGGATTAGAAGACAATTGGGAAAAAAGGAGACTATGCAAGTCAACAACACAATAATAGGAGAAACTCACACAATAAGGGCTTAGTAGTGTGGGCTCTCCAAGCTATAATAGGGAAGCTATGTCACTTTCTCTCACAAAAGGGTTAGGCTATGTTACAGATTTATATTGGAGTGGTTAAAGATTCATTATATACTAATGTAGATAGAGAAAGACAACCATAAACTCTTATATGATAAATGATGTTTGGGCGATGGTTTGTGCACAAGACAAGCATGTCTATGCAAGAGGAGAAGAATAAAGGATATGGTCATGCACATAGATTATGCACAAGTTAATGAGGAGTGAAGAGAATGGTATGTTCACAAAGCCATGCATGAGAGAGAGGGCATGACCGTGGGAGAGGGTACACAAGTTGTGCTCTTCAACAAATTTAAAATAGAGCATGATGGGAAAAGGAAAAAGAAATATCTAAGGGGCAGTGATGGTTTTTTGATTATGAGGGGGGATTGATGGGAAAATTATGGTAATTGGTCGTAATGGAAAATGATGGTGCTTGGTGGTTGGTGGCGTACAATGGTGTCGGTGGTGAATGACAATGATGAGTAGGGTAGGGAGAAGGGAGAAGAAGAGAATGTTTGAGAGTATGAATAAGAAGAACACATACTATAGGATTGGCATTTTGTTGATGAAGAAAAAGATAAGGGATTAAGGGGAGCTTATATGCATAATGGCATGTGAATGGATGAGCAACACATATGAGGAAAACATAAGGCAGAGGTAGGATTCAAAATATAAAACACATTGGCAAGAGTTAGTGTGTAAATAAAAATTCACAAAAAAGAATGTAAAAGAGTGGTGTGTGGTGATTAAATTTGTTGGGGGGTTTAGTTAATCTTTCAAGTTACAAAAAATGAATCAAGAAAAGGGGAACTCAGTGGGAAAGGTTTGGGGTTCATAATTCTAGTTTAAAATAAAAGATATTTAATCTCAATTTTAACCTAATTAAATTTATATCTATTTTACCATAATTATAAACATAATAATAACACATTTAATACCAAAACCTATAATAATTATCATAATTAATTTCACATAATTAACAATTTATAATTAGGGTTTCTAAAATGGGATAATATAGACCAAGGTCATGGTGAATAACCGATAATTACTTCTAAATATCATTAATTTGTTTGACCAACTTGGTAGTGTATTAGTTTTCTCAAATATTATTTTGTGGTAAGGTTGAATTGAGGAGGAAAAATCATGATATTGTCTTTTAAGATAATATATGGGTAGTATAAGTTCACAGGTATGACTTTTTGGCTCACCAATGTATCTACCATGTTGTGGTCTTCATATAGTACATTTTGATTCACTCTCGGAGTGGAGAGGAGAATGAGAAGCATGCTCGTACTTTTTTATCCTTCCTTAGAGAGCATAGGTTGTACATCACACTCCCAAAGTACAAAATCTTACTTTATGATGTTACATTTTTAGGACATGTGTTGTCAACAAGGGAAGTTGTCATGGATCCGATGAAGATTTTGGTAGTTATAGAGTGGAAGGCACCCACTAGTGTTTTTGAGGTTGATAGTTTCCTAGGGTAGTCTAGGTACTACAAGCATTTTTTTAGGGTTTCTTAAGGGTATCTCTTCCCTTGATAAACCTTTTAAAGAAGATTACCAAGTTTCAATGGGATGGTGCATGTGAGGGATCATTTTAGGAGTTGAAGGATAACCTAACAATAAAATTGATTGTGACTTTACCATCGAGATCAGATGGGTTTGAGATCTATGGAGGTATGTCAAAGAATGGAATAGGTTGTGTGTTAATGTTAATTTATAAGGTAGTGGTTTACACTTCTCATTACTTGAAACAACATGAGATGAAATACCCGACACATGCTTTGAAGTTAGCCATTATTGTCTTCACATTGAATATTTAGAGGCAATAATTGTATGGGATGAAGTGTAAGTTCTTCATTGATTATAATATCCTCAAGTATATATTGACTCAGAAGGATTTGAATATGCTGTAGAGGAGATGGCTGGACTTGGTGTATTTTGATATTGAGATAAACTACCATGAGAGTAAGGCCATTATCATTATAGATGGCTTAAGAAGGAAGACATCACACTTGTTGAGTTCTTTTGTGGTGGATGATCAATTTCTTGAGGAGATTTATGAGATAGGGATAGAGCTAATCCAATAAGGTGATCTAGAGGTTTAGTTAAGTGCTTTGATGATTACACCAACTGTGTTTCATGAGATCCAAGTAGGATAGTGAAATACCCCATTTTAAAAAAAGTGTAATTATAATTGATAATTATATGTATTAATTATACTAATTATTTTAGGATATTTGATAATAACTATTTTGTTAAAATTTTTATTATTATTACTACATATCAGTTATAAATCTTACTTAGGTTAAAATATTCTAGAGGGTGTGTTTTAACATTAAAACCTAAGATTGGTAGTCATCGGTATCCATTTCATCAAATAATCCCATTCCGGTAACCTAAATTCTACCAGATATAATTTTTATCCCAAATCTTTATCAGGATTTTACCTTAATCTATCCTCAACCTATGCTATATTTTTCCCTTGAATATTGCCATATCCTCCTTACCCCATTACTCTACATCATACCTCCCCTCTCCACCGTGTTTTTGTCTCCCAGGTTTTCTCCTTGTTTCCCTTCAAAAAACCCCCTACTTATGCTCCCTATGTTTTTTTAAAAGCTCTCGGCCATTCTGCAAATCCTACCTTACCTAAGCTCCCTCTTGCACACCAGACTTCCATATTCTCCCTATCATAACTTCTTTCCTCCACCAATTTTTATTCTACAACACAGCAACCACTGACCTCCTTAGCTAACCATTGGCCACCACTACTAAAGCCCCATACCTTCCACTAGCCACCATCACTAAAGCTATCC
The DNA here is from genome assembly GCA_039764185.1 of Tamarix austromongolica. Classification (NCBI taxonomy): domain Eukaryota; kingdom Viridiplantae; phylum Streptophyta; class Magnoliopsida; order Caryophyllales; family Tamaricaceae; genus Tamarix; species Tamarix austromongolica. The sequence continues at coordinate 59,365,375 of CM077815.1, forward strand.
CTACACCCACAACTACACACCCTACAACCTCCCCTTCCTCTCTCATAATTTCCTACCTTTATTACCTTCATAGCACCTCAACATTTACTCCTTCTCCTCACCACCCTTATATGATGTTCCTACCTATTATTCACCACCCAAACCTATCATTCCCTTCCCCTTCCATTTGGCAATAATTACCATAGCACCACACACCCACTTTTGACCATTTTGTCCGAAGCTCCCCTCTTCTACCCACACCTATTTATACCAAAACCGTCCCCCCAAATCTCTCCTCTTCTACCCACACCTATTTATACCAAAACTGTCCCCCTCCTTTAACCTTTTGTGCTACATTCTCCTTTTCCCTTTATTTCAGCACCATTGTTGCTATTGTCCTTTCCCTACCTTTGTCCATTTTCATCATTCTTGTTCCCCTATCACCATCCATTTTCATTACTACCACCCTCCACACTTTCAATGAAACTTCTCCATTGGTGTTAATTTTTTTCCTTGGATTTCCTCTTTCTTATTTGAATGGTTAGTAGCCTAAATTATTTTAGTAATTATGGATTATTATTGTGTAATATTTTATGCTAATATATATATATATATATATATATATATATATATATATATATATATGTATATATGTACGTATGTATGTATGTATACATATATGTTTGGATCCTAAATTCTTAGGTATTCCTTGATAGTTTTAGAGAAGACCTCTTTTGTATAAGCTTGGGTTAGGTAAATCCAATTATTCATAGGATGGTACAAAGCTATATACAAGAATGTTAGGAATTATTAGACCTATAATGATGCTAGGGTTTATACTTTTTAAGTATTTTAGCATGCATGATAAAATGATAATATGCATGATTATTGATAATTAAGATGTATGCATGGTAATATGTCAAATGTTTTTATGTACGTATGTCTAAGATTTTGTTAAGGATTCTATTATTATCAAGTTATATTTCAAATCCCATGGTATATGCATCATGAATGCTAATGCTTGGAAGTAGGGTTGTGATAGTTTAGATGGACGCATATGCACATGATTACGGTTAGCTTATGATAAATCCTATTCGTATGGCCTTGGGTTAGAGATATTCTCCTGCGTGTACTATGAGGATAACATTAGTGTTTGAATGATGTTATATGATTTAAAGTATGTACCTTTGTGCTATATGAAAAATGTGCTACATGATAGTCACATGATTAGGGTTTTGGTGGGCATAACCCTCTAAATACATGAAAAGTAAAAATATAGTTAATTGCCAAAATGCAAAGATTACCTAAATGCTAAAATGATGTGGAATATTTTCTTTTTACCCACTTATAAAAAATCTCTCATAATGATAATAATTCATACAAACAATGAATAAAATATGGAAACTAGGGTTTTGATGGGTATTTTTAGAATTTTTACCTAATATATCTTTTAAAAATAAATAAATAAATGCTAGGATTACCTTAGCCTTTTGATAGATCAACCTTAGCTTTGACTTGGCTCGACATAAAACTATGATATTGGGGTTTATCTAAATAATCAGAAACAAAAGGGAAACTAGTTAATTATGGAAACATAGAAATTTCAATGTCATTTGTGGCTTATTTGATCACCTCATGAGGTATCAATACTTAAAGAGAAAGATATCGAGTTGGAAATGGCTAATCTCTAGGGGTCATTACCTTAGAGGTGAGGTGTTAGCCCATATTTTTAGTTCACAAGCATGCCACTGTGGCCCTATTTTTAAGGCCCTACTCTACTCTATACGTGACCTACATGCCTATAGGATGTATTGATACTTAAATACTAGGTGAATGAGGTTGAGAGGATAGTATGTTGCTTGTCAATGTTGGTATAACTAGGCATACTATTGTATTCTTAGGTTTGAGGTAAAGGTATTGTGTTTCTCTCGAGCACTAATGTGATCAGGTGTACTACTATGTCCCCAGGTTGATTTATATCCTTCTCAAGTAAGGAATTAAAAATGGAAATGTGTGTTGAGAAATAAAATGAAAGGAATGGATTTTGGCTCGGTAGTTGCCTTAGTGCCCTATCTTGGTATTGTGATGGATTGTTGGTTCGGTAGTTGCCTCGGTGTACTACCTTAGTTGTAGTTGGATTTGTTGGTTTGGTAGATGCCTTAGTGCCCTACCCTACTATTAGTGTGTATTTTTTTGTAGTTGCCTTAGTACCCTACCACTATTGTTGGGATGTATTTAACTAATCAAATATGAATACTTTAAAATGATGAGAGGTGGTTTGGTAGGTTTTACTATTGAGTTGAGACTTGGACATTGATATATAGATATTTATCTATGAATAGTATTTTTATGGTTTTTGCCTTATGCTTATGTATGCTTTTCTGTTTTTATGTGAATATGTGAAATGTGGATATACTGCCTCCTGTGATGTATTGTGATTTACTCAGTACAAAGAAGTCGTACATATACTAATTTTGCATATGACTATGTGAGGGCCATGGAATTATAAGTGCGGATAGGAGAAGTGGAGTCCTTGAGAAGAGGTTCCATTTTAGAATGGGCCTTTGGGTATAAGAGTTAGAGAAAACTAGAGTTGTATCTTTGGGTTTTGGTTTTTGTTACAATAGGTTTTCCTTTGGGCTCTTAAGTCCTGTACCATAATATGGTTATATTGTTGTACTACAACATTTATTTATAACTCTATTATGTATTAATCTATTTTTGCTAATTTACTCTTGTCGAGTTTTATTTTAGCCTTAGAACTTAGTGTTAGAAAGGCAAGGATTTGGAAATATGCTAAGTATGATGGCAACACCCTATGATTTAGTAATTAATGCTTCCACAAAAATAACAAAATTTTAGCCAGTAAAAATGGGGTGTTACAGGCATCTCGAGGATTTCAAGATTAATAGGATTTGGTTGAAGATATTGGGCATTTGAGCTTAGGAATTATAGATTCATGAGGATGGTAGTATTCTCTAAAATGGCTATTGGTGTGTGCCCTAAGGTTGCATTATTTGAAGTGTCATATTTCAGAGGAAAGTTAGTGTATTCTGTATTTTGTCCTCCTAGGTGGGGATAATTTGTATAACGACCTTAAAGGAAATTTATTGGTTATCTTTCATGAATAAAGAGGTACAAGAGTTTGTATCAAGATGTTTGATCTATTAGATGGTTAAGATATGGCACCATAGGCTTGTAGGGTTGGTCTAGCCCTGCTATGCTTCAAGATGGAAGTGGAGGTCTATTTCTATGGATTTTGTGAGAGAACTAATGGAGACTTTAGTGAGTTTGATACTATTTGGGTCATTTTTAACTAGTTGACTAAATTAGTGGTTTTTTTATTAATTAAGTTTACCTAGAGCATGGATTAGTCAACATAGGCATACACAAAGTATGCAGTGAGTGGACATGGTATACCTACATGCATAGTCTCCAACAAGGATTTAAGGTTTCTTTTGTACTCTTAGGGGAAGTTGTAGGAGGTTACGGGCATAAAGTTGAGGATGAATACTGTCTTTCATCCATATATAGATAGACATACTAAGAGGACTCTCTAAACTCTCTAGAGTATGTTATGAGCTTTTGTTTTGGATTTCTGAGGTATTTGGGAGGATCATCTTCACTAGGTAGATTTATTGTACAATAATTGTCGCATGAGTATATGGATTACACCTTTTGAGTCATTGTAGGGATGCAAATGCCAAAAAAATTTATGTTGGAGAAATATTAATGAGGCTATTATAATTAAGTTAGATATGATTGAGTTAGTGACTCATTAAGTTTGACAAATTTATGATAGGATGATGGTAGCTTAGAGTCGATAGAAGAGTTAAGCAGGTTGAGGCATCACAGTGATGGTTTTGAGGTAGGGAAAAAGTTTTTTTATGGGTCTCACCCCCCAATGGGGTGTAGAGGTTCGACAGTAAGGGCAAGATAAGCTCGAGGAATATAGGTTCTTATGATATTCTAGATAGAGGTTGAAAGGTTGCATACCTCTTAGTATTTCCACAAAAGTTAGCCCAAGTTCACAACATCTTACACATCTTTTAGCTAAGAAATTATGCTATAGATCTTTTCCACATTATTAGACTTGATGAGATTGAGTTTGATGAATATTCTTTTTCCTATGAGGAGGTGCCCTTGAAAATTATCAATATAAAAATCTGACATACTATTAGTAGCTCCATTTTTCTTGTGAAGGTTTTCTGAAGCTTCCATGGATAAGGGAAGGAAACATGGGAGATAGAGAAAGACATGCACAGGAAACATCCCAAACTCCTTAGCTTAGGTAGGTTAGGTTTTATGGTTATCCCTCTTTAGGGGGGTAGTACCCAATAGTTTTGTGGGAACTCTGGTAGAGTTCACCACCAATATCACATTTTCTTACATCCTTCCTTTCTTCAGCACCGACCTTGATTTGTTGACTTTCAGGACAATGTCTCTTTAAAAGGTGTAATGATTTAATATCCCAAAGATTTAACCTAAATCTAATTCCAAATAATTAATATTTTATCCTTGTATAAATAGCTTAATCCTAAATTTTAACCTAACCAAAATTTTATGGGTTTATTATTTTTCATATTACCCTAATTATTAAATCAAGAAGTTTAACTTTAACCCTAAACTTATTTTCTTCTCCTACATAAATTTTCTTTTCTCCTTAATTTGGTAAAAATTTCTATACCTCCTTATTTCCTTTACTTTTCCCACAACCATACTTCAACATCACATCTCACCATGGGTGGAAATTTCTCATGCTATCCCTATGCTAGATGCTTTAGTGCATGCCTCTTACTCAGCGTCCGTAGTATGCATTTTATTTTCTATATATACCCACATTCTACCCTCCTTCTTTCATTTTATGTTTCACACAAACTCTCCCAATTTCCTTTATCCATTCTCAACTTTTTTATGTGCCCCCTATAAAATCTATGCCATTCTCAAGCCTTTTTACATCACAATCCTACACCAAACACCCATACATGAGTGATATTTTGATGCAACTAACACCTTAGTCTTACACATCATTCACACAACCTTCCTCCTTAACAAAGTCTTCCTAGCTACGTGGCATTCCCATACACACCTTTCTCATATGCACTCTCAAACTCATGAAAACATCCCTGTAAAAGCCTCCAATTTACCTACTTAAAATTTTCATTTTCTAGAAGTGTTAATTATCAAATTACTGGGTATTACCAGCACACTCAGCATAAATACTCCCTCACAATTCTTATGTTAAATGCTTAGTCTAAAAAAAAAACTATAACCAAAGTAAATGAATAGAAATAGAATACCATACATAGATAAAATTTATAGATAAGTATTATTAGTATAACAAGGTAACCAAAATACAATAAGGGACATAAGAGTCCAAAGAAAATTTGATCTTAACCAAAAATTAAGACCCGTAGATACAACATTGGTTCGCCCTAACTATTAGATCCAAAGAACCACTATAAAAAAGGGGATTATTCCTAAGGAATGCATTTATCCTTCCTATTCTTATTTACTTCATACCACTCCTTTGCCCTCATATAATCATTTGCAAAAGTATTATGTAGCACCCCGAAATTTTATAACCCTTATTTTTAGGTGTTTAGCATTTTTATTTAAGACTAATCCTTAAACCCTAATCTAATTATTTTATTAATAACCTTTGACATGTAACTCATAATAAATTTCCTAAAATTTATTCCCAATTATTTTTCCTTTTTTCGTCCTATTAAACCTATACTAGATCAGATTATTTTTCTCAAATTATTTTTCTATATGGTAGTCTAACTTATCTTAACTAAGCCTAAAACTAAATAAATAAATTTCTACCCTACCATTTTTACCCCTATTATACCCCTTATATGCCACAATTCTATCCCCTAAAAAAATATCCTAAAAGAACTCCCCGTCTCATGCTAAATTCAACCCATATGCATACATATATATGTATACACACAACCTCACATGCGCCAACCTCTCCTCCTACTCTTTGTTGGTTGTTCATTTTTCTCCACCCCTATTCCTTTCTAGACGTTCCTGGATTAAAAACCCTCCCCTATCCTTTTCCATTTTTACCAACCCATCGACATGTATACACACACACATGAAACCCCTCCCAAACTCAACCAAACCAACCAACCACAACCCAGCTTCCTAGACCTCCTCTCAACCAAACGTCCTCCCTCTCTTTATACTTTGTTGGATTCACCCTCACAACCTAGCCAACCCCTTCCTAAACCACCAACCCACCTCCATTTGTGCCTTGATCAACCTACCCTGATACCTCTACACCTTTATCATAGCCATAACCATCTAACCTTTTCTACTTGCCTCCACCTCTCTACCCTAGGGCATTCCATTATGCACGAACCTAACATTAACACCCCATCCGTCCACCATCATCACCTTCCACCACTGCCAGCCCACCTAACCAAACAATCCTTAGCTAGCTTGCCACTACTAGCTCACCATCTTTTATCAATTCATCACTAGCACATCACCATCTTGCAGTAGCATAAACACCCTTCCAAATACCACCTTCCACGAATTAACCACCACCAATCTTCACCACTTCCATCATCTCCCTTTGCCTCACCTGGCTAACCAGCCTACCCAAGCTCCCAACCCCTCTTTTGCATGCACATGGATCACATTACATTTGTAGTGTGAGTGGTTTTTAGTTGTTAAAATATTTTAGTATCTAATACTAATAAGTAAGAGTATTTTGGTAGTTTCATAAAAATAAATATTTTATTATTATAAGTATTATTTTGTGTATTAAAATATTAATTTGGTATTTTGGTATTGTTCTTAGGTACACAAGTTGATAAGCATGATCTCATAGTATTTAGTAGGATATCACTATTTTTGGATTTTTGTTAGAATTTAGGTAACTTTTATACTCTATAAAAATGATAAATATTTCATGATAGCATATTAGGGTTTTTGGTGTATGAAATATATTAAGAGTGATTTGTTACGTTATAATTATGTGATTATTATTTTTATCATGAGAATAAGAAAAATAAGCATGTCAGCTGATGTAAAATATTTTGGGTATCAAAATATGGCTAAAATGATTTTATGACTATATATGACATGAATGTGGAAAAATGATAGGATGAATATGCTTAAATCTATTTATGAAATATTAATCATGGATGTGAGCCCTAGGGGAAATTTTTTCAATTTATAGGTACTATGAATGATTAACATGAAAAGCATGCTCAATGTGTATTATATGTTGTAAGCATTAGATTACGTGATAATGGATGTATTAAATACGCATATGTAAAAATCAAGAATAAGGGTAAATTGGTTATTTGATTTATTTGATAACTTAAATATGTGATAAATTGGTTTAATTATTATGTTTAGCCTTTTCATGTCAAACCTATAAATAAAATGATTATAGTAATTAAAGAAAATGTTAATATGGTAATTTTTACCTTATGGGAATTTTGGTTATTTTTTACCTAATGGGCCTAAAAGGGAATAGTTGAGCCTAGGATGGCCTTAGAATATTTTTATGATTCACCTTAGTAATGATATTGATTATGGTTGCCTCAGAATAATTAGAAATAAGTAAAATGGTTAAGTATGAAAATTATATTTATCTACGTTGTATGTGATTTCGTGACCATCTTAATAAAATACTAATATGTAAAGTAAAATACTTTGAGATTGGAAATGGTGGCTCTTTGGGGGTTGCTACTCTAAAGATGTGGTTTAGCCCACAATTTATTTTAGCTTTCTACTGGTGTGCCTTAGTGCCTTAGCCAGGCTCTATATCTTACTCTATTCTATTCTACTTATGGATTAGGTATCCTTGTTAGTAGGGTACTATGTTGACTTCATATACTAGTGAGACTAGGGTACCTTTGCGTCCTTAGGTTGATAGTCAGTAGAATCTATACTCTCTTTGTGCACTGGTATGACTTGAGTACCTTAGTGTCTTTAGGTTCAATTTGATATCCCCTCGAATAAATAAAATGGAAATGATTGATGGATTGCTAGATTGGTTGGTAGCAACCTTTGTTCCTACCTGTGGTTCGGTAGTAGCCTTTGTGCCTATATGTGTTTCGATAGTGGCCTTCATACCTACCTGTGTTTTGATAGTGGCCTTCATGCCTACCTATGAGGTAATGATTTGATATTGATCTATTCTTGTGAGCTTACTAGTGTTATAATTTTTGTCGAGACTGATGATGAGGTATGTGGCATATGGTTATTATCTTATATTTAAGGTTGATGTGTTTCTAATTATACTATAAAGAGCATCACTTGAGTATTCCATTAGTGAGTCTTATTTATTTCATGATGAGCTAGTATGGTTGATATGAGGTATTGGTGGTATGTGATTGTATGAATGGTTAATTGATGCCTGTACAGTCGATGCTTTATACCATGTATATTTTGATGCTTGCATGTGTTATATGCTATTTTATTATTATTATTATGGTTTAGTATAAATGGTTGCTTTGTACCATTGTACTGAGGGGTTCCTTTCACTGGCCCCTACCTATTCAATGGGTAGTGATCTTTACAAGTTAGATTTTAAGCTCACTCAGCATGTGGTTCAATTTGAGAGCCTAGGACTATCCAGTGCCCGTTTTATTTATTTATTTAATTCCGGTTGTACTTGGACCCTTATGTACTCTTGTAATTTCTTATCTTTGAGTTTTGTGAACCGTTGATGTTGCTTTTGGTTAGAACCATATTTATTTGATGTTCTCTCTATTTTAATTCTTGTAATCATGTTATTAATTTAAGCGGAGTAAGCCTTAGAATTCGGAATGATAGTGGTAAGGGTAACCACACTTGTACCAAGTGAGGTAGTAACACCTATGATTTTATTATTTTAGCTTCCGCTCTTAACTCAAAAAATAAAATGTTACCGGTATCCCGCAAAATCAACCTTACTGGTATCCCGGTTAAGGATTCAAGCTTAATTAGTAACTCAACACCTAAAATAATATCAACCATTATTATGTTAGAAATAAGAAATTAAAAGGGTAAAACTTTATAAAAATTTATTTAATAATAAAAACACTTTAATTATTTATCAATATACCTCAAAAATTTTCCAAATAAATTCCAAAACAAGGGGGAGCTCACGCTGCATGAGCAGCGTGAGTCTCATGCAGAAGTGAGAGGGGAAAATGGCTCGAAGAGGGTGAGATAGAAGGGAGGAGAGGTGGCTCGGTTTAGTGACTTTAGGATAGAAAAAGAGATAGATGGAGGAGGTTTCAAGGCAAGGGAATGGTGCAGGAGTGGAGAGGGGGTGTAGGTGGAGGCTAAGGGTGGTTTCATGACTGCATAGGGCGGCGGAGACGACGATAGCAAGGCGGCGAAGTTGGCTGCCGAGATGGGTCGAGGTGGAGGGGCTGAGAAGGAAGGAAAAGATGAGGGAAAAATGAAGAGGTTCAAGGGCTATTTTTGGCCAACTGATGCATGGCGGTGGTAGAGGGGGCTGCAGGGTGTCGAACGGTGGGTTGGGTGGCGGTAGAGGTGGCCGGACGGCGGTGGAAGTGGCTGTTGCAGGTGGCTCGGCGGTAAGGGGAAAAATGGGGAGAAAAAGGAAGAAGTGGGGAAGGGAGAAAGTGCATGGCTCGAGGGGTGGCTTGGGGGGTCTTGTGGTGGCGCAGGGTGGTAGTAGGTGGTGGCAGAAGGCGGCGCAAGGGCTGGGCGCGGTGGTGCAAGCGGCGGTGAGCGGAGGAAATAAAAAACTGGGGAAGAAATGGAGGAAGGAGGAGAAAAGAGAGAAGAGGCTAGGGGGAGGAGATGAGGGTTTGAGTTTATGGGGGATGAAGGGCTGGTGAGGGTAAGAAAAAGAAGAGGGAGAGGTAAGGGGAGCAGGCGGTCGATCGGTGCTGCAGTATGGTGGTAGGGCTATTGGTTGGTAGGGGGAAGGGAGGGGAGAAGAAGGAAAGAATTGGTGGGAATGGAGGGTGCAGGGGGTAGTTTGGCTCGAAATAGGAAAGAAAAGGACGGGGTAGAGAGAGGGAGTAGCAGGGGGAAGGTACGGTGGCAGGCGGCGGCAGTTGTAGGCGGTGGTCGGGCGTGCATGGAGGACGGGAGTAGGTCGGGGCGCGGGAGAAGAAAAGAGAAGAAGAAGGCTGGCGGGTGGCTGGACCGGCGCAGGAAAAGGAAGAGAGCCGGCTGGTCCAGAAAAAAAATAATGAAGGAGGGCGGGCTGGTGTGCTGGACGGCGCGCGAGGGAGAGAAGGGTAGGAAGCGGGCCGAAGGCCCAATCGTGCAGGGAGGGTTGGCCTGGTGAGGTAGCCCAAGGGGGAAAAAAAGGAAAAAGAAAAGAAGAAAGAAGAAAAAGGACAAAAAGGGGATGGAAAATAGGGAAAAATAAAATAAATTAATTTATAAAATCATAAAATGTAGTATTCTTGATAAATTATTTAGTTTAATAATTTAGTTCATTATAATCTAATATATTAATTTAAAAAGGTTAAAGTTAGTAAAATTTTAGTTTGGAAATTTATAAAATAATATGATAGATAGAAACATATTTATTTTTAATTTATTAAATAATCTTATCCAAATTTACATACTCTAAAATCTATAAAATATCTAAAATAAATAATTTTAAAAGCTTATTTCTCTCAAATAGAAGTTGTTTATTAAAATATTTATTAAATTATAAGTAAAAGGGCATTATGGTAATTTTGAAAGTAAAGGGTAAAATGGTAATTTTAGAAGTAAAGAAAAAAATTGTTATTTTGTAAGTAAAAGGGTATTATGGTAGGTTTGGAAGTGAGGATAAAATGGTAATTATAATAATGGAGAAGGGTAAAATGATAATTATAATAATGGGGGTGAGTGAACTGGTAATTATAATAATGGAGAAGGGTAAAATGGTAATTAAAATAATGAAAAAGGGTAAATTGGTAATTATAGTAATAGAAGGGCAATATGGTAATTGTGACAATAGATAAGGATAGTTTGGTAATTTAACCAACTAAAGGGTAATTTAGTAATTATTTTAATAGAGAAGGGCAATATGGTAATTATGATAATAGAGAAAGGTAATTTGGTAATTTAACCAACTGAAGGGTAATTTGGTAATTATGATAATGGAGAAGGGCAATTTGGTAATTTTGACAATGGAGAAGGGCAATATGGTAATTATGATAATGGAGAAGGGCAACTTGATAATTTTGATAATGGAGAAGGGCAACTTGGTAATTTTGATAATTGAGAAGGGTAATTTGGTAATTATGATAATTGAGAAAGGTAATTTGGATATATAATCCGAGATGATTGAATAACGATGGACTGATGGCTTAAGGCCCAAAGGTATTGATTTCACATTATGACCTATTAATATTTGATGGATTTGTTAAGTATCTAAATGTTATGTATACACATCTCATTTTATATGTATATAGTTTTGTTTTATGTGTGGCATTGCGAGCCTACTTTTCAGTGTGTTTTAAAGGGTTAGTACCATAGTAATAAAGGGTTGCATTCGTTGGGCCACTACCTATTCAATGGGTAGTGTCCCTTACAGGTCCTTTTTAGGCGCTATTCAAGTGGGTAATGAGAAAGAGTGTAAGGAATCATCTGAACCTTTAAGGTTTCCTTCTTTCTCTTTTAAATTCCTAGTTTAAATGTAATCTTTGTTCTTATAACGATCATTGGTGGATTCCATTCTTATGAAATGTTATTTGTGCTACTCTGATTTCTATATGGTTTGAATTTCTAGCAATCTATATTTAATTCTTTTAGCCTTAACACTTGGTATTAGAATGGTATCAGTGAGCCTATCTGGTACTAAGTGTGGCAATAATATCCCTAGAATTCGTAGTCTTGTTATTTCACTTCCGCTAAATCATTGAAATAAAACAAAATTTTTAGTAGTGAATTTTGGTGGTGTTACACTAGGCATCATCATCCACCGATCTTTGAGGTCCATGAGGACCCTAAAATCATGGAGAGATGGATTTGAGATATGGATAAGACCTTTAACACCTGTGGATGCCTTGGAGATAGGAGGGTTAGTGTAGTGGTATAATGCTTGAGAGGAAGGGAAGACACATGGTGGAGCGTCAGACATAGGGGTGGAGAACCTATGGGATAGGGACAATTCCTTGAGGTTTTACATGCTTGTTTTTACCCGAATACGATGAGTTTATGGCTCTTTGGAAAGGTGATATGTCCACTGAGGAGTACTACACTTAATTCATGGACTTGGTCCAATTTGCCTCAAAAGTGGAGGCTAACAAAATGATGCAAGTCCATTGCTTCAAGATTAATCTTCAAGATTAGGTCCACTGCTTCAAGATTAAGCTAAGGATAAGATATCAAGAGTTCTTAGTGGAAGTTACTTTGAAACACATGGTAGGGATGCACAAGTAGGCTTTGGAGGCATCCCGATTCATCTAGGATCAAAGTACTCAATCGAGGGGAAAGACGAAGTTTGAGGGTCGTTAGCATCCCATTGATAGAAAGAAGGCCTTTGTGGGAGGAAGTTTGTTGTCAAGATATGGTAGGTCTATGTGGGGGTCGTGCTAAAGAGAGGCATGGGATCAATAGCTCGAGTTGGAGGTCTATGTGGGGGTCATGCCAAAGAGAGGCGCTACCACTATAAGAGATGTAGAATAGATCACATAAGGTAGACTTTAGAGATAGCAAGGTGAATTTCCATGGATGCGGCATGGTGGGGCACAGAGCGTATGAATCCCAATTTGGAGGTGGCAGCATCCGAAGGAGCTAGCCTAAAGCTCAGAGTAGTAGATCTATCCAACAGTTACAGTTGCAAACTTAGAGAGTTATTCTATCACTAACTAGTGATGCTAGTCAAGCTAGTCAGCCTAGAGATCAGAGAGCTCACCCTTTCCAACTTAGGCAAGGATCATCTAGTGTTGTGGGAGTTACTTTGAAAGGATGCCTAAAAATGAGGATTCAGACACAGGTAGAGTGTTAGGTTAATGTGCTGAACGATATGCTTACTGTCTCTACTTCTTTAGCACGTGTATTGTTTGACTTTGATGCATATCACTCCTATGTTTCATTTGCATTTGAAGCTAGGACTACCCTATATCCTTCTAGTATTATTTCCATCTCTATTATGTTACCTTTTGGGGATAGGATTGCATGCTTTAGATTCTATACAAGAGTGACTTTTGTATTAAGGGGAATAGAATTTCTATTAGACCTTATAGAACTCAAATTGTGTGAATTCAATGTGATCGTTGGGATGGATATGTTTAGGAAGTATTGGGTGTTGATTGATTACACACAAGAATGCATGGTTCTACGAGGACCAAAGGGTGTCAGGGTTTCATATAAGAAGTGTGAACCTGATCCCTCTATAACAATTGTGTCGACAATCATAATGAGCCACATTGTTTGTAAAGGGTATCTACCTTACTTGTGTAGTGTTTGAGACACTAAAGCAACTTAGATGCCATTAGAGCAGATACTAGTGGTCCATGAGTATCCTAATGTATTCCATGAAGAGATTTCAGGGATACCATCCCTTTGAGAAGTCAAGTTCACTATGGATGTGTTGTAAGGGATAGAGCTAGTATCTAAGGTCCCGTATAGTATATCACCTACAGAGATGAAAGAACTTAAGGATTAGTTGAAGGATCTTTTGGAGAAGAGTTACATTTGACCAAGCATATCACTGTAGGGAGCACTAGTCCTATTTGTATGGAAGAAGGATGTGCAGTTGAGGTCATGCATCGACTACAAGGTTTGAACCAAGTGATGGTAAAGAACCGTTATCTTTTCCCAATGATTGATGACGTGTTCCATCAAGTCAAGGGAGCCCCAGTGTTCTCCAAGTTTGATCTTCAGTCAGGCTACCATCAATTGAGAATAGTAGAACAATACACCCATTAGACTACTTTTTGAGGAAGGTATGGCCATTATGAGTTCATAGTAATAGCTTTTAGACACACTAATGTGCCAACAACTTTCATGTTCCATACGAACCAAATATTTCATCTATTCTTAGACTAATTCATCATAGTGTTCATCAATGACATCCTTACCTACTTTATTGATTGAGAGATGCATGATCAACATTTAAGGCAGACTTTGGCGTTGTTAAGATCACACCATTTGTACGCCAAATGCTCAAAATGTGAGGTCTAGTTAAACCAAGTGGCTTTTCTTAGACATGTAATCTCTAGGGATGGAGTGGCAGTGGATCTAGCCAATATTCAAGCCAGTTTGAATCAAAAACATCTATTTCTATCAAGGAGGTGCTTAGCTTTCTAATATTATCCTATTACTACCATCATTTTGTGGCAGATTTGTCCAATAGTGCAACCTTTGACTCATCTAGTGAAGAATGCTAATTCAGTGGGATGAGAAGTGTTGTGAAGCCTTGGAGGAGTTGAAGAGGCATTTAACTTTAGCCCTATTGTTCACATTGTCAATTGGGTGTGATGGTTTTAAGGTGTACAGTGATGCTTACAAGCATGGTTTGGGTTGCGTGCTCTTGCAACATGGGAGAGTAGTGGCATATGCTTCTCGATAGCTTAAGCATCAAGACAAAACTATCTGACACATGACTTAGAACATATTGTGGTAGTGTTCTCCCTTAAGATCTAGAGGCATTATCTCTATAGAGTTTAGTGTAAGTTTTAGACTAACAATAAGAGCTTCAAGTACATTTTCATTAGCGAGAGTTGAATATGAGACAACATCGATGGTTGGAGTTGGTTAAGGATTATGAATTGGAATTAACCCACCATGAGGGTAAGGCTAATGTTGCAGTAGATGCACTTAGTCGAAAGACATCACATTCCTTGGGCATGATCGTCTTGTTAGATCATATATGCTAAGAAATCAAGAATTTGAAGATCAAACTAATCATTGTTGGTAGTTTAGAGGCAATAATGAGTGCACTTACCATTAAACCTTAAATATTTGAGGGGATATAAGCTAATCAACTTGGTGATGTTAAGCTTGAGAGAATCTAGACTAGCATTGCAAAAGGTAGAGCTAAAGGATTCCAGCTCCATGAGGATGGTAGTATTAGATACCATGGTAGGTGGCGTGTACAATAGGGGTGTGTTCAGCTTAGGAGAAGGATCTTTGAGGAAGGACATTGTACTCCCTATACTATCTACCTAGGAGGAGACAAGCAATATAAGGATCTAAAGAAGGCTTATTGGTGGCCCCACATGAAGTAGGAGGTTGTAGAATTCATTGCCTGATGTTTCACCTTTCCAAAGGTTAAGATCGAGCATAAGAGACCAGTAGAGTTAGTATAACCACTTAAAGTTTCTTAGTGGAAGTGTTACAACACATCTATGGAATTAATGATCTTCTAAGAACTCATAGTGGATTTGATTCTATCTTAGGTTTTATAGATTGTTTGACTAAGTTGATCATGTTCATACTGATGAAGGTGACATGGAAAATGTAGCCGCTAGCCAACACCTATAGAAAGCATGTGGTGGGACTTTATGGAGTCCCTAAGGACATTGTGCCCAATCCAGACTCTAGGTTATTGTCTTATTTTTGCCAAAAGTTGCAAGATGCCTTTGGTACTTAACTAAAGATGGTACCTTTTGAAGCGTTGTATGGTATAAAATGTCGTATTCATTTGTGTTGGGACCCAAAATGATCGAGGAGACGATGGGGCACATCCCTTTGATTCAAGACTAGATGAGAGTAGCCTAGGACTGACTGAAGAGCTATGCAGATATAAACAGACAAATCAATGGCTACGAGGTGGGTGACATAGTCCTTTTAAGGGTATCTCTCACCAAGGGAGTCACGAGGTTTGGTGGGAAGGGTAAGCTTAGTTTGAGGTACATTAGACCGTACAAGATTCTAGACCACGTTGATGAAGTTGCCAATGGAATTCTCAAGTGTGCACAACGTATTTCACATATCTTAGCTAAGGAAATATGTAGTGGATCCTTCACACATTATTTGATTGGAATCACAAGAGCTCAACACATTTTAACTTACAAAGATTGATCAGTGAGCAAAGAGAGACTCGTATAAACACTATCCCATTGGTAAAGGTTCTTTGGTCATGACACGGTATCGAGGAGGCTATTTGTGAGACTGAGGATAAGATTCTAGCAAAGTACCTAGAGTCATTTTCTTAGCATGTTACCTTAGTGTAATCCTATTCTTTAAGGGGGCAGTAACCATTATTCTTAAATGTGAGTTTGATACGTGTCTTATAATGTGTTAAGTAATGCAATCGAACTATTTATAGGGTTCAAGGCTCTTTAGGAAAATATTTAGTAACCTCTTTAAGGTTGTAGTGTTGTAATACCCCCACCTTTTAGGAAAATGTTGGATGAAAAATTAAGGCAATTTTGGGTGTTTGATTTTGGATTTGTATTATGGTTTTGTTTGAGGCAAAGTTGGATTTGAAATGAGGTTAGAAAATGAAATTTGATGAGTTTTTTCAGGCAAACCGATTGATTGGTTCCATGAACCTATCAATTGGTTTTTCATTTTAGCAAAATGGTTTTTACTTGACTAAACTGTTCAAACTAGTTGGGGGAACTGATCGAGTAGTTTATAAAGCAGTCGACTCATAGGCCAAACCGATCGATCGAATTATTGAGTTAGGCATGTTTTTGAAACTTGATTTTACAGGAAAATTTCTTATTGTGAAATGGAACTCTAATCTTGCATTCAATTTACTTTCACTCTCCTAATCCTTTTTCTAGTTTCCTCTTGTTTTAATTATTAAGCAAGAAGGAGTTAGATTTAGGAAGAATGTTGAGTGGTTTAGTTGAGTACCCTTTGTTTTGCCTTTGGGGTATGGTATGTTCATTCTTTCCTTCCTATGTTAAGTTTGAATTTATTAAGGTTATGCACAAATTTTTGAGTTGCTATTGTTTTTTTTAAGATTTAAAAAGTTAAGTTTATCACAGGCTAAGATTTCTGGTTTAAGGAAAGTTTTTCCTGCATCAAGTAAGTAATTCTTACTTCTAAAATGGATTATGAGTATTCATGCATGATACATAACTCTTTAAGTTGATATTATATTTTGGCATGAATATATATGGCCAATAGAACTAATTTAGATGGTTAGATTGTGCATTTTGAGTAAAAAGCATAAACATTGAGAAAAATGGGTTGTGATGATAAAAATGTTAAGATTTTTAAATTAAATAGGCTAATAACATGTTATAAAATGTTAAAGCATGTTCCAATGGGCTTAATGATGATTTATATGCATTATTTACATATATATGATTTTTTTGGTGATGTTATAGGGTAAATTGATCCACTTCTTAGGTTAAATTGATCAAATGGTTTCTAGAACAATCGAATGGTTTACCTAACCTACCAATTATGAAGCCTATAGAGACCTTGGTCTCGCTCTCTCCTTAAAAACATCGACTGGTTGGGTAGACACAATCGACTGGTCTATGAACAATTGATTGGTTTACTCAAATTGATCAACCAGCTTGAGGAAAATTAGGGTTTGGTCGAGTCAAAATGATAGATTGGTTGGTGCAACTAATCGGCTGGTTGGGCTAGACCGATCGAATGATTTGAATGGTTTGTGTAATTTGATGTTTAGTTATTCTTTGAGACTATGTATGGGATTTTCCTATGATTATTAAAGGGATAAAATACAGATTTAATCATGGATTATGACCTAATGGATGTATTAAATGGATCATGATTTATTACATATTATATGAGTATTATAAAGGCTTAATGGGTGTACTACATATGAAATGTGACGGTATTTGAGAAAAGAGTAATAAAGCATAGAATGGGATTGAATAAGATAATATGGTGGGCATGAATAATATTGGATATGGGTAAATGGAAGCACCACACATGGTTGGGAAATGGAAAGGATTTATATGGAATAAATATGTGAATGCCTTTTTGCTATTTGTATGGGCTTTATTTGATCACTTAACCTCATGAATAATGCACTAATCATGTAAAGAAAAAGACAATCAAATTGTGCATGGGTTAGGGATACCAGATCCTCGATTAGCTACCAGGGGTTAGTGTGCCTTTAAGTATTTATTAGCTTTTTCAGGCTTTGCCTTCGCATGGGATCTCATAGGTCCTAGTACCTTACCTACTCTAAACAATAATGATGTACTAAAGGGTTTGGTTACCTAGGTAGTTAGCTTTTTTTGGTACTTATGTCTATATTGGTTAGCTTCAACTTAGACTTATTTCCATTTGGGTGATTGGGTTCGACATGTATTTATGTCCACTTTGGTGATTTGCTTTGGCCCGAACTTTATTTCCTTTGATTTGGATAGGCTTCTATGTTATGTGAGACCATAGGGTGATGTAGATTTTATTGCTTGATGATAAAATGTGGGTGATAAGTAATTGGATGATAAAATCTAAATGATAAGTATATGGATGATAAAATCTTGTAAATGAATAAGTGGAACGATAAAAAGGATGGTAACAATGGTTTAGATGATAAAAAGGATAAGAGCTGGTATGTACACCTATATGATGGCTTAAATGACCAATTGGTTAATAATTGGAATGTTTGACCAGATATTTACCTATAATAATAAATGGATAAGAAAATGGTATAGTCTATTTGTTTGAGTAAGTTAGAAAGTAAACCCTAGGGTTTGCCTAAATTAGTTTGTCTAGTACATGTATGATTACCTATGCGATTATAATATGAACATAAGTATGATATACTCTGTGTTGCCTAAGTTATGCATGATAGTATATTTAGATGTGTTACTACCTTTAATTATATGGCATTTGCATGAAACATGTTAAATATGATATCCATGTTATGGTAGAATTTGTATACTTGTGTTTCTCGTTAAAGAAGTAACTTGGTTTACTCAATACATAGTGTACTGATGTGCCCTTTTTCCGGCCACCTGCTCATTCCCACGAGTAGAGGACCATGTGTAGGGTTTTGGAGATGGTCAGTAGTGGGCCTACATTAGCTTAGGTTCAAGGCTTGAGAGCAAGGATGTTTGTAGAATTTTGTGGGGTGTGTGATGGACTATGTTTTTGGGGTAATGGCCCAGTCTTGTTTTCTAACTACTGTAGCTCTATTGTCTTAATTTATCCTTTCCCTGTATTTGACTTGGTTGGGGCCCGTTGAGGCACTTGGTTGTAAAAAATCTTTTAAATATTTATGTGATTTATGCTTGCACACTTTATTTTAATTTGGTTGGTTTGATTTAGCCTTTTATCTAATATGGGAAAGGTGATATACGTCTACCTTGTGTTAGATACAATAGTAACTGAAATACCCCAAAACCCTAATATAAAAAAATATGGCCAAATAAGGATTTATTAGAGAAATTAACTAAATAAATTATTTTATTAAAATAAGAGGAAGTATTTAAGGTAAAATCAAGAAGAAAATAATAAATAATTAAATTAGGGAAAATTAGGGTGTTTTGCTAATTAAAATGGAAGTAAGGAAAAAATACTCAAAATATCTTAAATTAATCTAAAAAGGAAATTTATTTATTATTATATTTAAAATATTATTATTTTTAAATATTTAAAAATATGAAAATATTTTAAATACCCCAAACCATCTATTTTTCCTTTTTTCCATTTCCATTTTTCCATTTTTCCTTTTTTTCTTTCTTTCCTCTCCCTTTTACTTTTTTTCCTTCCTCCCCAATCTAGGCCAGCCCCCCTCGCAGCCCAGACTCCCTTCTCCCCTAGCGGCCCAGGTCCGCTTCTTATTGTTTTTTCTTCTCCCTCTCCGCCCATCTTGACCCACCCAGCTCCCTCTCCCTTTATTTCTTTTCTTTTTTTTTCCCCAAGGTTGGTTGATCCACTTATTTTATTCTTCCTTCTTCTTCCTCGCTCCTTCCCTATGCAGGCGTGCGACCCTGCAACACCCCGCATGCCGCCCTGCCACCTCCCCTCTCTTCCCCATCATTTCCTCTCCCTTCTCGACCTAATCAGCCCTTCTCTCTGTCCTCACGCTTGCACACCCCTCCTTTTCTTCTCCCCTGACCAAATAGGTCCTACAACTTTCCAATCCTATATCGGTCTACTACCGCTAGTCAACAACCTACCATGCATGCTCCTCTCTTGTACTCTTCCCTCTCTATCATTTCCCCCCTTCAGTGGCCTATATATACCCCATAAAGCCCCCATTTGGTCTTTTTTCCCTTGCCCAAAAATTTCCCCTTTTGCGCAACCGCCCATTCAAACGACCACCCCGTCACCACCACCTAGCATCGCTGCCTGAACCACCTACCAAACCACTCCCTACACAACCCTCCATCAAACTACACCACTCACCACCCTTGATTCTTCTTGCACGAGTTGCCTTGGCCGTGCAAAGTTTTCCCTTCTATCAGCCTACTCTCACCCACCGTCGTTTCTGCCAAAACCACCACTCCCCTATCCCCAAAACAACCAATAGGACCTCCCCTACCTCCTTAACCTTCCTTCCCCCCCTCTCCTTCTCCCTTCCTTCCTCTCCACCACCTTCGGCCACCACACCAAACATCGCCTGTGCCACCCCTTTTGCTGTACCACTACCACCATTCCAACCCTCCCAACCTAGGGCATCCGCCACCACCTTAAACACCCTCTCATTCCCCCTCTTCTAACCTAGGCAACCACCTTTCCACATTCTCTTCTCCTTCCACCGCCGTTGTGTGCCGTCGGTGTTGCCTGGTCACCACCTTCCCTAGGTGGTACCCTAACCTCCACAACCCTTAAACCTTATTTATGTAATTATTATCATTTTTATTAGTGTTAATATTATTATTATTATGTCATCACTATTATTTCCTTTACCATTATTATTATTATTAAATACCCCTCCACAACCCTTAAACCCTTAAACCTGCACACCTGCCCCACTCGTCTCTTTCTTCCCTTGTCGTTTTCCCCTCCCAATCGCCTATAAATACCCCCATTGGCAGCCATAATCAGCTCCCTTCTTCGATTTTGCCCCGAAACCCTGCCTCTCCGCCGCCTCAAAAAGACGGGCTTTCTGCCGCCACCGGTGACCGCATCCGCCACCTTTGCCCACCGTTATCATCCTTGCACCTCCCTCGACAAAACCAAGCCACCACCACCCTCCGCCTTGCCTTGCACGTGCCACCCTAGCCGTGCCAAGTTCCCATCTCGAAACCACCACCTTCAGCCATCGCCGCCCCTTGCACCGCCTTCCGCCGCCAATTCCACCTCTGCCAACACCTCCACCATCCTCCAAAAAGTCCAGCAGACCCTCCCCTACCTCCCCACAACTTCATCTCCCCCTACCTCCCTCTCCTTCTACCTCCCCCTTATTCCACCTCTCTCCACCACCCTCGGCCTCCGCGCCGACCACCGCGCGCCGCCACCCCTTGCCATGCCACCACCCTCATTCCACTCCCCTTCACCTGCTGATTCTTCCCCCACCTCAAACTTCTCCATTCCTCCTCCCATCTAACCTCCACCTTAATCTTTCCCTCTCTTCTCCTCCTCCGCCGCCGCCGCGCGCTGCCGCCGGACCACCACCGACCCTAGGTGGTCTTCCACTCATCCCAAACCTTAACCTTTCTTTTATATAGCTACTACTAAGTTTAACTAATATTAATGTTATTATACTTATTATCATCATTATTATTATTCCTTTTATTATTATTATTAGTATTACTTTTTTTATTATTATTATTATTACTAATATTATTATCTCTGTTATTAAAGTTATCATTTTTACCAACACCATCATCCCTTCGAACCTTAGCTTCTATTATACTTAACTTTAGTATTATTATTATAATTATTAGTATTAACATTATTATTATTATTATTATTATTATTATTATTATTATTATCACTATTATCATTATTATGGTTATTATTATTATTGCTTAACCTTACTTGGTTGTATTATTGTTATCATTATTATTACTATGATTATTATTATTATTATTATTATTATTATTATTATTATTATTATTATTATTACTATTATTATTATTATTATCATTATACTTAACACATTATCACTATTGTTAATAGTCATACTACTTTTATTATTATCTATGTTATTTAACTCAAAGTGGTGAATATCATGTTATTGTTAAAAATGAAGAGTACTTGAACCTTATTACCATACCACTTAACATTAACCCTAACCTCATTACTAGGACACTATTATTAGCTATCACTATTATTACTACTATCACTACCTTATTATTGTAACCAAAAGCATTTGAACCCTTGTATTATTCAAGAATATACAACTATTATCATTATCACCCTTAGGAATAGTTACTTGTAATATTGTGACCTTATAATATTACTATTTCAAATATAACACCATTAATAGACTTGGCCTTAAAACGCTAGGGTTCTATCACTAGACATTCATGTCACTATTTTATTAATACTAACACTATTTTTCTATAGCTAGCATAAACCCTATTACTACAAGATTAGAACTAATGGGTTTAATAAAATAAGTGTAACAATAATATCAAAAATAAATATATTTTGACTACTAATATTTAGTATACTAATTCTAAGGTAAAAACCCTAGTTTTTGTATAATACCCTTTTTGGTAATAAAAACCCTAATCCTAAACTAGAATAAGGGTTGATGGTACTTGCAAGGGAAACTAATACTTAGCATTTTCCCCTTTTATAGGTAACCCCGACTAAAGCCCTAAGGAGTTATAGGAGCATGCTCCAAGCCCGGCGTCGCCTTAGGTAAGGACGTAACTAAGTCCTTTTGTGTGTCTATATGTATTATGTGATTTGCATGCTACGTACCCTACGTTTATCATTATCAATTATGTTGCGTGTGCATGACATGGAGATTAAGCATGTATGGTATGTTTACATGGCATGTGTATTATGTATATGTGATGATGTGTGTCGTAATCCTGTAAGACATGCATGTGAGGGAGTTGATGTGTTTTATGGGGGAGAAAGGATTAAAAAGGAGGATGGGGAAGGAGATTGACCAAGGGAGGTGAGTGGATCTAATTATTTTAATGAATCATGAGTGGAAGAATAAAATGAGAATTCTAGGGTTCGTGTGGGAGAATCTGATTTATGATTGTTATGATTTTACGTGGGAGAGTTTAATTAATGTTTGTATGGTGGTATTAGGGTTGGCAAGGTGGTATTATGGTTGGTATGGTGGTATTAATGGTTGCATGGGGGTATTAATGGCTTATGGTGGTATTAGGGTTTGCAAGGTGTTATTATGGTTGGTATGGTGGTATTAATGGTTGCATGAGGGTATTAATGGCTTATGGTGGTATTAGGGTTTGCATGGTGGTATTATGGTTGGTATGGTGGTATTAATGATTGCATGGTGGTATTATGGTTGGTATGGTGGTGTTAGGGTTTGCATGGTGGTATTAGGGTTTGTATGGTGGTATTAGGGTTTGTGTGGTGGTATTAATGTTTGTATGGTGGTATTAATAATTGCATGGTGGTATTAATGGCTTATGTTGGTATTAGGGTTGGCATGGTGGTGTTGTGGTTTGTGTGGGGTATTAATGTTTGTATGGTGGTATTAATGATTGCATGGTGGTATTAATGGCTTATGGTGGTATTAGGGTTTGCATGGTAGTGTTGTGGTTTGTGTGGTGGTATTAGTGTTTGTATGGTGGTATTAGGGTTTGCATGGTAGAGTTAGGGTTTTGCATGGGAGTTAATGATTTTATGGGATTTAGGGTTTGTATGAAAAGTCCGAGAGGTTGCATGGGATGTGTAACGTTTACGTGAGAGCAAAATTTACGTATGAAAGGTCGATTTGGGATGTAAGGGAGGTAATGCAAGCATTATTTGGGTGTTTAACTGTTTTGGACAGAGAATAGTACGTGGAGTAGTATAAGGGTATGGAGGAGACATAATTAGGGTTTTGGAGTGATTAACTCTGGGTCGTTGTGATTAAGTAGGGTTGGAGTAGCTAATTGTGATTTGTTGAGGATAATTAAGGTTTGGGATGGCTAAGTATGGTTGTTATGGTAAAATAGGGTTAAGAGTGGTTAACCACGGTTTGGTGTGGATAATTAGGATTGGTTATGGCTGCTTAGAGTTGTTTGGTGTTATCATGTGTATTATTGATTAAAGTGTAGTTATGAATGTGGAATTTTATTGTGTGTGATGCGAAAAGCATAAAGAGAAAGAATTATGCATATCAATGGTGAATATCTTTTGAATAAGATATGTTAAGACACTAACTACTTATAGAGAAAGATGTTGAGCCGGACCCAGGCCGGTCCACCGGCAAATAATAGTGGCAGGGTATGTTACCCTCGTGATCGGTCCACCGGCTATAATAGTGGCAGGGCATGGCCCTTATGACCGTTCCACCGGCTATAATAGTGGGGGATTCTGTGCTCAACAAACTAATCAGAATAATGATGAGACATGGGAAAGATACAAACATTTACAGTGGAACACTTTGTGAGTCGGGGCCAGACCGATCCACCGGTAAATAATAGTGGTAGGGTATGTTACCCTCGTGACTGGTCCACCGGCTATAATAGTGGCAGGGCATGGTCCTCGTGACCGTTCCACCGGCTATAATAGTGGGGTTCCCGCATTCACATGGATTATTAAAGAATATGTGTGGAGTGAATATATTATGAATGAGAATAAAGAATAAGTCACCAGAAAAGTATTCAGGCCTTATCTTGTGGGTTATCGCATGTTGTCTATATGATTGTGCTATGTGTGCTATGTGGTATGATTGTATGCTTGGCCTTAGCACACCTGTGCCTTTACTTAGTATTGGACCCGTACTGATACTACCTTGATTGAATGGGTCCTGTGATGATCCACCGATGGTGGGGAGCAGACCTCCTATGCAGGCTTGATCGGTTACTAATTTGGGGTGGAAGGCTTGACTTGAGTGAGTAGGCGATTCGGATATTGGTCCATTGGGATCTGTTTTATTTAGCTATATTTTGTACTATGCTTCTTGCTTTGAAACCGTACTTTTAAGTGTATTCCTAAATGATATCCTAACTGGTGTTGACTCGTGTTTTCGTGAACGATTTATGTTAACTATGAACCTATGTTTTGATGATTCTTACTTAACAATTGTTTAGTTTAGCCTTAGCACTTAGTATCGGAACGGTAGGAGTGAATCGGTCTGGTACTGAGTGTGGCGGTAATACCCCCAAGTTTACGGTTTTAATTCTTTCGCTTCCGCTAAACCTTTGGATTTAAACGAAATTTTTTAGTAGTAAATTTGGGGGTGTTACAAAAGCTATTATCTTTAGTAGTATAAATATTGCTATTAATACTTTAACATGAACCAATATATCTACTAAGATCTATTTTGACTAGCAGTAACACGATTAGGTATCTTAAGAATAATAACCCTACTTTTACTTATAAAAATACTATTAATATTAGTAACCCTAATATTAGGCTATGATAAGGGTAAGGTAGGAATGATGGTAATTTTGGTAAGAGGGAAGTTAACCCTTAGTATTTTTCTCTGATAGGTGAATAAAGTCAAAACCCTAAGGAGGCGTAGGAATATGCTCCAAGACTGGTGTCGTATTAGGTAAGGATGTAACTAAGACCAACTATGTGTGTGTTATGTGCCTTTTATGATATATGCTATGTTATTTTGTGTACTTTATAATTATTATGACTATTTACTTACAACACATCTTGGAGTTAAGGTATACTTATGTGACTTCCTTATGGCATGCGTATAATGATATGTATGTTGTGCTTGTGGTGTTTTATGATGTGATCCTCTAGGACATGCATGCTAGGAGGTTTTAATAATGTGATATGGGATGAAAGGATGAAAAGAAAAAAAGGGGAAGTGTGTCAACTAAAGGGATATGAGATCTGCCTAATTACCTCATGTTCCATGAGGGGACAAACAAAAGGAAAATATGGACAAAATAAAAGAGTGGATTTGCATAGGAAATTCTAGGGTTTGCAGGGGATGGATGAAGTCTGCATAAGGATGATCCTTATGTGTGAAAAGTTATTTTGGGTGTAAGTAAGGTAAGGGAAGAGTTGTTGGGGGTGATTGGAGTCCTTAGGTGAAAAATAGTACGTAGGTTGGTATAAGGGTGCATAAGGAACTTGGCTAGGGTTTAGGAGGAAAACCCTAAATGGAGGAGGTTATGAAAGTAAAAATAATTGAGGGTGAGTGGAATATGGGATATGAGCTGAAGAATATCATATGTAGGGTAAGTATGGGTGTCATAGGGAAGAAAGGAGGGTAGGTGAGAAATGGAGTGGTGATATATGGGAAAAGAAAGGTTCTAGGGGTTGGGTGGCCAACTAGGATTTTGTGGTTACATGTGTAATTGGGGAGTAAAGTGAAATGAATGGGGTTGAATCTAAGTGGGATGATATGCTGGGTGGTAAAGGAGCTTTAGTTGTGTGAGACAAAGGAAGGATGAGCCACATAGGTCCAATTAGGGTTTTGAGGGAAATCTTAGGGGGTGATAGTGAAGTTGACGTTAGATGGAATAAGGTGGTGGACTTTGACCCACATAGTTAGGAGTTGGGTATTCATTGTGAGCAAGTGGGAGAAGGAAAGGATGTCAGGGTGTGTTAGGAGGTGTAGAAGTCCCAAGATATGGGACATACCCTCTTAGGAGAATAATAGTAGATGGACCGTGACATGCATGCCTAGGGTGAAAGTATATCAAACAAGACACAAATAAGATACTAACCATTTAAAGAGGAAGATTGTTGAGTTGGGCCTAGACCGATCCAACGGTAAATAATAGTGGCCAGGAGCTGAGATGCCCTATAGATCGATCCACCGACGAATAATAGTGACCGGGAGCATTCTGCCCTACATGTTTCCAGTCCACTAGCTATAATAGTGGGGGATTCTATGCTCAACAAACCAAACATAATTATAATAAGACATGGGAAAGACACTAAGTTATTATAATGAAAACCATGAGAGTTAGGGCCAGACCGATCCACCTACGAATAATAGTGGCCAAGAGCACTTTATTCTGGAGACCAATCCACCGGCAATAATAGTGGTCAAGAGCGTTCTACCCTGTAAGTTTCCAATCCACCAGCTATAATAGTGGGGTTCCCGCACTCACATGGATTGATAATAATCATGGTGTGAAATGAGTATAATGATTAGAGATCTAAAGAATAAGTTTATCCGAACTATAGCTTGGCCTTTATTATCTATATTGTTTGTATGTTGTCTATATGATCATGCTTGTGTTATATGCCTTTGTATGTTTAGCCTTAGTTGCATGGTTATCTTGCTCAGTACGTAGTGTACTGACCACCAATTTCATGGGTGCTGCTAATTCCTACAAGTAGAGGGCCTTACTGAGTTTGTGTAGGTAGAAGATGTTATTTTTGATGCCTGCGATGCTTACGAGGCATCGAGTGGGGATAGAGTTGAGCTTGGGCTTGGCCTAGGGCCCGAGAGTGACTTGGATGAATCTCCTTTTATTGTTCATTTATCTTATATCGGTTTATTTCAGACTTGTTTTATCGTATTGTAACTTTTACCCCTTTTAGAAACTTTCATTATGTACTCTTTCAGATTGTAAACTCTTTTTCTACTCAATCTAATATCCGTATTATGAACTTTCTAGTTCTTCTATGAATTCTTGTTTTAAGTTTGATTAATAGTTGAAGATAACTCTTCTTTAGCCTTGTGGTTAGTATGAGACTAGTCGAGGGCCAGGCTTATGCTGATCATGGTGGTAATATCCCTGAAATTCATAGTTTTATTTTCTTTATTTTCCATGTATCTTTTAATAAAACGAAATTTGTCAATTACAAAATTTGGGGGTGTTACAATAACACCCCATTTTTCATAAGTATATTTTCCACTTCCGCATTATTTCTTATTACAAAGGAATAAGAAAATAGACTTAACAACCCTAAATGAAATTTTTAGGTAGTGAAAGATGGGGGGTGTTATAAAGAGAGATTAACGAGGGGCCAAAATTAGTTTCTTGTTATAAACAAAAATAAACTAATTAAAGTAGAATAATAATAGAAAATAGATAAATTTTATTAGAATTACATACACAACTAGGATTAAAAAAAATAATAAGCTTCAAAGAGTTGATTCAAAATAATAAATGAGAAACACAATTAAATTGACATTATAGTAAAACTAATAACAAACAAATAAAAGAATCAAGCACAACTTGATTTCATGCTCTATTCCCAAATTTAGGGTTGTTAAGTCCAAAATGAAAATTCAGATAATTTAAATGAATAACCATATTTGAAGGTTGAGAAATACAATTAAGCCTATTCTAAAAAGATACAAACAATCATTTTTACCAAATACAATCACAATGTTGACAAAATCTAGAAAATCACTTTTAGAACAATGGTTTTCAGATCACAATGAAATTTAGACAAATTTTATTAATTTCTTCAAATTGAAATTTTATAAATGAAATTAGACACATTCTATAACATATTATAAAAATTAATTTAACAAATAAAATAAGGGTCAATTAGATTTAAAAACTATAAGAGTTTGGACCAAGAAATTAAATTTCCATCGATTTTGCACTAATTTCTCAAATTGACATTTCCAACCTGTAATTGAGTATATATCAAATCATTTTACCAAAAACCATCATATATGACATAATCAACTCATCAAAATCAACAAACCATAATTGAAGGCTAAAAAATACTATTAAAAAAATAAAATATATTAGAGCTTAAAATAAGATGAACTCGAGCTATATAGATATATATAAGTTAAAAATATAACATTCATAAATCAACCATATACAACATAATAAACCTATCATAATCAATCATCTGAATCATATATACATAATCTAAAAACTAATTCGGCTTATCATAAGCTGATTCAAAAAGTTCAATAAAAGGATTTAAATATAGAGTTAGGGTTTGAAGAGTATACCAAGAAAAATCTTTTATTACAATACACAAGGACCTTAACAAAGACATGGAGGAGTGACAGTGGCTGAGTGCTATTGTGGTGTATCAATGCTGGTTCATTGCTTCCATAAGTTGTTGTGTATTGCTATCATTGGTGATTTCTATATGTGGTTGGTAGCTTGGTGTTTTTGTGGTGGCTCGATAGTGGTGCTCTAGTGGTGGAGGTTGTGGTGGAGGATGTAGCAAACAGGAAGAGGGAGTGGGTTAGGAGAGAACATTTTCTCCCTTAGTCACTATTTGTTATTATAATGTTGGTTGGTGCATTTGTTGCTGGTGAAGGTCAAACTAAAGGAAAGGATAAGGAAAAGAAAGAGAAAAGGAAAATGAAGGATTAGGGGGAGAGGAGGTTTCAAATAGGTTTAAGGTTTTTATTTTCAATATATATATATATATATAACGTCTTAAATGAAATAAATATCTAAAAATAAAATAATTAAAATAAAATTTGAATTAAGGAAAATTTTCATTTGATTTAAGAACATCAATTGAACAAGAATTATAGATAGTAGGTCAAATCCATAAAAGCATGATATCAATAGTTAGGCTTAATAACTAAAAACAAACAAATTGAGATAATTGATCCAATTGATAGGAAAGAAAGGAAACTAAATGTTTTTTAAAGTAATCTTATTCGGCAATTGAAAAAACTGTATTAAAGGCTCACTTAATTTTATCAATTAAAATTTAGAGATTAATTCTTTTAAACCTAAACAAAAAATTAACCAATTTAAATAAATTACTTCAAATTGATAATTCAAATGTATAATTAACATAATGTTGATTAAATATGGACAATAATTGCCAATAAAATAATCATCTTGGTAACAAATATAAGTGAATCATGTCAAACATTTAGGGTTTGAGCTCGAAATATAATCTCATCAATTATTCCTCATTTATTCAAATAAATTTATTAGAAATGTAATTAAACATATTTTAATATGTTTTATAAAACAATTTTATATAAATAAGATAACAACTCAATCTAAATTTAAATACATGGGCTCATCTACTAAGGTTAGAACCAAAATCCGAATAAATTTATTTTCACACCAATTCCTCAAACTAAAGCTTTCATCATATAATTAAGCATATTTTAAGGCATGCTACATAGTTAACTAATCAAAAAACAACTTAATTGCTGACCCCAAGATATCTAGACATATTCAGATTAAAAACCTAAATATTATAAATCAAGTGCATACACAACATTCAACCTAACAAAATTAATCATACAACTCGTATATACAAAATCAAACAAGTACTTTAGCTTTTACGAATCCAAGTCTCACAAAATAAATCCATATTAGAAGTTATGGTTAAGTAAATTATTTAATATGAAAATTTAGATGGAGTAACTAAACACGAGGATTAAAATAAAGAGTTACCAAAAGGCTTTATTGATAAAAATATTAATTATTAAAAAATCATATAGCTTATAGAGAAAGAAATATAACATCAAAATTCCAGTTCAAATAAATTTGAAAAATATATAAATAAAATTATAAGGAACTATAAAGATTCAAACAATTAATAAAAAAGGTTCTTTATAAATTAACAAATGAAAAATCAAAACAAAATAATTTTGGAGAGAAAATCATAAATAAGTAGTAGAAACCTTTAATTTTAGGTTTTCTAAAGGTTTCATTGACCTTGTAAAATTAAATAAGTTCAAAGATGAAAATATTTGCTACGAATAAAAATTATTAAAAATATTTTACTACTTCAAAAGAATTTTTTTATTAAAAAAACCATTTTTGTTAAAATATATAATGCTAAAGAAATTTTGTAATCATAGGATGAAGGCATAATAAAAAAAACATATTTAAAATATGAAAACAAAACACATGAGAAAATAGAAATATATTTTTAAATAGAATATGAGATCATATAAGGTTAATAAAAATCATAATTTTGAATGATTATTTTAGAATAATTGACAACAAAAAATGATTAAATAATTTTCAATATGAATTCTAACCGTCAATAAAGCTATAAAACTAATCACAAATAAAATAATTAAAAATCTTCATCAAATTCCATGAATAAAATCATTAAATTTGGGGAAATTGAATTTCAAAATTATTGGATATTAAAATATTTATATAAATAAAAAAAATATTAATAGGCCTAATAGATCTAACAACCAAGGCAACACCACCCGCTAGACCCCCATTGTCATGATCAAGGAGTAAGACTCCCATCCTATAGGCCATTTTAAGCACAACTTGACGTATTATTACATTTTTTATAATACTTATTAACATAATTCTTACAATAATGATATTTATTATTATTGTTATGTCTATTAATTTAACAAAAATTTTAATTTTCATAGATATTTAATAATAATATTAACAATGATAAAAAGGATAATTATAGATATGGTTATATATTATATTATTAGTATTATTAGTATAAGAGGAATGAATGTGTTGTGCCAAGGAATATAATAATAGTAGAAATATTTATCTTTCATATATACTAATACCAATAGATATATGAGTGGACATTAGTTTTATTGGTATAATGCTACTAATATGGAAAAGATCTATTGGAAAAGCATACTATTTCCCAAAAAAAAAATTGCAGGAAAAAATTTCTTAATTTCCCACAAAATATATACAACAATTTTTTTTTGCCACAATTTAAATTTTTTAGCGATCTTGCAAGTAATATTTGGAAGATATTAAAAAGAAGAAAGGAAATGCGCCTTTTGCTTCAGGTATTTATGTTATAAAATTAAATATTGTTACTATTGCTTCAAACTCATTGATATTAGATATTATTTGTGGTTCTCAGATTTGTATTAAATTTTGGGGGCTCAAGTTAGCTAAATGAAAAATGGGCTTACAAGTGAAAAATGGAACAAAAGTTGTTCCATTTGCTAAAAAGATTTATTTCCCCTTTTTATTTTACCTTCTTGTAGGGCCTTAGAACTCTATAATTATTATTATGTACTTACCATTAGTAGGAATATTTTTTGTATCTCATGTTTGGGCATTGATGGTTTTCATTTTTCGATACAGAGTAAATGTTGTTCCTTTCATTCAAATGAAATTTTGTTTTAGCAATGCTTAAATACAAAATGGGCTTTATGTGCCGAGCCTTAATTGCACAATATATAATGTAAACACTAAACTCTAGTATAATAACTTGAATCCAACAAATCTCTTACATTATTATTTAGGCCATATAAATGAGAAATGCATATTGAAGCTCCATAAAGACAGATTTTTATGTTCTTTTAATTTTTGATCTCTTATAACACGTGAATCTATTTTGCCTGAAAAAATGACCATGCCACTTTATGGTGGAATGACAAGTGACTTGTTAGGTCTCATAAGTATATTTGTGCCTGGATCATTAATTTCAATTGCTAAAGGTGGCAACGGTACTTCATTACATTTACAACGACTTCATTATATATAGCTATACTTGTTTTATGAAACATAAGTTAGAATGCTTTGAAAGATTTAAGAAATTTAGAATGCGTTGAAAGATTTATGAAATTTCAGAAAGAGGTACACATTAAAGTTGGTAAAAGTATTAAAGTCCTTTGATAATATACGAAATTGAATACTTAAGAATTTGATGATCATCTTAGGAATTGTATAATTGTTTTGCAACTCATTCCACCTGTAACACCCCAACGGATAGGTGTTTAAGATAGGAAAGATCAAACTTTGTTAGATATGGTGTAATCTATGATGAGTCATGTACTAACATCCTTTAAGCATATTCTCTTAAAAATATGTATTTACGCCAAATAGAATTCCATTAAAAGGGTTTGAAAAGGCACCTTATGAAATATATGTAGAGAGATATTTTAATCTGTATGTTCTCAAAATTTAGGGGATGCAAAGCCTGTGTAAAGTGCTTGTTGCTAAAGAAATAAAGGGATATTATTTTTGCTACCCTAGTGAGAACAAAGTGTTTGTTGCTCAAAATGTTATTTTCTTAGAAGAGAGTTTCTTCTTAAAGCATTCAACTCTACTTTAATAACTGATTATGATGGTTGTATATGCTCAAAGGGCTTGAATGCTGGTTTTATGATGTATCTTTTGTTATATGTTGATGTTATTCTTGTTGAAATCATAGATATGTCTATGGAAACCATGAAGTAAGATTTGTTGAAAATTGATTTTGAGATGAAAGACCTAGAAATTGTGAAGAATATTTTTGGCAATGAGATCATTCCTGATTAAAGCAAGCATGATGTACTACGTAATAGTATCTAATCAAGATTCTAAACAAGTGGGCACTCTATTTGCATCACACTTAAAATTCACCTAGGCGTAAAGTAGAGGGGGACTATGTGACTAATAAGCACCTAAGGATTAATAAGATTAATATCAAGATTATAATATTCAAACAACTATAGAAGAACAAGAATCATGATTGTGGAGAGATAATCAATCACTATATCAGAATTCAAGAAAGATTCAAGCGGAGGATCTTTTTAATCGTCAAAAATCTCACTCTCACTCCCTCCGTGAGAGTCGGTTCAACACAAGGAGATACAAATGAAACTTGCCAAAATAGAGGTACGACTTGTGAACGATCATGTCCGTGAGCATGGGTTTCTCGTGTTGCTCAACACGATCATGTCCATGCCCATGTCCATGAGTGACCTGTGTTCTCTCGACTTTTTTCCCTATCGTAACAGCCTTGTACCCTAATATGACGCATGCGTTCCTCTCGAAACACTTTCACTCTCTACCACAGTTATAGACATATAGTTTCATGTTATGTGCGTCAAATGTAAGTCAAAATTCAACGCTAACAATTTTCATCAATAAATAAATAAAATAATGATATCATCCCTTTTGGTCTTACTTCAATGCGTTGCTAAATATCATGTCCATAATTTATATCAAATCAAACAAGAACATCACAATAATCATTTCGAGAGATGACATACTTGGCCCGACATACAGAACGAGCTTAAATATTTGAATTAAATAGATTCCGAAAGCAACAATAGACATGTACAGTTTCCATACATACAACTTGATGCTCACATAGAAATAGTCATTGACCTTCGTCCTTCGATCTTTATATATCATAACAGTAGGTAGATACGTCAATCAGATAAAACGACCACCTTTCTCAGTATCCATAGTACCCATGACATTTCAAACGCAAAAAGTGTGTGAAGCATTCCACGATCAAGTGGAAATCCAAACAACGTGATCCCCTCATTGTTATGTTGCAAGTACCAAACTGCACAATTTCATGAGGCAGACAATAATCAAGAAGTTGTTAATATATATAGATAGCACGTAGTATATATATGAAAGTTCATTGACACTACGAGAATAATTTTTACATATATATATAGAACTGACCTAAGGCCTGTCTAGTATGAAAGGCATGAGGATTCTCTGAGCAAATTGGAGCAAGATGACTTTGATAGCAGTCAGCACCGTCATCGTCGGACCCCATTACTCTTGGTACCCCACGATCCCCTGCTTCTGTTGCAGGAGATGAGGGGATTTTCTTATTTTGATGATGATCGTGGTGATGGCCAGAAGCGCTGGTGAC
This sequence comes from Tamarix austromongolica, assembly GCA_039764185.1. Taxonomy (NCBI): domain Eukaryota; kingdom Viridiplantae; phylum Streptophyta; class Magnoliopsida; order Caryophyllales; family Tamaricaceae; genus Tamarix; species Tamarix austromongolica. Next base: position 59,399,749 of record CM077815.1, read on the forward strand.
AATCATATGCCATCTAGTGCCAACTGAGATAATGCCTTGAGCTCTGTGTGTTATTCTTGCTGCTCCCATTAGGCATAAGAAGAACCCACTCAATTGTACCGCTGAACATACCTGCTCATATATCGGTCATTAGTCACCAATATGTATGCAGTATACAAGTACCGATGCATGTATTAAGTTTCCTTATGATTATATGGCAATAGAGGATATTAAATCGGTGAAACATCGGGATAAAACGTCTCAAGGAACCAAGAAGACCAAAAGATAACTTCAACCTTTGGGGTCGGACCCAGTTAACACGTTGTGTTCTGGTCTGATCAGATTGTTACCGTTGGTTATTTTACTGAGATCGATTGCTTCACTTTATTTACAGATAAATTTAAAACATTTAAAATAAATATAAAAAGGAAAAAATTGTGCTTGTAAAGCGGTTGGAGGAGAAAGATTTTACTTTTATTTTTTAAATGCTGACTTACCACAAGATCACCAGAGTTGAAGAAACTCTTCTCAGACTTGGAAGCCAAGACCAACAACAGAGCACCCAACTGACTAACAGAAATAGTAACCAAACACCCAATAATAAAGAACTTATACCTATGACTAGTAGCAGACGCCTGCTTCTTAATCCTCAAATGCTCACTAAAAATAACCCCAGCATCAGACCCACAACCTTCCAACATCTTCTTAAGTGCTTCAAGCCTCAATATCTGTAGCTCACACGTCAATCTAAACAGAACACAAACAAGCAAGAACACCACAGTCCTATACACCCAAGACACCAACACACACAAAAGCACCACGGAGTTAACAGCAGCGACCACCACATAACTACTAGTTTCATGACCCCCAAATATCACCGACGGAACACCAACAACGACGACGGCATTCCAAAAAATCAGCACTTTATGTGCAAATTCAACTATGAAAGAAGGTAGTATGATCCAAGTAAGGTATTTGAATGCCTTATCAAGCTCCATAGCGTAACGAGACCGAACATGGAAAGAATCATCATCGAGACAATCAAGGAAGAGGAGATGTCTGAGTCCGTATTTACTGAAGAAGCGTGAAAGTGTTAGGAATCCTATTAAGGCAAGGCCTGATTCAGGAATTTGGACGATTTTGTTGAAGGAGAGTGGGTCATTAGCTGGGGCGGTAGCGGGGACTTTAAAATTGAAGGATGTGATGAGAGGGATTACGATGGATAAGAGTATGAAGATGAAGTAAGAAAAGATTGTGCTAATTGATGAGGAATGGTCCAAGGCACAATATTTTAAACTTATACGGAAGTTATGGAGTTCGTCGTGGATTGAGGATTTTGATCTCAAGTATGGTTTTTGTAGGAGTAATGGGATATGGATACTGCAAGGTCCATGTTGGAAGCGGTGATCGTGACCATCTGTTGAGGGTACTTGTTGATCCCGCTGATATTCATGGTCGTGGTGGTGGTGGTGAGATTGAATATTTGGTGCATGTTGATTGAAGGATGGGACATTGATGTGGTGAGCGTTTTCATTTTGATTGGAATTCAACTGGTTCATGGGTATTTCAGTTGAATCTGTGTACGTGGGTGGGGATGAATAAATTGCTGTTATTATGTAGGTACTAACGTATATATGTAGATAAAATAATACAAGATTCCTGCTATATATGATCAATTATCAACTGAACAAAAGGTGGTTGTACTTCATTTATTATTGCATGGTTGGCATGGGAATGCTGTGAAACCTGAAAAGCACAGTAAAGGCAGTATGGTATAGACGCTATATATGTCCAGTTTTAATGTTGGCCTCAATTTAGAAGCAAAAGTTTCCTCATATCACATTCTAGTAGTTTCTGCCACTAAATCAATGCACGGTTCTGTTGACCTGAGCTGGAAACTTCGAAACCGGAAATAACACCTTTGTAATCTGTAATAGTAGTAGTACTGAAAATAAATTGTATCTATACCGTAAGTCATTTCACTTTTGAGGGCCCCTACAATACCTTTTGGCTTCTTTTCTCATGACTATTTAGTTTGCATTTATTGTGTATACTGACTCGTACGAGACCTAACGTTTTGGTTCATCCTTGGCGATGGAATACAATTGATATTCATGGCTTCATATCAACCTACCCCAACTCTCATTAACATTACATAAGCCACTTGATAAGTTTTTAAACCTCAAAGAGTGGAGGTATTATATCCTATAAGAAAAATGCTTCGTTAAACATGATTATAAGAGGAGTAAATCAAGATGTATTTTCTGATTTGTGATTTGTGACACTAACACGTATAATTAGTCGGGCCTAAAAACTAGCTTCTTGAGGAACATGCCAATATTTGACAATGATTGCTCTTGACTCTTGTTTATTACCTATCACTTGTGTTGCATTCAAGTTAAGACTTTGGCTTCTAAAACATGTTTTCCACATTTTGTGATAATCATCCTTATTCCATTGTCTAGCTCTTTCAAAGTATCTATATTCCTTATCAACATTGCCACAATTTTAATGTTTAATCTCAACTTATGATTTGGCACATTAGATACTCCAATAGAATTTAAGAACTCCACTATGTATAGGTCTTTCAAGAGATCAAAGTTGGACTTTGGTTTGCATGGAATATTTGAACTTAAATAACTTTTCTCTTTAAAATGATTAACAAATAGCATGTAATAATTAATATAATTGGCAACATTAAGAGTCAATGACAATATGTATCCACCTTGTAAATTACTATCATTAGTTGTAACACCCTCATTTTTCACTAATGAAAAATTTCGTTTGAAAACCTTATGGAAGCAAAAAACTACTAAAGTCTTAGGAAAAATGGGGTATTACCACCGCATCTCATATAGAATAGGGTCAGCCACCCATCCCATGCTAGAGACAAAACTAAGAACTAATCAACCAAAACAAAAGTAGAGTGTGCCAAAAATAAATTATATAAATATTGAAAGAAAGAGTTTCAAGTACAGAACCTTAATGGTATGCAAATATTCAAATACACGAGGGAAAAAGAAATAAGCCAAATTATATGATTTTAATTTACATAAATAAAATTAGGGTATAACCATAAACCCTGGTCCGTCAAGGATCGTACAAAAGTCTTCGGATGTCCACACTCTTAGAACCCATGCCCAACATGAGGGTGGCCTACTATTGATAATCCTTGAAAACTTGCACATAATCCTATGCTGGTGGGAATGAGCAGGTGACGAAGCAAACAGGCACATCAGTACGTTTCATATTGAGTAAGCTAAGTTACCTCCTCAATGGAAGTCATAAGCATAAAGATTCCAGCATATTATGCCTATTTCATATAAATAGAATAGATGCTCTATCGTCGTCATATCATGCATAAGAAACTCATGCTTTGCAACATAACTCAACATAGTAGATGACATCATGCAATCTACTAAGCATAGTATTCAACTATCATTAAGGCTCCATTCATCCATGCACATAATTCCACCATAGACCAGTTTTACTTTTTATCTTTAGCCATATTATTATTCCAAATTCTTATCCAAATACTTATTCAAATTCTTATTCAAATTCGTATCGAGTGATGGATTGTGCACTATACCATAGTCTTGCATACCATTGAAGTCTTTCCAAACTAAAGAACATAAAGTCTGCCCAAAGTTAAGTAACCACATATGGGCATAATTTCGGGAAGAAATCAAGTAACCACCAATGGACATAAGTCTAGGCTGAAGCTAAAAACTACCTAGGTGACCAGACCCTTTAGTGTTGATACCCTCTAGTATATTATCAATGTTTAGAGTAGGTAAGGCACCGAAATCCAACTCGAAGGCAAAGCCAAAAGGCACCAATAAACACCCAAAGACAGAATAAGCCCATGTAACTAATCGAGGATTGGGTAACCTAGACACATACACAACTCAATCATCTTTTGCTTTAAGTGATTAGTACATTATTATCAATGTTACATGATCACATAAGGACCATAATATACAAGTAAGGCATTCACATAATTATTTCATTGTAACCATTACCATTCCCCCAACCATGTGTGGGATTACCATTAATGCTTACTCAATATTAACTAATACTTTAGATTAATCATTGTTAGGCTTGTAATCCATATTACATTACCCATTTTGAAATATGAAAAATACTTATTTAGGTTTTCCCATTTAGACCTTTACAACACTTAATGGGTATAACACCCCCAAATTTTGGAACTTAAAATTTTTATTTTTAAAGAGTTAATAGCAAAATCCAAAACAAAAAACATAGGGGTGTCACGCCGCATCCAATATAGAAGAGGCACTCCCTATGCTCAGTTTATGTTGGGTGCAAGGAAAAAGTAACCTTATATCTAGGAATCAGGTGTGGGAAGCACTTAATTCCACTGTGATAGAATATAAAATAGAGAGAAGGGAATAAGTAGTGAAAACAGAGGACTAAGAGTCCAAAGAGAGATAGAGATATCCAGATAACCATACCCTTTATCAGTTCTTTAACACTCACCCAAGGCAAGCACATCAAGCTAATAATCATCAATCACCTACAAAATAAGGCAGGTCTACTCGTTGGATTGAGTAGCACCCATAAAAAGGATGACTAGTACATGACGTACTGAGTAAGGTAACAATACAGTCGAAACCGAAAAAACATATCATGACATACATTTACAACGAAAACTATTATACATGAAAGATCCAAAAATGAAAACTAGGTAATTACTAGTCCCCATTTGTAATATTTAAATATCATATAACCCAATCTTTTATTTACATTGAGTTTAGGATCCCATTATTCATAAACAGGTGGAACGGTCTGAAACACCTCCCAGGGTAAAATGCTCTTGGCTACTATTATTAAGCCGGTGGAACGGACTCTACATCTCCCAAGGCAAAACACTCTTAGCCACTATTCTTAAATAGGTGGAATAGTCTGAAGTACCTCCCAGGGTATAATATGCCTGACCACTATTATTAAGCCGGTGGAACAAACTCCTACACCTCGGTCCTAACTCATGTAATCTTTCACTATAAGTGATTAGTGCCTTAATCATTGGTTAGACTCATATTATCTTTCACGTTGAGATTAGGCCCCACTATTTTTAAACTGGTGGAATGGTATGATGTACCTTCCAAGGCAAAACGGGCCTGACCACTATTATTAAGCTGGTGGAATGCACTCATACAACACCTCAGCCCGGCTCATATGATATTTCACTTTAAATGATTAGTGTCTTATTCATGATTGGTTTATGAGTGAGAAACATAATTAATGCAAGAAAGACATCAATATACATATAATAAGATTGTTCTCAAAGATTACGATGCTCATTTTCCCCGAAAATCCTAAACACACAATTTAAGCATAACTTCCCCCATATTGATCTTTTATCCACCAAATTTAGTATGTGTTCCTCAAATAATAGCATAATTAACATACCCAAATTTTGAGGTCTAAATCCCACATCTTACACATGCGATAATGGCCCTATCTTAAAAGTTACTATTTATAAGGCTCCCAAAACCCTAATTTCACAGGTAAGCCATAACTTCTTCCATAAGGCTCATATAATTACCAAATTAAATATAAATCCTAAAAATACCTATATTAACAACATATCTAAAATTCATAGCCTAACTCTAATATTTTACACATGTGATAATAACATTACTATTTTAAGGCTACTATTCCTAAATTTAGCTATTTTCTCATCTGAATGACTTATTACCTTCATAATCACTCTCAAACACTTCACATGATATTATTAGAATATTCCAATCCATATAAAATGTTAAAATACCAAAATTTCTACATTAACCCGTATTGACAAAAATGCCCTTAAAAATAGCTGATCGATATCCTTTATTTTATGAAAATCCCGTATCCTCAATATATTTTTGCCCCCTTTTTTTTTTTTCCTAAATCCTCCTTTTATCAAAAAACATCTTAAATATAATTATTTCCCAGTTATAATAATTCATTTGGCCCATACTACTCTCCCACAATTTATACTCATCCATAAAAATACATTCTAGCGTAATATCATCGTATCAACATATCTTTCATTATTCTCACTTCCTTCCTATCATATAATTCATATTAATATATAATATCATCAAAAAAATGCATTTTAATAGTATAATGACAATAACATAATAAGACACAAAATCATACAAGCATTTAACACAAAATCCAAAATATTGACTAGTATCCTTACTAATAAGGCTCTAGTCTCTAAGCATGCTTATCCTATTCTTCTTCTTCCGAAAGTTTCAAAATATCACCTAATAATAATTAAAAAAAATAATTAGAATTAATAATATAATTAATGATGGTTTAAGGAAACAGAAAGGAAAAAGAATGGGTAAAAATCAAACCAAGTTCGAAAAAGGTGTGTACCAAAATTTATGTAACATAGGGAGGTTGCAGCAGGGGGAGGCTGGAAGGAGGTGGTGGGATTGGTGGAATTGGCCGAAGGGAGGGGGTGAGCAACGGTGGAAAATGGTGCAGCACGTGGGTGAGCCTTGGATGTTACGGCTGAATGTGGGTGTGTTGGGCTTTGGTGGATTTTGTTGCAAGTTGGGGAGGGGTTACAAAAGCTCTTGCTATATCTAGGGGGATATGAACAACATATATTTCTACATAAAAGGTAGAAAATAAACGAAAGAAAATGGTGAGGTAGTTGTTGCCATAGATAGTGGGTGTTTTGGTGGATTTTGCCCAAGGGTGGGGGAGGTTTTGGAGAGTTTTACTGCAACTTGGGGGTTGGAAGGGTGAGTTTTACTGCAGCTAGGGGTGATGTTTTGGTGAGTTTTTCTACAGATAAGGATGAGGAATTGGAAGGTTTTTCGGGTGGTGGTGGATGAGGTGTGGCAATGTTTGTTGAAGTTGAGTTTTTGGCGGTGTTTTTGGGTGGTTTTGGTGACGCTAAGGAGGGAGATAAGGATTGTTTTGGGTATTTTTTTGAAAAAAATTTAGAGGAATAATGAGGTAGTTTTTCGGTGCATTAATGAGGTATATGTATGTATGTATGTATGTGTGTATGTGTGTGTGTCTATATATATATATTTACACACATAGAGAGAGGAAGAGGAGGGGGCTACGATTAGGTAAAAATGTTCAAACCCCAACCCACAACTACAGGAGCTGGGAATTGATGGGGTAGGGGCATGTTTGGTAGAGGGAGGGTAAGGTGCTCGGTATGGAGAGGAAGAAAATAATAATTAAATAAGATATGGAGAGGGGAAGGAAAAAGGAAAAAGGGAAAGGAAAAAGGTGGGGGTTTAGATTTAGGTTTAGGTTAGATAATTATCCAGGATTAGATTTAGGTTAGGAAAACATTAATAACCCAAAATAAAAGTAAGGATTAGGCTAAGATTTAGAATTAGGGAATTAGCATAAGATATAAAAATAAATTCCCGAGGTTAGAATTAGGTTTTGATATTGCTTACTTGGGATTAGGTTAAGCTAAAAAATTTGGGGTGTTAGATTGGGTATGTCATGAATTATGATCTATTTAATCCATCAATTAGGTTGTTAATCCATGTCAACAGATTCATTTTTCTCATTAAATAGTTATATATAAGTATTAAACATAGTCTTAAAGCATATCCAAGTCAAAAGATCAAAATCACACAATCTGGTCGAACTAGCTAATCAATTAGGCTAGTCGGTCGATAGATTTGTGCTGATAAGTCGAACTATTTAGCTCAGCCAAACCAAGGGGTCCTTCAAACCGGTTGATTGATTTAGTCACATCACTTGAATATTTAGAGACTAGTTGATTAGTTCTAATAAACTTGTAACACCCCACTTTTCATTACTAAAAAAATTCATTTAAAATGGAGTGAATGCTGAGAATATACTTAGGAAAATGGGTTGTTACCATTATATCTGACATAAGATAGACGTTTGTTGCCTACCCCATATCAGATACAAGGCTAAGACTAACCAATACATTTAAAAAAGGGTGTGCAAACATAAATTACTTAAACACTTTACAAGATTATTTACATCAAAGGACCTAGATAGTACCCGACTAAATAGTTATAAGAATACAAATAGATCAGAGTATAGGGCTACATTTAAAATGAGATTAGGGTGTGACCCCAAAATCAAAACCTTGGTATGTCACGGACCCCACAAAATATTTGAATGTTCATGGTCTCAAACCTCAAACCCCAACTGAGGTAGGCCCAACTGGTCATCTCTGAAAACCTAAACATAGCCCTTTACTTGTGGAAATAAGCAGGCGACCAAGCAAATAGACACATTGGTATGTTACGTATTGAGTAATCTAAGTCACTCCCTAAATGGAAATAAAAGTATATAAATTCTATCATACATGGATATAATATTTAACACATGCCATATTAATATCATATACATAAGGTAAGAATACAGTAGAATAAACTATCATGCATACTCAGACAATGCAGAATATATCATGCTTGGTTTCACATTAAAATCACATAGGTACTCACATATGTACTAGAAGATTAAATCCAAACAACTACTAGGGTTTATTTTCAATGCCTCGATCCTTTAGATTATACCATATCCTTTTTTATATAGGACATAGGTTAGCATCTAACCAACATTTCATTCAATAACCAATTAGTCACTTAAGCCTTTAACTAAGTGTATAAGTGAGATTTTATCCTTTTTCTTATCCAACCATTTTCCATCCTTATCTAATTATTCATATTCACTTATTCATTATCCTGGTATTTATCATACAATTACTTATCATCCATATTTTATTATCATCGAGGGATGGACCATGCACTACCTCATGGTATCACATACTATAGAAGGCTATCCAAATAAAGGACATAAAGTCCAAGCAGAAGCCAATCACCAAAGCGAACATAAGTCTCGACTGAAGCTAATCACTATAATGGATATAAGTCCAAGCTAAAGCCAACCACCAAGGTAACTACAAGATTTAGTATTGATACCCTCTAGTACATCATTAATGTCTATAGTGCGTATGACACAGGGACCTCTAAGGATCCTACCCAAAGGCAAAGCTTGAATATACCAATAAACATCCAGAGGCAGATTAACACCTGGTAGCTAATCCAGGATTAGGTAACCTAGTGAAATACCCCAAAAATCCTAATTTAGGAATTATGGCAAAATGGTGATTTATTAGAGAAAATTAAGAAAATATATTACTTCATTAAATAAAGAGGAAATTAATTGAGAAAAATAGGGAGAAAATAATAAATAAATTATTTAGAAAATTTTGGACATTTTACTAATTAAAATGGAAGTTAAGGATAATTTATCCAAAATAGTCTAATTAATTTAAAAATGGATTTACTTATTATAATTAAAATAATTATTATTAAAATTAAATATCTAAAATAAATATATAAATAAATAAAGACCAATACCCCAACCCAACCATTTTATCATTTTCCCTTTTTCTCTTTTCTCTTTCTTTTTTTCTTTCTTCCTCCTTTACTCATTTTCTTTTCCCCCATTTTTCTCCCCCGACTAGGCCAGCCCACCGGCCCAGGTCCCTTTCTCCCCCCGTCTCACGCGCCAGGCCTGCCAGCCTTCGCCGCCCGTCGCCCAGCCGGCCGAACCGCCCTCTCTCTCTTTTCTTTCTTTTCCCTGGACCGACCGGTCCACCACGCCCTGTCTTCTTCCCCGACCTGCGCCCCGACCTGGAAATCGACCTACAACACAATCGTCGCCGGCAGCCACCAGCGTCGACCGTCCTCCCCTGCCTCCCTGTCATTTTCTTTCCTCTTTTCGACCCCAACAACCCCTGCAGCTCCCTCCCCACGTGCCCATCTTCTTTCCTCTTTCTCCCCCTTCCCGACCTAACTTGCTATGGCAGGATCTGCACCACCTGCCACCGGCCGGCCACCTGCACACCTACCCCGCACGCCTCCTTCTCCCCTTGTCGTTTTCCCCTTCCAATTGCCTATAAATACCCCCATTGGCAGCCCCGATCAGCTCCCTTTTCAATTTTTTTCCCGAAACCCTGCCTCTCCGCCGCCTAAAAAAGATGGGCTTTCCGCCGTCACCACTGACTGTCGTCACCGCCACTGCCCACCGTTATCATCCTTGCACTTCCCTCTACGAAAACAGACCACCAGCACCCCTCCCCTTGCCCAGCACGTGCCTCCCTAGCTGTGCAAGATTCCTATCCCGAAACCGCCACCTCCATCCTTCGCCGCCCTTGCGCCGCCTTCCACCGCCAGCCCAACCGCCAACAGAGCCTCCTCCACCCTCCAAAATGCCCAGCTGACCTCCCTCTACCTTCCCATACCTCCATCTTCCCCTGCCTCCCTCTCCTCCTTCCTTCCTTATCTTCCACCTCTCTCCACCACCCTCGCCCGCCACCGTTGCCGCCGCGCGCCACCATCCCTTGCCACGCCACCACCCTCATTCCACTCCCCTTCACCTACTCTTTCTTTCCCCACCTCAAACTCCCCATTTTCTCCTCCCATCTAACCACCACCTCCATCTTTTCCCCCTTCTCCTCCTCCACCGCCGCTGCTGTCGCCGCCACGCGCCGCTGCCGGACCACCATCGACCCTAGGTGGTTCTCCACTCATCCAAACCCTAATACCCCCTTTTATATAACTACTACTATTTTCTACCAATATTATTATTATTATTAGTATTATTTCTTTCATTACTATTACTATAATTATTATTATTACTATTATCATTATTATGGTCTCCATCATTAATGTTCTTATTTTTCTACTACTACTAACATCCCTTTTAAACCCTAACTGGTATTATACTTAACTTTGGTCTTATTGTTATCAGTATTAACATTTTATCATTTTTATTTCTATTACCTTACTAAGGTTATTATTATTGATACTTAACCATACTGGGTTATTGTTATTGTTATTATTATTGTTAGGGTTATTATGGTTATTATTACTATTATTATCATCACTATTAGTATTATTACTATTATCATTATCACCCTTAGGAATAGTTACTTGTAATATTGTGACCTTATAATATTATTCTTTCAAACCTAACACCATTGTTAGACTTAATCTTAAAAACGCTAGAGTTCTATAAGTTGAAACATAAGTGTCACTATTAGTAGTCTTATTATTATTATTATTATTATTATTATTATTATTATTATTATTATTATTATTATTATTATTATTATCACTATTTTACTATGACCAGTGAACACTAGTATTATAAGAATGGAACTAATGGGCTTAATAAAATAAGTGTAACAATAAGTATCATAAGTAACTATATTTTTGACTACTAATATTTAGTATACTAATTCTAAGGTAAAAACCCTAGTTTTTGTATAATACCCACTTTAGTAACATAAACCCTAATCCTAAACTGGAATAAGGAATGACGGTACTTTGAGGGAAACTAATACTTAGCTTTTCCCCTTTTATAGGTAACCCCGACCAAAGCCCTAAGGAGTTATAGGAGCGTGCTCCAAGCCCGGCGCCGCCTTAGGTAAGGACGAAGCTAATGGCCTTGTGCTATGTGTGACATGGATGTGTTGAATGTTGTGTATGCCATGCTATGCCTTGTATTATATGATTTGTGTATAACCTGCCTTATGTGTAGCGTAGCTTGGAGATTGAGGTATGTTGTATGTGCTCCCATGATATGGGCATGACATGTATATGTATGATGTTTATGATGTATTATGTTATGGCCCTCTAGGACATGCATATTAGGATAAATGGTAATATGAGTTGGGAACCATCATGGGAGTCTTGAAGTTTGTATGATGGTATTAATGTTCTATGGCGGTACTAATGGTTTGTATGGTGGTATTTGTGATTTTATGGAGGTATTAATATCGTATGGTGGTATTAGGGTTTGTATGGTGGCATTTGTGATTTTATGGAGGTATTAATATCGTATGGTGGTATTAGGGTTTGTATGGTGGTATTAGTGATTTTATGGAGGTATTAATATTATATGGTGGTATTAGGGTTTGTATGGTCGTATTTGTGATTTTATGGAGGTATTAATATCATATGGTGGTATTAGGGTTTGTATGGTGGTATTAGTGATTTTATGGAGGTATTAATATCATATGGTGGTATTAGGGTTTGTATGGTGGTATTAGTGATTTTATGGAGGTATTAATATTTTATGGTGGTATTAGGGTTTGTATGGTGGTATTTTTGATTTTATGGAGGTATTAATATCGTATGGTGGTATTAGGATTTGTATGGTGGTATTAGTGATTTTATGGAGGTATTAATGTTGTATGGTGGTATTAGGGTCTGTATGGTGGTATTTGTGAATTTATGGAGGTATTAATGTTGTATGGTGGTATTAGGGTTTGTATGGTGGTATTTGTGATTTTATGGAGGTATTAATGTTGTATGGTGGTATTAGGGTTTGTATGGTGGTATTAGTGATTTTATGGAGGTATTAATGTTTTATGGTGGTATTAGGGTTTGTATAGTGGTATTAGTGATTTTATGGAGGTATTAATATTGTATAGTGGTATTAGGGTTTGTATGGTGGTATTTGTGAATTTATGGAGGTATTAATGTTGTATGGTGATATTAGGGTTTGTATGGTGGTATTAGTGATTTTATGGAGGTATTAATGTTGTATGGTGGTATTAGGGTTTGTATGGCGGTATTAGGGTTTGTATGGTGGTGTTATGGTTTGCATGGTGGTATTAATGATGGTATGGTGGCATTAGGGTTTGCATGGTGGAGTTAGGGTTTTTCATGGGAGTTAATGATTGTACGAGATTTGGGGTTTGGAGTGATTAACTCTGGGACGTTGTGATTAAGTAGGGTTGGAGTAACTAATCGTGATTGTTGAGTATAATTAAGGTTTGGAATGGCTAAGTATGGTGGTTATCGTAAAATAGGGATAAGAGTGGCTAACCACGGTTGGCGTGGACAATTAGGGTTGGTTATGGCTGCTTAGAGTTGTTGGTGTTATCCTGCGTATCTATTGATTAAAGGGTAGTTATGAATGCGGGATTTTATTTGTTGTGATGAGTTCAGTATAAAGAGAATTATTATGCATGTTAAGGGTGTGATGTGATTCAATAAGATACGGATAATACACTAATAACGTAAAGCGAAAGACTATTGAGCCGAGCCCAGTCCGGTCCACCGGTTAGAATAGTGGTCAGAGGCGTTCTGCCCTGTGCGTTTCGTCCCGGTCCACCGGCTATAATAGTGGTCAGAGGCATTTTGCCCTGTGTGTTTATTTTCGGTCCACCGGCTATAATAGTGGGGGCCTCGGCTCGATAGACCCAAAGTAAATAAGTTAAACCACGGGAAAAATACTAAGTACTTACAGTGAAACACCATGTTGAGGCGGGGCCAGTCCGGTCCACCGGTAAGAATAGTAGTCAGAGGCGTCCTGCCCTGTGTTTTTATTTCCGGTCCACCGACTATAATAGTGGGGTCCCCGTGCTCACATGGATTATTGAAGAATGTGTGAAATGTACTTATTATCATTAATGAGAATGAAGAATAAGTCACCGGAAAAGTACTCAGGCCTTATCTTGTGTGTTATCGCATGTTACTTATATGATTGTGCTATGTGTGCTGTGCGGTATGATTGTAGGCTTGGCCTTAGCGCACCTGTGCCCTTACTCAGTATTGGACCCGTACTGATACTACCTTGATTGAATGGGTCCTGTGATGATCCACCGATGGTGGGGAGCATACCTCCTATGTAGGTTGATCGGTTATTGAATTAGGGTGGAAGGCTTGACTTGAGTGAGTAGGCGATCCGGATACTGATCCTTTTTGGGGATTGTTTTGTTAGCTATATTTTGTATTACGTTTTCCGTTTTTAAAGAAAAAGCATTATGGGGTTGTAATCCTAAATCGTATTCAAACTTTTGTTAGACTTATATCTTATTAACGATTTATGCTAAATGTCATCTTGCGTTTTATGATAATTCGTACTTATTGATGATCGGATTTAGCCTTAGCACTTAGTACCGGGACGGTAGGAATGAACCGGTCTGGTACTAAGTGTGGCGGTAATACCCCCAGGTTTACAGTTTTAATTCTCTCGCTTCCGCTAAACCTTTTGATTTAAACGAAATTTTTCAGTAGTAAATTTGAGGGTGTAACAAGTTCGTATCAAAGCTTTTGGTTGTTGAGGATCGGGATTCGGTTAGAGATTCGATTTTCACGATCCTAAATGTTTTAACTAAAAATGTATTTCACTTCTTCAATCATTTTTTTTTCCAGATTAGCTTGTGAGGATAGTGTGATTGGGTAGCGTAAGTGGCCTTGTGTTTTAGGACCTTGACTTGGCTCTTGTAATTAGTTTTCCCTTAAGGGGGTAGTGACCCCTCTAGATTTACCCTAGTCTTACATATTCAGTGGAGTGATAGCCTTAAGTCATACTTGGCGGGTGTGGTATAACAGGGCGAATAGTAATATATTGTGGTGAAGTAGTTTCACTTTCGGAGTTGTGAGGAACTAGATTGGTGACTTGCCTAACCCTAAGTATGTACTTATTCCTTAATTGAGTTCCATTGTATTTGGTTGGTTAAGCATTGATTTAAACTCGTAAACATCAAGTTATTTCTCTTCGGATTTACCTTTAACCTAATTATTTTGATAAAGGCCTATTCAATCGTTTTGTCAAGTTTCAACTATTTAGGTTTTCTCGAACCTCGGGGACGAAGTTCCTTTCTAAGAGAGTAGTGATGTAATAAACGGTATTTTCAAAATCCAGATTTATTAAGTTTAACAATTTCATTAGTAATTCGATGTAAACAACTAATTATTTTAATTTCGATTCGTTTTATGGAGTTATCGATGATTTCAAACCCATAGTTGAATTTAATTAATCGTTGTCATTTCGAACCATAGTAGATAAACTCGTTTGCGATAATGAATTTATTATATTCCTATGATTTTGATTTTGGGTTGATCTTATATTTTAGATTCATTTTCGAGTAAGACTTTGCCGTGTGATTACGACTTTATTTTGGATTTTATTTCATTGACAAAATACATTAGTTAAATTATAGAATTTCTGTTGAATGATTAAATGTACTGCAATGATTTTATCCGTAGGAAATATTTTCGACTCTAAATTATATGTTTCAAAAATCATTAATTCTTTTGGGAAGTTCTAAATTTAAAAGACATATTCAGGAATTTCTTTCCAAAATCAACCTTGTTAGGTTGTATGCATTTTTATTTACAGAAAAACGATTTCAGAAATGACTAAATTGGCCGTAGTTTGTTAGAACTCGACTTAAATATCTCATGATATGCTCTAAATAAATTTTTGAGGTTTTATGATATATATTTTCGTAAATAATACATATTTTGTGTTCATGGGTAATTCCTTCCAAGAATGCTTCCAAAAATTCTTATATAACTCTTTCATTAATTTTAAGCCTTCAGACCTTTTCAAAATAGATTTTCGATACATAAATTTTTGATTAAATTCTCCCAATATTAATCTTTGATATTTAGTATTCAATTTGAACTTATACCTCAGGCACAACAATCCCTAGTTCGTCCCTAAGGGGGGTAGTTAGGTTAAGTATAGCTAGTGATGCGTTAATATAGAAGATTAGAATGCCCTAACCCTAACCTTAGAGAGCCGCATGAGACTTCGGGGGCGAAGTCTATTTTTAAGGGGGTAGTGATGAAATACCCCAAAAATCCTAATTTAGGAATTATGGCAAAATGGTGATTTATTAGAGAAAATTAAGAAAATATATTACTTCATTAAATAAAGAGGAAATTAATTGAGAAAAATAGGGAGAAAATAATAAATAAATTATTTAGAAAATTTTGGACATTTTACAAGTTAAAATGGAAGTTAAGGACAATTTATCCAAAATAGTCTAATTAATTTAAAAATGGATTTAATTATTATAATTAAAATAATTATTATTAAAATTAAATATCTAAAATAAATATATAAATAAATAAAGACCAATACCCCAACCCAACCATTTTATCATTTTCCCTTTTTCTCTTTTCTCTTTCTTTTTTTCTTTCTTCCTCCTTTACTCATTTTCTTTTCCCCCATTTTTCTCCCCCGACTGGGCCAGCCCACCGGCCCAGATCCCTTTCTCTCCCCGTCTCGCGCGCCAGGCCTACCAGCCTTCATCGCCCGTCGCCCAGCCGGCCGAACCGCCCCTCTCTATTTTCTTTCTTTTCCTTGGACCGACCGGTCCACCCCGCCCTGTCTTATTCCCCGACCTGCGCCCGGACCTGCAAATCGACCTGCAACACGATCGTCTCCGGCAGCCACCAGCGCCGACCGTCCTCCCCTGCCTCCCTGTCATTTTCTTTCCTCTTTTCGACCCCAACAACCCCTGCAGCTCCCTCCCCACGTGCCCATCTTCTTTCCTCTTTCTCCCCCTTCCCCACCTAACCTACCGTGGCAGGACCTGCACCACCTGCCACCGGCCGGCCACTTGCACACCTGCCCCGCATGCCTCCTTCCCGCTTGTCGTTTTCCCCTTCCAATTGCCTATAAATACCCCCCATTGGCAGCCCCGATCAGCTCCCTTTTCGATTTTTGCCCCAAAACCCTGCATCTCCGCCGCCTCAAAAAGACGGGCTTTCAGCCGTCATCGGTGACCGCCGCCGCCCCCACTGCCCACCGTTATCATCCCTGCACTTCCCTCTACGAAACAAGACCACCGGCACCCCTCCCCTTGCCCTGCACGTGCTGCCCTAGCCGTGCAAGATTCCTATCCCGAAACCGCCACCTCCAGCCTTCGCCGCCCTTGTGCCGCCTTCCACCGCCAGCCCAGCCGCCACCAGAGCCTCCTCCACCCTCCAAATTGCCCAGCAGACCTCCCTCTACCTTCCCATACCTCCATCTTCCCCTGCCTCCCTCTCCTCCTTCCTCCCTTATCTTCCACCTCTCTCCACCACCCTCGCCCGCCGCCGTCGCCGCCGCGCGCCGCCATCCCTTGCCACGCCACCACCCTCATTCCACTCCCCTTCACCTGCTCTTTCTTTCCCCACCTCAAACTCCCCCTTTTCTCCTCCCATCTAACCACCACCTCCATCTTTTGCCCCCTTCTCCTCCTCCACCGCCGCCGCCGTCGCCGCCACGCGCCGCCGCCGGACCACCACCGACCCTAGGTGGTTCTCCACTCATCCAAACCCTAATACCCCCTTTTATATAACTACTACTATTTTCTACCAATATTATTATTATTATTAGTATTATTTCTTTCATTACTATTACTATAATTATTACTATTACTATAATTATTATTATTACTATTATCATTATTATCATTATTATGGTCTCCATCATTAATGTTCTTATTTTTCTACTACTACTAACATCCCTTTTAAACCCTAACTGGTATTATACTTAACTTTGGTCTTATTGTTATTAGTATTAACATTTTATCATTTTTATTTCTATTACCTTACTAAGGTTATTATTATTGATACTTAACCATACTGGGTTATTGTTATTGTTATTATTATTGTTAGGGTTATTATGGTTATTATTACTATTATTATCATCACTATTAGTATTATTACTATTATCATTATCACCCTTAGGAATAGTTACTTGTAATATTGTGACCTTATAATATTATTCTTTCAAACCTAACACCATTGTTAGACTTAATCTTAAAAACGCTAGAGTTCTATAAGTTGAAACATAAGTGTCACTATTAGTAGTCTTATTATTATTATTATTATTATTATTATTATTATTATTATTATTATTATTATTATTATTATTATCACTATTTTACTATGACCAGTGAACACTAGTATTATAAGAATGGAACTAATGGGCTTAATAAAATAAGTGTAACAATAAGTATCATAAGTAACTATATTTTTGACTACTAATATTTAGTATACTAATTCTAAGGTAAAAACCCTAGTTTTTGTATAATACCCACTTTAGTAACATAAACCCTAATCCTAAACTGGAATAAGGAATGACGGTACTTTGAGGGAAACTAATACTTAGCTTTTCCCCTTTTATAGGTAACCCCGACCAAAGCCCTAAGGAGTTATAGGAGCGTGCTCCAAGCCCGGCGTCGCCTTAGGTAAGGACGAAGCTAATGGCCTTGTGCTATGTGTGACATGGATGTGTTGAATGTTGTGTATGCCATGCTATGCCTTGTATTATATGATTTGTGTATAACCTGCCTTATGTGTAGCGTAGCTTGGAGATTGAGGTATGTTGTATGTGCTCCCATGATATGGGCATGACATGTATATGTATGATGTTTATGACGTATTATGTTATGGCCCTCTAGGACATGCATATTAGGATAAATGGTAATATGAGTTAGGAACCATCATGGGAGTCTTGAAGTTTGTATGATGGTATTAATGTTCTATGGCGGTACTAATGGTTTGTATGGTGGTATTTGTGATTTTATGGAGGTATTAATATCGTATGGTGGTATTAGGGTTTGTATGGTGGCATTTGTGATTTTATGGAGGTATTAATATCGTATGGTGGTATTAGGGTTTGTATGGTGGTATTTGTGATTTTATGGAGGTATTAATATCGTATGGTGGTATTAGAGTTTGTATGGTGGTATTAGTGATTTTATGGAGGTATTAATATTGTATGGTGGTATTAGGGTTTGTATGGTGGTATTAGTGATTTTATGGAGGTATTAATATTATATGGTGGTATTAGGGTTTGTATGGTGGTATTAGTGATTTTATGGAGGTATTAATATTGTATAGTGGTATTAGGGTTTGTATGGTGGTATTTTTGATTTTATGGAGGTATTAATGTTGTATGGTGGTATTAGGGTTTGTATGGTGGTATTAGTGATTTTATGGAGGTATTCATGTTGTATGGTGGTATTAGGGTCTGCATGGTGGTATTTGTGAATTTATGGAGGTATTAATGTTGTATGGTGTAATTAGTGATTTTATGGAGGTATTAATGTTGTATGGTGGTATTAGGGTTTGTATGGTGGTATATGTGATTTTATGGAGGTATTAATGTTGTATAGTGGTATTAAGGTTTGTATGGTGGTATTAGTGATTTTATGGAGGTATTAATCTTGTATGGTGGTATTAGGGTTTGTGTGGTGGTATTAGTGATTTTATGGAGGTATTAATATTGTATGGTGGTATTAGGTTTTGTATGGTGGTATTTGTGAATTTATGGAGGTATTAGTGTTGTATGGTGGTATTAGGGTTTGTATGGTGGTATTAGTGATTTTATGGAGGTATTAATGTTGTATGGTGGTATTAGGGTTTGTATGGTGGTATTAGGGTTTGCATGGTGGTGTTATGATTTGCATGGTGGTATTAATGTTGGTATGGTGGCATTTGGGTTTGCATGGTGGAGTTAGGGTTTTGCATGGGAGTTAATGATTGTACGGGATTTGGGGTTTAGAGTGATTAACTCTGGTGGCATTAGGGTTCTATTTCAATATATTAAATTTTTCAGAAAAATTAAGTTCAAAAATATATCCAGCTCGACAAACAAGTCGATCGGTCTAGTCTTACTAGTCAACTATTCTACAAACTAGTTAATGTGGTCCCTAACTAGTCGATCAGTTTAGTACAAAAAACCCATTTTGCTTAAAGGATAAACTAGTTGATTGGTTCATGGAACTAGTTGATCGGTTTACCTAAAAAACTCATTAAACTTTATTTTCAAACCTTCATATCAAATCACCGTTGCCTCAAACAAAACCGTAACATTAAATTAAAATCAAATACCCAAAAATTTATATAATTCTCATTCAAAATTTTTACAAAAGTATGGGGTATTGAAAAATCAATCTATGAGTTTAAATAAAGAGCAAACCCATGTCACCACTAACCCACTAGCTGATCGGTTTGGGTCAACCAATCCTTTGTTCTAAGGACCACTTGATCGGTTTAGCCTAATGAGTTAATTGGTTTTCCCCCAAACAACACAAACAACATAATTTTAATGCAAATCACCCTAAAAAATCCTATTACATCTAAACCATAACATATTATAGCATCATTCCAATACTTTAATAGCTCATAAATTTAAGCATGCTTCATAATTAACCAAATGAACCTTAATTTCCCTAAAATCATGCTATTTTCTCAGGATTCATAAACCAATCAACATGTATCATTCTAAAACCAAATACTCATGTAACCTTATAAAATTATGACTTTTAAGAATACACCACACCACATGCTTAACTTGGTCATAATTTAGAAGTAAGAATCAGTTACTATATGCAAGCAAAACATTTCCACAAATAAGAAAACTCAAATGGAAATATTTTCTACTTTAAAACCTTAAAAAAGAAAAAGAAGGGAAAACCTTTAGAAATCCAATGAATAATTTCATAAATCGTAAGTTAAATTAGGAGAAAACAAACATACCAAACCTAGGAGAAAAAAAATAGGGACTTTCATTAAAGAGACACTAAACTTCCTCTTAAATCTAAGCCTCTAATTCTTAAATAAAACATGAAAAAGATAGAGGAAGGATCAGAAGAGTGGAAGGGAGCTGAAATTAAGCTGAACTAAATCTACCACATGCTAGTAACGAAAGGACGGAGAATGTACCAATGGCCACATCCATTTATCATTCAGCCTCTACCTGGGTAATGACATTTAGTAGCCCATCTGACTATCCACCCTAGTATCCTCTGATACCCTGAGTATATCCTCCTATTTAAGGGAATGGGATAGATCCCTCTAGCCTCCATAGGTTAACCTTTAGCTAGGGTAGGTGTATTATACTACTATTATTGTGGCTAGTAGGCCTGCTACTAGTACACCTACTGTTGAGGTATCATGGGTCTCTATTGCTTGAACTAGCCCTACCGACACTTTAACTCAACTAACTAATGATCTAGGTGACCACACATCGTGCACTGAATAGGAGTGGCTCAACAATCTAGCCCCGGGTAACTCTGACCATAGAGATAACACATGAAGCACTTCGTCAAGTATGAGAATCTACTCTAACCGTCTGTTTAACCCAGGTGTCAAAGCTTTCCTCCCTGAGCCTGAACCTAACCCTACTATTGATGTAATACTGTATTATTTTGTAAATGGTTGAATGATAATTTTTTTCAAATTTTGGGCCTTTGATTTTGTAACACCCCCAATTTATAAACTAAGAGATTTTATTTTCAAGAAAATATGGAAGCGATTGAAAAAAATGGGGGATGTTACTATCACATCAACTATGAGAGAGGTGTGATCATCACTTAACCCATACCTAATGTAAGATAAAACAGAATAAGGAACAAAAGAATACATGATCATAATAATAATATGACAATACAAATAAATAAAAACTAAAACTATATCATATATAGAATGAACTTGAAAGTTTACAAAATCAAATATAGGAATTTGATCCAGGAGTTTAAATAATCAAAAATACAAAAACATCCTAATACAATGGAAAAAATACTAATTACTAGTTAGCCTAACTCTTAGGCACAATCATATATCTTGAACCCTAAGAATTATCCCACTAATGTCCCACATCTTCATGCTTAGCATGCTCTAACTAAGAGTCATAACCCTATAAATCATCCTTTGCTCCCTAGACTAGTAGTTGGATCATCATAGTGACCACACAAGTGTAGTATTAGTACGGTGAATTAATTGTAAAACATAGTATCTAAACTAAGGTATTACATCACTATCCCTTAAAAATAACTTCATCCAAAAAGTTAGAAAATTATAAAAATATTAAAGAAAAGGAAAACACACAGACATAGATAAAAGGTTTTAAAAAGATGAAATGGAGTACTAACCCCTTAAAAATACAACCCTACAACTAGGAAAACACATGAATGCATAATTTAAAAAATGTAATTTCATGGACTTTGATCCATAGATCTATCTTAGTTTGACTCATGCTGTTCATGAACCCACCTAAGTGGTCTCCTTTCTAACCCTGTACTCTACTTTGTACATGAGGTATCCTCTATGGTGGCTATCACAACAAATGAGTTATGGGGTCTTCCTATTGAGATAATGATCCTTGAGTCAAAGTTCTTAGTGCACACCAACACTCATACTCCCAATGCGCCATATTACCAATATATCTACACTAAACCAACTTGACTCTATAATCCTTTCTTTGGTGGTTAGCATTACAATGGTGGTAATAAGATATTTGCTACTAAGCTCTAAGTTAATACCCTATATCTTTGAGCACCGTAAACCCAATGATCACCATTCTAACTCTAATAGTTGAACTTCCACTTCCCTTAATGACATAATGGATTAATCCTACAAAATCCTTGTTGAAGAATTCCCATGCTTGTATAAGCCAATTAAGGCCTATAATTTGACACCTCCCATCATCCTAGTTCAAAAGATAAACCCCTCTAGAAGTAGAAGATGTTTTGGGGCTGGCTCACTCTCATATCTAGTACGCATGTCAAAAACTCCATAAAATTGGCATGATCCTCTTAGATTATCATGTTACCCTAAGATAAATGTAGAACTTCCTTAAGCTTGCCATTCTTCTTAGGTAAATGTTTTTTTGTAGGGATTCCTTGAAGTTATCCGAAGATAAAGGTAGAGCGCTTGCTCCTTGTGGCTAACCCACTAGTCTTTTTTGATTTACATTAGATGTTATATTTTAACGATGGCCTTTTAAGGCTTATAACACTTAATGGACTCAAAGGTGCAATCAAAGTCTCAAATCCAAGACCTAATCTAAATAAGGTCCTCTTATCCTAGATAAGTAGGAAGGTGATGGTCTGTGACTATATTGATCTAGTGCCCACTACGTCACCCTACATATGGTTGTAGTTTAGGCTGTGGTGTCTTAAAAGTTGGCATTATAGCTTTGGTTTTGAATCACTTGTTCCTTTTATGCGAAAACATTAGTTTGATAGGAATTCTCAACCGATTAAACCAATTGATTAATCAATCAAAACCAATCAATTAGTTTAGTTTTCTTAGAGTGATATGCTTATGCTATGCAACCTAAACTAGTTTTTTGCTTCTATAGGCCATTTAACTATTATTTTGGGAGTAATATATGATATTTTTGAAGGATTTTCTTGGTAGTTTGACCATATCTTTGACCTTAATCATAGATTTAACCTAAACTTTAACATAAGAAAAATAGGAAGAATAATTAGAAATAAATGATGGTATTGGATGCTTATGATTATTCATAGAGATTTTATCTATATTTCATGGCATTATTTGGCTAAGTGATGGTGTTATAGCTTGATGGGGAAAATGGATAATATGAGATATTTATGTGGATATATTGGATTCATATAACATTTGGGGCTTAGTTTGGCATATGTTCTTAATTTTTGATAACCTTTATTGATTAATGAGAAAGATTATAGAGAACTACATGGGTTTAGATTATTGGAAACTTGATTAGTTGCTAAGGGTTAGTCTGCCTTTAGGTGTTTCTTATAATCATTTACTTTCAAGTGTGATTTGAGAGATCTCAATGGATTTCCTACTTCAGACATTGATGATTTACTAAAGGATATGGATATTAAAGGTCTTGTTACCTAGGTGGGTTTATTTGGCTTCCACTAGACTTGTGTCCATTTAGTACTTTGTTTTGACTTCCATGGATATTGAGAGACCATGGGGGATGATCCAATCCATTTATCAAAGTAAAATGATGTATAATCATGTGATCATAAATTGGCAATGAATTAATGAGAATATACCCTGGAGATGCCTTAGGTGGTTTGCCTCGTTAATTTGTGGTCGATGTGTGTACATACTATGATCCATGTTTTTCTATGTCATTTGATATGTTTGATTATCTATGATTCCATAACCATCATTGAGAATTTTATATTAATATAGGTGTATAGTATGCTATATGATGAATATTATATGAGCATGATGTGTGTATTGAGTATGTTACTACATGATCATGTTATATCTAAGTCAAGCATGATTTATATATGCCTAATATGACCTTATATTTATCATGAAATATCATGATAAGGTAACTTATCTTACAAGTATATTGTGTACTAAAGTGCCTAGTTAATTGACCACCTTCTCAATCCCACAATCAGAGTATGTTTTATAGGTAGGTGTGGATGGTTAGTAGATGTTCATATACTTATTTGGGGTTAGGGAATCTTGGAGAAGATATTTTAGGGACTCCTTTCTCTTTTAATGGTCTTCTAGAGACATTATATTGAATGACTCTTTTAGTCATTGGTTTTCCCTTTATGCCTTTAATACTTTTTATGGACTTGACATAACCCAAGGTTTATAAACCTTTAAGTCCCCATATCTTATGTTATTATTCTTGTACACTCTTATTTTTTAGTGTCATGTTGATTTAGATACTTAGCCTTATGTTTATCATAAAGCATATGATGTGGTATATGTCTTATTGTAGATATGATGACACCGCCCTATTGTTTATTGGTTTGTTTTTCTCTTCCACAAACGTTTTATCAAAAAACAATTAGGAGTGAATAACGGAGGTGTTACATTTTTATGATATTTGAAGACTTTTTAAATAATTCATTTAACTATTTTCATGAAATATTAGATGTTATAATTATCTTGACTATTGATCAACTATAAAAATATACTTATCTTTGATGATGTTCTTGGTTTTGTACTTGGGTTTGTTCTTATTAAAGCATTCAAGAACATCCATGTATAGTATGAAGGTAATAATACTATGTGATCACTTTATTATACTCATGGAATCGGCATAACAGTTATGAACCCAAAAATATTTCATGGAATACTTTACAATATTAAAATAATACCATGGTATGGTACACAATTGCCATACATGGTCTAACTAACGTGCCATTTCAAATCAAAACCATGGTTTATACACACCCACAACACATGGGTAGCTAGCAACATACCAAGAACCAAATACTAAGTGTTTAACAATAATATGATAAGTAACAAGATTTGAAGACTCAAATCTTTAAGAATAACATGCAACATAACAAGGTTTGCAACTTAAAGACTGAAAGATAACACATTGCTTAGCAATGTCTAAAAACTCAAGTGTTTCATGATAATACACAACACATCACCTACCTTGGTATCCTAAGCCTTAAGTGTATATATCCTTATAAGGTTTGTAGATAACCTATAGAGTAAAGAAGATATCAAACCATGGAAATAAGATATCAGAGCATAAATATACACTAGTTAAAAAATTCAAAAATAACCACTTTCTAGTCCAAAAGATCACATAAAGGATAGTAGAGCAAAATATTATATATATTTTGCCTAAAATTAAAAAAAAGGCCATATGCCATTTTAAAAAAATGTAATTCATGAAGAATGGTTAAAGTCAATAATCTAAGTCAAAGGTAAAGCTCGAGGTCATAGTAAATGGTCATACTTTAACATTTATATGGATATTGTTATTATGATAATAATGTTTTATGATATGGTATGTCATGTGATGAAAAAGTGAGAATGTTGTGAAAAGATGTGTTGTGCATATTGTTGGTCAATCTTATTTTTGTAAATGATAGAGGTTTACATGGATTAATATTTGAATTGAGATAAGTGGTGTGTGCGAGTGTGTATTTGTGGTTATTTATTTTCACAAGGATATGCGTGGGAGGTTGAAAATAATTTATATTAGGAATTGTAAGGTTTTGTGAAAAAATATGTTTTTTAGCTATCTAAGGGGAAATTTGGTTAATATGGATTAAATATAAAATCTTAGGTATTTTAATGTGATAATGAATTCAAAACATGTTAAGTGTATTGCATGGTATGCTTGGATATTTGTGAATAATCTAAGTCTAAAAAAATAAAAAAATAGCTTAAATTAGGAATATTAATATTAGAGATCAGATCATTATCACAAGAGTGAAATGTTGGAGCAGGACCCTAATGTAACACCCCCAAAATTCACTCCTGAAAAAAAAAATTCTGAAAGGATAAAGCGGAAGCTAGAAGTGAATCTGGGGAATGTTACCGCCACATCTAACACAAGATAAATGTCCACCATCTATCTCATGCTAGATGCAAGGCTAAATCTGTCAAACAAAACTTTAAACATCAATGACGTAAGGATAAACTCCCACAAGGAGATATCCACAGGCAGATGGCAAGTGAATCAATTCACTAAATAAAATCATCGCTGAATTGATCAGCGGAACCTGTGAAATAAATCCGAATTTTAAAAGCTTATCAGAGTACGATAAATTAAAAGTTAATTACAATACCCTTGATATTTTAAATACAACACTTGAAATTTCCAGACATAAATACAGTTAAACAAGACCAATCCCGATAGATCAAATTCCGGATTGCCTACTCTCTCAAGTCAAGTCTTCCACCCAAATGTAATATCTGAACTCAAACCTGCATAAGAAGTCTGCTCCCCACCATCAGTGGATCATCACAGGACCCATTCAATCAAGGTAGCATCAGTACGGGTCCGGTACTGAGTAAATCAATACTACCAAACTCATGGAAGGAATCATAAAACACATAAGATACAAGCGTACAAGAAATCACGATAGCATGCTAAGTAACACTAATCTAACAATCCAATGATAATCATTATTACATCTAATTTTATTTATTTACGATGAGTTCAAGGACCCCACTATTCTTAAACCGGTGGAACGGTCTGAAGCACCTCTCGGGGACAACACACCCGAGCCACTATTATCATCCGGTGGAACGGATCCTACACCTCTCAGGGAAAAACGCTCCTGAGCCACTATTCTGAACCGGTGGAACGGCTTGAAGCACCTCTCGGGGACAACACACCCGAGCCACTATTATCATCCGGTGGAACGGATCCTACACCTGGTCCAGACTCACGTAATCTTCCACTTTAAATAATTAGTGTCTTATTCATTACTTAATTCATATCATATTCTTATTCACGATGAGTATAGGGCCCCACTATTCTTAATCCGGTGGAACGGACTGAAGCACCTCTCAGGGACAAGTCACCTGAGCCACAATTATCATCCGGTGGAACGGATTCTACACCTCCCAGGGCAAAACGCTCCTGAGCCACTATTCTGAACCGGTGGAACGGCTTGAAGCACCTCTCGGGGACAACACACCCGAGCCACTATTATCGTCCGGTGGAACGGACCCTACACCTCGGCCCAACTCACGTGATCTTCCACTTTAAATAATTAGTATCTTATTTAATGATTTTAGCCGACCGTAAATCAGGCCCACATAAATAATTCCATGACATAAAGATACAGCATAGAGTATCAAATAGTTTCAAATCCATACTCAACCATTCACGTACTCAAATACATACCGTATTCAACGTCATACTAACATACATTGGCATTGAAGCTATGAATTCACACATACATAAAATTACCACACAGAATACAACATATACTTGACATGATTAGATAATCGATAGGCATACTTATCACCTTCTACTCCGAACAGACATACATCCAGATTCTATCATAAGTAAAGGTAAGTAATGACTTACCTCAATCCGAAGCTAGCTAAGCAAATTGAGAAAGAGGGAGAGCTATCGAAGGCTCAACAATCCACGAGAAAGTTTTCCTAGATCGCCGATAAAAATCGGAACTAGGTTAGAAACTATCTTATCAATTAATAATTCACATATTCTAATTAAATAAACACAAACGATCTTTATTGGAAAACACGTCCAGAACTTAGGACCCAAGAGCATAGCTCTATTAAGATTTAAGATTAAAATATAAATCAAATGATTTAAAACCGAAAGACAGAAATCGATTTGATAAAAGACACACAGCACAATCGATTTTATAAAACAATCCCCGAAGATTAGGGTTTTTAAATCCCTAAACTACGAATCGACCAAATCACTTCGATTACCTCAAATTGATAGTTTTAAAACACAATTAAACTAATTTTAGATAAATCTAGAAAATCAATTTCAACCAAAACAAATCTTCCTGGTAGCCAATTTAAGATGACCCGTTTTCAAAATTAGGGTTTTAAAGCCAACGACAAAACTCAGGTAATTCAAATCAATTAATTCCAATTAAAGGTATTAGAATACAATTAGGATCATTTCAACTACTTCTACAAATTTAATTTTAGAAAAACAATTATACACATAACAAATTTCATAATCTCACTTAAAATCTAGGGTTTTAGCCCCGAAATTACAATTCGGTTGAATTCTATTAATTTAATTAAATTGAATGTTTAGAAATGCAATTAAACACATTTTACAACATATCAAATAATCAATTGATCAAAACCGCTAAAAGAAATACCCAATTTAGCACAATTAGGGTTTTTGAGCCCGAAACGCAAATCCGATCAATTCTTGATAAAATATATAAATTGACGGTTCGAAAATGTAATTAAATATATTCTAATGTAAATTATATAGTCAATTGAATAAAACAACACGATTACATAATCCGATTTAGTCCCGTAAGAGTTTTGACCTAAAAATCCAATTCCGATTAATTACACACAATTTTCCCAAATCAACACTTCCGATATGAAATTAAATACATTTCAAACGATATTGTAAAATCAATTGAGCGGAACGACTCAATTACGCAACCCAATTTCAATACACACGAATTTTGACCTAGAAATCAAATTCCGATAAATTATGCATAAATTTCTCAAATTGGCGGTTCTGACATGAAATTAGATACATTTTAAAACGTATTGTATAATCAATTTATCTAAAATCGCCAAATTGGACGGATCCGAAAAATTTGGGCATAACCCGGCCTAAAATTCAATTTTCCAAATTTCAACACAAACCATACAATTAACATATCTAAATCAATCTTACAACACATATATACATAATACAACAATCAATTTAGCTTTTCACAAGCTAAATCACACTCAATTAATCAAATTCAATATTAGGGTTTTCGGAAATTTATACCAAACGAAAATCAACGAATCGGGACAATGGAAGGCCGGAGGAGCTTCGTCGGGGACCGGAGACTGCTCGCCGGTGGTCAGCGAGGCTCGCCGGTGACCGGGCGGCGGCTCGTCACTGCTGCTGCTGCTCCCGCGCGCAGTTGCTGTGGTGGCTCTGCTTCTGCTGCGGCCGAGCTAGCTGCTACGGCTGCTGCTGCTTCGGTGGCTGCTGCAGTGGCGTCTTCGGTGCCTGTCGATCGGTGGGGTGGCGGGAGCAAGGAGGAGCTGGGGAGAAGAAGGCTGGGGCTGTGGTTTCTGGCGCAGAGCAGAGAGCACGGGGAGGAGAGAATGGGAGAAGAGAAGAGAAAGGGAAAGAAGAGGGGGGGTCCGGTCGGGGTAGGGCTGTTCTTTTTTTTTTTTTTTTTTTTTTACAAATACAACTACAAAATAAATACTAAATATTTAAAATTGTTATTGGAAGAATTTTACCTAATATTTATTTAACGAAAATTATTTCGTAAGGTTCCGAAAGCTCAAAATAAATAAAAAGACTATATAAAGAATTTCGGAAACCTTTTCGGAAAAATTTACCAACGAACATAAAAATTTATATTATTTACGGAAATATTTTATAAGACCTCGAAATAATATTTAAAAGCATAAAAGTAAATATTTAAATTAAATTCTAATAAACCGAGACTAATTTAAATAATTCCCGAAATCGATTTTCCGTAAACCAAAAATCGTAAAACGGAAGAAGATTAATTCCGGAAAGGAATTCACAAATAAACTCCGAAAATCTTTTTAATTTAAAACTTCCCGAAGATATTAATGATTTCTGAAAATGAATAAATTTAAAGTCGGAAATATTTTCCTACGGATAAAATTATTAGAATAAATTTAACTATTTAGACAGGAATTCTGTAATTTAAATAATATATTTCGTTAACGAAATATAACTCCAAAATAAAGTCGTAATCACACGACGAAGTTATAATCGAAAACGAATCTAAAATATTAAAATCAAAACACGAGAAAGAACGAAAATATATATTTTTAACCGAAAATCGAAATCATAAGAATATAATAAAATCATGGTCGTGAACGAATTCATCTAAAATGGTTCGCAACGACAACAATTAATTAAATTCAAACATGAATTCGAAAACGTCGATAAATCCATAAAACGAATCGAAATTAAAATAATTAAATATTTACATCAAATTACGCTAATAAAATCATTAGGCTTAATAAAATTAGGTTTCAAAATCCGGGGTATTACACCTAATTTCTGGATATGATGTTATTATTGTTACTTTAGGAATGAGTATTAAAACATGTTGCTATATTAATATTATAAGAAAATTTATGATCAATTTGTGAAATAAAGGATTTGGTAGGGAGTTATAAATAATAACCCTCATAATAGGCTATTATCACATGTGTAAGACATTGGAATTATACAATGATTATTGGAAATTTTTTCAATAATATATTTTAAAGATGGGTGTTGAATTTTTTGATAAAATGTATACCAAGGAAGAACACATGATTAACTTATAAAACTAGGATTTCTTGTATGGAATATGGCCTTGTATTTTGGAACTACACTAGTATTCTCATTGCTTTGTTTTATGTTTTTCAAACATTTATGTTAAGATGGTTCATTTGTCTTATATATATGTGTGTGTGTGTGTGTGTGTGTGTGTGTGTGTGTTTGTATGTGTGTGTGTTTTTTTATAATGACCTTGGAATAAATAACCATGAATAAGATATTAATCATTCAAGATGGAATATCATGTGAGTCGTGACCAGTTGTATTTTTCCTTTCCACTAGATAACAATAGTGGTCAAAAGTTTTATACATTGGGGTTATATATTATTGATGTCTTCCACCAGTTGAGAATAGTGCGGTTTTTGAACTCTAGAAACAAATAATTGTAAGGATCATGATCATTAAAAAGGAATTAATAATTTAAGTGAAAGACCACATGAGTCAAAACCAATTTTTCCTACTTGTTCCATCAGACGAGAATAGTGGCTAAAAGCTCTATACCCTCGGCATGTATATTGTTGATATGTTCCACTGGTTGAGAATAGAGCTTGGAGTTTTTTTCCTTGAGGTTGTATATTATTTATGTAATTCAATCAATTAAGAGTAGTGGGGTTCTTGAAATCAATGTAAATAAGGTTATGGATCTTGATTATATTATATTATCAAACTTGATTTTAATTCACATAATGCGCTATATTATACTTTTAACCTATGAGACACTATAACCCTATTATGATGATACTGTTATCTTACTCTGTATGTAGTGTGATAATCATCATTTTCATTGGTGCTACTGGTTCCCATAAGTAGAGAGCCTAATTAAGTTTTTGTAGGTCCTTGAGGGCCCAATGGGTGACTTTGTTGCATATGACGTGTTCCTTGGGGAAGACTGTCTATTTCATCCTTTGGTCTAGGGATGTAGAGTCATGTTATATAGAAAATAGTTTAACTTGCATACGTTTTGAGACACTAATGTAGGAGAAACTCAAGCTCAATCTCAATATTACTCTTTTATGGATGAATAAAAATAATGAGCGTATTTAGAGATAAAACCAATTATTCTTGAAAATCCTAAAGCTTCTAATTCTTTGTTAAGTAACTCTTGCAAGTATTATATATTTTTGCAAGAAGATCAAGCTATTAAAGTTCTTTGACGTACAAGAAATTGGCAGTACAAAGATTACAAATTTGCATGAAAGACAAGAATGAAAGTCACAAAGTTTGATTACATATGTTAATTCAATGTATTACATATTTAGAGATTGTCTAGCTTTGTTATTTTATTGTATACTTTGTAATTCTTGTAAACTGTTTTTGTAATTTCTATACATAAACACACACACACACACACATTAGTATCATGCATAGGGTTACACTTCATTAATAAAGCTTGTTATGTGGGCTTATTAATGAAAGGCCTACATATGTACATGTATATATCTACCTTGTATGTTAAAGGAATAACAAGATGAATAATATTTGAGTTTTGAAATCAACATAAATGGAGAGCGTACGATCTTCTTGTTCTGCTTCAAGGGTGATTCTTGGAGAGTTGTAGAGTGTTCTTTATAGAAATAGGATATTTATATATTGAAGGAAGTTTATCTTGGATTATATCAACACCAAACCCACTGAAGCTATCGAGTTAAACATAGTTAAGTCGAAGTCGAAGTGACACAAGATTTTGACAACAACAATGTAATGCCCCAAAAATTTTCTTAGTCTAATCCCGCATCATTATCCCTAATTTGATTATAATCTCAAGGAATCTTATTGTTAGGATTAACAAAATTTCTTAATACCAAAACTTTAATCGAAACTGAAATCTTGATTCGGATAAACTGAAATTCATAAATTGAAATCAAAACCTGCTAAAATTTCTACTAATCCAAATTACTTGGCTAATTCAAAATTTCCTCATCTAATCCTAATTCCCTAACATTTTTCCCTTTTCCTTTCCTTTCTCCTTTTATTTTCTTCATTTCTTCCCTTTTCTTCCTTTTTCTTTTCTTTCCTTTTCCCTTATTCTCCTATGCCAACTTTATTTCGTGAGGAGTTTTTCTTCCTCTACACCATGCACTGCCCACTTGCCCTCCCACATGCTTCCTCTCACCATCACCCTACCACCCTCATAGACCCTCATCATCATCCCTTGTGCTACCTTCGTCGTCTTCTTCTTCTTCTTCTCCTCCTCCTCCTCCTCTCCCTGTTGTTGCTCTATTTTCACACCAACCATCACTTCCTTGCCACCCTTCTTCTTTCTTCTTCTCCCTACCTTCTCCTCCTATGCACATTTTCTTCTTCATCATCACCCCGTCATGCCTCTACCTGACTCCCATCTCTCTCAACCATTACCATCCCCCATCTTTTTCTTTCTTGTTCTTCTTGGAAGATCATCATCATCGTCATCTTCACCCCTACCATTTTTCTCCTCCAAGGCATGCCAACTTACTAGTATGTATACCCCTCCATCTCTCCATTTTATTATCACCCATCAGCTCCCCAACCTTCTTCTCTTCTTCCTTCTCCTTTCTCCTTCTTCTTCTTCCTCCTTCTTCTCTATTTTTAGCATTGGCACCACCTAATCCACACCGAGCACAACCCAAGCCACCATTAGCCACCCTTTGGCCGGTGGACTGACCACCAAGGTAGCCCCAACCTTCCCCC
The DNA here is from genome assembly GCA_039764185.1 of Tamarix austromongolica. NCBI lineage: Eukaryota > Viridiplantae > Streptophyta > Magnoliopsida > Caryophyllales > Tamaricaceae > Tamarix > Tamarix austromongolica. Next base: position 59,432,725 of record CM077815.1, read on the forward strand.
TCGTAGTTTCCAACCATCGCCGCTGACCGCCACCTCTTTTCTCTTCTCATTGCCTTCATTCATTGTAGAGTTTTAGACTGCATGGCCTATGTACGGCCTGCTCAACATCTGTGCAATGCTTATATCCTCTACTATACAACCATACAACTCTTGCACCATCTAGCTATGCATTTTATTTTCTCTCATCCCACTGCTACACAGCCGTGCAATTCTTGCAGCACCTGGTTGTGCATCTTTTCTTCCTTCGACTTGTTGTGCATTGTTTCTGCACAACCGTGCAACTCTTGCACCACCTATCCATGAAACTTTCCATTTTATTTATGCAACCCTATTTTCACCCCAAATCTTATCCAAACAACACCAAAATATAACCCTAGCTCTACCACACATTATTTTATACTTTCATACAATTCAAGCTTCCATTTAACTCCAATAAATTCCATTTTTACCCTTCTCTACCATAAGTTCCCTCTTAATTTTTAAGCTTCGATCCTAATCATATTTTATCATGTTTTCATAGGTGAGCTTCTGGTGATCTCGGAGGATGTATAGTATTTATGTCCATAGAGCTCGGTGTCCTAGTTGGTAAGGATACATGTCATAGCTATGGATTTATATGATACTTGTATCTTTATATATGCTTTTGTGCTGAGTAGGTTATATTGAATAATTTAATTATGGAAATGCTATGAAATGGTATTCTTGAGAGTAATGAAATTATGTAAGTACATGTTTGGGTATAATATTGGATATAAAATATCTATGGGAAACTAAGGACATGTACTTCGGATAATGATTGGAAGTTTATATGCTTTGAGTTTTATAAGGCTTTAGGAGAATACGATTATCTTGCCTACCTTTAGGATATTATCATCATTTGAGGATGATTACATGGTTGTACTAATGTATTTAATTTTATATCTTTATTTTGGCATAATAATATATAACCAACTTTGAATAAAATACTAATCATTTAAAGTGAAAGATCTCTTAGGTTAGCCGAGGTGTTTATATGGCTCCATTCCACCGCATAATAATAGTGGCTCAGGTGTGTTGTCCCTAAGAAGTAATTTAGTATATTCCACTAGATTAAGAATAATGGGGCCCATACTTAATATGAATGAAAATAAAATTAAGAGTTAAAGTATAAATGGAAAGATAAAAAATATTTAAAGTGAAAGAATACGTGAGTCAGGACCAAGGTGTTGAGTCCATTCCACTAGATAATAATAGTGGCTCGAGTGTGTTGTCCCCAAGAGGTGCTTTAGAGCATTCCACTAGTTTAGTAAACAGTAGCTTAAGAGTATTTTACTCTTAGAGGTGTTGGCTTCATTTCATCGGATAATAATAATGGCTCGGGTGTGTTGTCTCTAAGAGGTGTTTCAGGCAGTTCCATCGGTTTAAGAATAGTGGTGTCCCTAAAATCAACGTAAATACAATATTAGAATATGGTATATCTAATTAAAGACTTGGAATCAGTAGTTATCTGGCATTCTTTGATTTGCGCATGTATGAATTGCTTATGAGAATTCTTGTATTATGTGTAACCCTACTTGATTATACCGTTACCTTACTCAGTACGTAGCGTACTAATCATCTATTTCATGGGTGCTACTCAATCCAACAAATAGACAACCCATATGTTTATGTGCAGGTGGATGAGGACCAAGTAAATGATTTTGTAGCCTTTGATGCGATATATGTGGGGGAGCAATTTATTCATATCAGGGTTTGGGCATAGAGTCATATTATCTGGATGATAGTTTTACTCGGATACCTTTTTAGACTCTTAGTTCCATGGGATCCCTTTTTGTTATATTTTGATATTATAATCGGAGTTGATCTCCAAACACTTATTTGATGTTATTAAAAAGTTATCTCATATCATTCTAATCATGTTTTAAATTTTCTAATCATTTTGCCTTATTATTGACGTAAGGATGGTAGGGTAAGCTAGACTTATGTCAATTACGGTGGTAACACCTAAATATTTGATCATACGCTTCCGCTTAAAATAAAATTTTTAGTAGTAAATTTGGGAGTGTTACAAAAAAATATAGCCATTGAAGTTCTACTAAAATTATTGATTCTTCTCGATTGAACTCTTTTAATCTTGATTAATTTCTTTTCAATCTTGATAGAATCTACATGTTTTTACATGGACTTTTTATGAAATAGGGTAGTGTTGCATGAATCGTGAAAGTATCTTGATAGAAATTTAAAACGAGAATCAACATAAGATAAGAAAAAATTGTGGTCGAATGATTTCAAGATTTATGTGCATGTAGTCTGTGTCTTATTTTAGCATTTGTAACATTATGTTTTTTCTTGATAGTCTGTGTTTAATTTGTATTGTATGTTGGTTGATTAGGTGTGGTGATGACAATTTAGTATTAGACTTGACTAGTGAAGTTTTGAGTGAAATCGTGCTTGGTTGATGTTGGCTTTAGTCATGTGTTTTGAAGTGTTGTGTTCAAAATTGGTGTTTCATTATTGAGTAAAAAAAAAAAAATTGGAATGTTGTCTTTCCATGCATCAAGTTACATTTTAAACATTCAATGAAATGCATAAAATTTTGTGAAGGTTTTCAAATTGTATTTTCATAAAATTGTTGAGTTCAATATGAAGAACTTGGTAAGATAAGTGTTAAGTGTACTCATTTTGTTGTGTGATAAATTTATTTTATTGATTATTGTGTATTTAGTTCATTAGTCTCAAAATTTTGTGTAAGAATCAAACAAGAATTAAAGGGTGACATTAAGTTGATTCGGTTTTATCAACTAAAATCCTAAGTGATACTTGAGTGTAGTTTACTATAGTGGTAATCAAACAATGGAAGGGGAACAAAATTTTCAAAAAATCCTAGAAGCTATTAAAACACAATAAAAAAATCTACATGCCACTAATGATCAACTTAGGAAAATTCCTATATTACAAACACAATAAAAAAAGATAGAATCTAGATTTGTCGAACAAGAATCGATCCAAAATATCCCAGAACAAAGGGAGTCCTATGGAGACCTAATGGGGTGTGCATAAAATGAACCAATCTAGTGAGAGGAAGGTATCTAGTATTATAGGTAGATCATGATGAAGAGTCAATAGGGAGTGTAAATAAAAAATATTGCCATGACCACCACCAAAGTATTATAAAAAAGAAGATAAAGGCATTAAACTTAATCTTCCTGAATTTTATGGTAAGCTTGATGTAGATCTATTTCTTGAGTGGTTACATGAGGTGGAGGCTATATTTGAATTCAAAGATTATCATGTTGAGAAAAATTGTAAACTATCTAGTCTTAAGAATAAATTTTTTTCTAATATATGGAATGATAATTTGAAAAGGACTAGATAGTAAGAAGGAAAATCAAAAATTAAATATTAGGATAAACATAAGAAGCATTTATAGAAGAAATTTATACATAAATAACATGATCAAGATAATTATATTAGATTGACTACTCTTAGAAAAGGACTTATAAGTTTTGAAGAATATATTATGGAGTTAGAAAGATTAGCAATTATATGTGATATCCATGAGGTAAGGGAATGAACGCGTGCTATATATCTAGGTGGCCTTAACATGATGATTAGGGACAAAGTTGAGACTTTTCTATATGATTATCTTGATGACTTGATTAAGATATCCTTGAGATTTGAAAAACAAACCATGTCCACTAAGACTCGTACCAAGCAAACTATTTCATCTAAAAAGTACTACACAAGTACTCAAGCTACAAAGTGTGGAGTGGGTACTTCAACTTTTGTAAGTATTGATAAAAAGTAAGGAAATAAGAAAGAGAAGAAAGGAAAGAATAAAGTCATTGAATTATCTATAAGGCGATGTTTTAAATTTTTAGGATTTGGAAACTTTGCTCACGAATGTCTGAATTAAAAAGTATTATCCATTTAAAAAGATTGAAGGTATGAAGACTTGTGAAGAAGTCATTGAATTCGAGCCAATTAAAGAAATTTCAAGTGATTAAAAGGAGATGAAAATGCATGATATATTGGAAAGAGTACATCAAGTCCAAGCTAGTGAGAAACTTAATCAATGATCAAAGATAGGGAAGACCAAAGGAAGTGTGGGAGACATAGTTTATCCAGTTATCATTGATAGTGGATCTTATACGAATGTAGCCAATGTGAGAATGTTTAAGGATTTAGGATTGAAGACTAAACCACATCCAAAGCCTTATTCTCCGCAATGGTTAAAAAAAGATAAGGGAGTCAAGGTAAATAAAAAAACCCTAATCTCATTTCAAATTAGTAATTGACATGATGATGTGTTATGCATTGTTTTACCTATGAATGCATGTGGAATTTTGTTAGGTAGACCGTGGAAGTACGATAGAAATGCTATAAATAGTGGTATTGCTAATGAATATCTAGTTAATAAGGATAAGAAGATACATAAACTTAAACCTTATAAATATGATAATAAGCACATAATAAAGAATAGAAAGAGCTTATTCTTACTTTAAAACACTATGGGAAAATGTATTAAAGAAGAAGGAAGTTGTTATGCTATGATTATGAAGGAATTCCTACAACGGAAGAAAAATAACAATATTTCTAAATTAAACTAACTTATTAATGAGTATCATGATGTTTTTCCCAATCATTTACCACCTAGATTGTGACCTAAAAAAGGAATAGAATATGCCATAGATTTAATACCTAGTGTATCTTTACCTAATAAACTTACATATTGATGTAATTTAGAAGAGGATAAGGAATTAGAGATATAGATACAATAACTCATAGGAAAAGGGTATGAGAGGGAAAGCATGAGTCCATGTTTTGTGCCTCCATTACTTGTCCCTAAAAATGATGATATGTGGCGCATGTGTATTGACTCAAGAGCTGTGAACAATTTAATGATCAAGTATAGATTTCTTAAGCCAAGATTAGATGACATGTTAGATGAGTTATGTGGAGAGAAATTATTCTTCAAAATTGATCTAAGGAGCGCACATCATCAATTAAGAATAAGAGAAGGGGATGAATGGAAAAGTACATTAAAAAAAATATATCATCTTTACAATTGGACTATAATGTATTTTGGTTTATGTAATACACCTAGTTAATTTATGAGACTAATGAATGAACTTCTTTAACCTTTTTCTTAAAAGTTTCATTTTGGTATACTTAGATGATACACTTGTGTATAGTAGAAATGAGAATGATCATCTTATTCATTTGAAGAAGTTATATGATAAGCTGAGGGAAACTAAACTTCATGAAAAAATGGATAAATTTAATTGTATACATTTAAGTATTGTTTTCCTTGAATATATTGTGAGTAGTGAAGGTATTAAAGTGGATCCCACAAAGATTAAAGCTATTAAATAATATACAATACCTAAAGATATTCATAAGTTGAGGATTTTTCATGTTTTAGCAATTTTCATGATCATATTAACATACCTCATGCTAATTTCATATGAACAAGATACATGCTCCATCAAGGTCATATTATGCATAGAAAACTCATACCATATATGACTCAACATGTTTAACGACATAACACAACATCGTAGATGAAAATATGAAATTTAACAAGCAAATTGTCAAACTATTATTAAGGATTTTTTCATCCATAATAATAGTTCCACAATAGGCCATTTTTTCACCTACCTAATCTAGTAGGCCATTTATTTATGACCCATTATCTCTTTTACCATTATTTTTTGTTAATTATATTTTTCTCTTTAGCCACATTCTTATTTTGAATTATTATCTAAATATTTCAAATTCTTATTGAGTGATGGACTCTGCACAACTCCATGGTCTCACATACCATGGAAGTCTATCCAAACCAAAGGACATAAAGCCCAACAGAAGCCAAGTAGCTACTAGTGGACATAAGTCTTAGCCGAAGCAAAAAACTACCTAGGTAACCAATACCTTTATGATGTAGGAGGATCTCAATCTCAAGCTCAATCATCATCTTACTCTTCTAAAGATGAAGAACAAGAACTAGCATACTTAGAGATGGCACTAATTGTTCTTGAAAAATTATAATACTTCTAATGCTATGTTAAGTAACTTTTGTAGGTATTATATCTGTTTACAAGAAATCAAATGATTAAAGATCTTTATTGTAAAATATAATGACATTACAAGGATTCCAAAATTTCAAGGAATATAGAACTACAAGATATAAAGCTTGATTACATGCGTTAATTCAATGTATTACATATTTAGAGCTTTGTGTAACTTTATTATTTTATTTTATACTTTGTAGTATTTGTAAATTTTCACTATATATATACATACATATATATATATATATATATATATATATATATATATATATATATATATATATATATATATATCTTAGTACTCTGAATGGGTTTATCTTTTGTTAATAAGGTCGGTTATGTGGGATTATTAATGAAAGGCCAACATGTGTACTAATATATAAGGTCTTGTATGTTGAAACATATAGAACAACATGAATTAATTTTAAAAACATTGACAAAACAAAGAGAGTTTCAAATCTCTTCTTCTTTAATTGTTAGTATTGAGGAGTTGTAGATTTTTCTCTAGAGAAATATAATATTTCTCTATTGAAGGGACTTGATATTAGGCTAGATTAATACTATCTTACCGAATCAATTGATTGCAACACAAATTCATCTCAAAAGTTTAAGTGTTTTGTGAAGATTTTGCAACTTGTAATCCCAAAATAAAAGTCCTACATTGTAGATGATTATTTGTTTATGATCTTCCACATTAAATTTGGTATCAAAACTTATTTTTGGAGGTGAAATTACAATTTAAAATCCAACACAAAGCTTCGACATCCACAAATGCCACCATTAAAGTTTCTAGTAAGATTCTTGATTCTTCTTGATTGATTTTTTTAATCTTGATGAATGTCTCGTCAATATCAATAGAATTTACATGTTTATACATGTTATCAACATGGAATAGAGTGTTTTTGCATTAACCTTGAAAAAAAATTAAAGGAATGTATGAAAATAATTAACACAAGATTACAAAAATTTTGGTTGTATGAATTAAAGAATCATGTGCGTATTGTGTGTGTATTTTTTAGTTTTAATTACATTATTTTTTTAGCAGGAAATTTAATATGTATAATGTGTATTGTGAGCTAGTTGATCACAATTTAGTGATATACTCGACTAAGTGAGGTTTGGTTTATCAAATTGCTTAGTTAGTGTAGAGATTAATTGAGTGAGTATGTGTTTTTATATGTCTTTGGGGCCTGTGTTTTGAACATTTTTATTCAAATTTTGTGTTTATTAATTGAGTATACTAAGTGTAGATTAGAGTGTTGTCTTTCCTTTCATCAAATTACACATGAGATATTTGAGTGCATGTATGAAATCTAGTAAGGTTTGTTGAATGGTATGTTAATAAACTTGTAGAATTCTATATCAAGAACTTAGCGAGATAAGTGTTAACTGTGATCATTTAGTTGTGTAATATTTGATTGATTGGTGTATGCTTTATTCATTAGAGTCAAATTATTATTCAAGAATCGAACAAGGACTAGAAATCAGCTTTAAGTTGATTCAGTTTTATCAACAAAAAACCTAAGTGTTATACTCGTGTGTGGTTAAGTGTAGTAGTAGTCGAAAGCATGGAAGGGGAAAAAATTTTCCAAAACATGTTTGAGGCCATTCAAAAACTCTCAAATAATGTTAAACATAGGCCAATTATTGTAATAAAGACACAATTACAAATGTTAGAATATAGATTTGCCGAACAATAATCAATCCAAGATATCCAAGAAAAAAGGGAGTACTATGGAGAACAAATGGGAAGTGTAATAAGATCATCTAATCTAAGAAGAGGATGATATGTAAACTCACGAGTAGACCATGATGAAGAGTCATTGGGGAGTGGTAGTAATAAAAAATTCCATGACCATCAACCAAAGTATCATGAAAAAAGAAGATAAAGGTATAAAATTTAATCATCCTAATTTTAATCGTAAGCTTGATGCTGATTTATTTCATGAGTGGTTACATAAGGTAGAGGCTATATTTTAATTCAAGTATTATCATGATGAGAAAAATTTTAAACTGGCTAGTATTAAGTTTAAGAATTTTTCTAGGATATGGTATGATAATTTGAAGAGAACTAGGATAAGAGAAGGCAAGTTAAAAGTCAAATCTTGGGAAAAAAACTTAAGAAGCATAAAAGAAACAAATTGATACCTATAGTATTGGTAAGATAATTATATTAGATTGATGAATCTTAGACAAGGAAATATAATTGTTGAAGAATATGTTGGGGACTTTGAAAGATTAGCACTTATATGTCATATCCATGAGAGAAAGGAACAAACATGTGCTAGATTTTTGGGCGGTCTTGATGTGATGATTATAGATAAAGTTTAAATTTGTCTATGATACTCTTGATGGCACTATTAAGCTATCCTTGAGATTTGAAAATTAAATAAATTCCACTAATCCTTAAACCAAGAAAGGTACTTCATCTACTATGTACTAATCAAGTACTCATCCTATAAAGTATGGGACAAGTACTTCAAATTCCACAAGTATTGATAAAAAACAAGGACCTACTTGAGAAGAGAAAGGTAAAAGTAAGGTTAATGAAGTCTGTACAAGGCAATGTTTTAAATGCCGAGAATTTGGACACTTTATTCATGAATGTCCCAACTAAAGAGTATTGTCTATCCAAAAAATTTAAGATATGGATACTTGCGAAGAAGACACTAAATTTTAGCCTATTGAAGAAATTTATAGTGAGGTGGAGGATGAAGAAAATTATTATTATATATTGGAAAGAGTACTTCAAGTCTAAGATAGCGAGAAATCTAATCAACAAGAAAAGATATTCAAGACTAAAGGAAGAGTGGGAGATATAGTTTGTCAAGTTATCATCAATAGTGGATCTTATACGAATATAGCCAGTGAGAGAATGGTTAAGAATTTGGGATTGAAGAATACACCACATTCAAAGCCTTATTCTCTTTAATGGTTAAAAATGGATAAGGGAGTCGTGGTAACCAAACAAACTCTAATCTCATTTTGATTTGGTAATTATCATCATGATGTGCTATGTGATGTTTTACCTATGGAATTATATGGAATCTTTTTAGGTAGACTTTGGAAGTATGTTACAAATGCTATTTATAATGGTATTACTAATGAATATCTAGTTGAGAAGGATAAGAAAAACCATAAACTTAAGCATTCAAAATATGATAATGAGAACATAATAGAGAATAAAAAGCATTTATTCTTATATGAAAAAGCTATAGGAAAATGTATTAAAGAATAAGGTATTTGCTATGCTATGATTAAGAAGTTCCCCTACAAGGGCAGAAAAAATAATAATAATCATCAATTAAAAGAACTTATTAATGAGTATCATGATGTTTTTCCTGATGACTTACCACCTGAATTACCACATAAAAGAGGAATAAAACATGCCATAGATTTAATGCTTTGTGTTTCATTACCTAATAGAACTACATATCAATTTAATCTAGAGGAGGTTAAGGTATTAGAGAAAAAAAATACAAAAACTCATAGGAAAAGGGTTTGTGAGGGAGTGAATGATTCCATTTTGTGTGCTTGCATTACTTGTCCCTAAAAAAGATGGTATGTGACACATGTGTATTGACTCAAAAGTTGTGAACAATATAACTATCAAATATAGGTTTCCTATGCTAATATTCGATGTAGTGTTACATTAGTTATGTGAAGCACAAGTATTATTTAAAATTGATCTAAGGAGCGGATATCATCAAATGAGAATAAGAGAAGCTAGTGAATGGAAAAGTGCATTCAAAACACATTATGGTCTCTACAAATGGACTATGATGCCTTTCGGTTTATGTAATGCACCTAGTTCATTTATGAGGCTAATGAATGAAGTTCTTCAACCTTTTCTTGGATGTTTCATTATGGTATACTTAGACTATATACTTGTGTATAGTATAAATGAGCATGATCATCTTATTCATTTAAGTAAGTTATTTGATAATCTAAGGAAGCTAAACTCAATGAAAAACTGGAGAAATGTAATTTTATGCTTTCGAGTATTGCTTTCCTTAGATATATTGTGAGTAGTGAAGGTATTCAAGTGGTCCCAAAAAGATTCAAGTTATTAAAGATGGTTTAATGCCCAAATATATTTATAAGATGAGGAGTTTTATTGGTTGGGCAAGCTTTTATAGAAGACTAATTAAGGATTTTTCAACTATTTCCACACTAATAACACAACTCATGAAGAAGAGTAAATTTAATTAGAGTGAGGATATAACTAAAGTCTTCCAAAACTTTAAAATAAAAGCTATGATATTAACCATTATTATCATTACCTAACTTTGACAAATTAATTGAGGTTACGTGTGATGGAAATAGGGTAAGGATAAGATGTGTTATCTCATAAGAAGAATGGGTTGTTTCATTTTTTTAGTGAGATATTAAATGGGTCAATAATTAATGTGTACCATCCCCAAAATTTACTACTAAAAAATGTTGTTTTTAAAATTTAAAGTGGAAGCAAATACGGTAAATTTTAGGGATGCTACTGCCACACTTAGTACCAAGCAAATTTTCCTCCATTATTCTATTACCAAGTGCTAAGGTTAAAAACACAAATCTCAGGTTATAAACATAAAACAAAGTAGATAAATAGATTAAATTATAGAGATAAAATCTAAAAATAGTGGTTAAAATTTTTAAAAAGGGAGTACAAGAGTTTAATGGAAAACTTAATAACCTTCATAGATAGTCCTACACTCTTAACCCGAGAGTAAAACCTGGATAACGCCAGCAAGCTAACCTACAAAGGCTAATGTCATTGAATAGACAGGGTCCCAAAAAAGGAACCCTTTAGTACTATGGTTTTGAGGAGCTCATTATACAGTACTAAAAGGTAGGGCTCGCATGAAACACATCAATTACCAACATCAAAACTCATGAACAAGATATCACACATACATAGAATGAGATAAAGTAATAATTAGAATGGACACATGCATCAAGATTATATGTTACAAGAGTCATTCACTTAAAAGTAACAGAACTTACCCAGAGAGCATCCAAGCAAAGCTCTTTGTAGTATAATTAAGTATCCAACATCATACTCAACCAATACATACCACTCTCAACTCAAGGGCAGGCATTAAGGCTACTACCATATCAACATATCATAATGGTAAAATCAATATTATCTGGACTTAAGACATTAATTAAATATTAATCATCTCTTGAATTATATCCATGTAGGTTTGGAGACCCTACTATTATAACTAGTAGATTGGTGCACATGATACATTCAAAGGGAGAATGCTCCTAACCACTATTACAACTAGTGGATCGGTCAATGATAATATCTAGGGCATAACGCACATTACCACTATTATAACTGGTGGACGGGTAAATGATTTAATCCAAGGTAGAACACACTTGACCACTATTATAATCAATGGACTGGTAAATGATATAATCCATGGAATAATGCATCTGACCACTATTATAACTAGTGGATCTATACATATGTTATTGTCTACATGGTCCTAACCTACGTGGTGTTCTATTATAAGTGATTAGTGTTTTTCCATTTAGTTAGGACACCAATTTCATTCATTAACTCAAGGGGGAGATCACGAATTTGGAGAGACAAAGGTACACCGTTCATACTACTGCATAAGAGTAGCATAATATCCTACCAACTATCAACTTAGGGATGCAAAGGTCCCCTAGTTACCCTGGTGCACGAAGACACACTATTCCCTACCAATATAGACACCTAATTCATAAGTATAACCCTAAGTAGGTCCGTAGAGATAAATAGAGTAAGATGTAGGGCTTACCTGGGACATTAAGGCACACCAGCCAAATCCAGAATAATCATGGGATAAGCAACGCCTTTAGGGTAGCGACCCCTAAAGAGACACCATTCCCGATCTTAAGGTCTTTCACTTTAAGTATTAGTATCTTAATTAAGGTGACCATGATAATGTATTACTTACATGCTTAATCATTCTTATTTATTTCCATTATTATGAAGTAGTCAATATTAGAATTATTGTCACTGTTATCTTATGCAATCCACGAAGGCCATCCTAGGTTTTAATACTCACACTTTGGCACCTTAGGTCAAAATGACCAAAATGGCCCTAAGTCTAAGGCTACCTCTTTACCATTCATTTTCATCACATAATTCATTTTTATTTATCAACATGCCATAAAAGAGTATCATACCATAAATATACCATTGATTATATAGTTAAAGTACCCTACACAACAAATGATTATTTTACACATAAACCCTAACATGCACTTCTAGAACAACCATCACAAAATCTCATGCATAATCAGTAATTAAGGTACCTCATGCAAGTTTATGAAAATAACATCATAACACACCCTAATTTACCAATTTACCCATAAACCATGCATACTCATTATGATACCCTCCAATATATAAGAATACCCCTAGGATTTATAATGTTCATGATCATGCTTGAACAGGTGATACTAAGGCCATAACTCTTCTTATCATGTTTAAAATTAATTTATTTCCTTCATTCATACTTATTAGCCCAATCACCATTTTACCTATATAATTACGAAAATACCCTTATACTATATTTTATTCAATATCATGCTTAAATAAGGGACACTATGCTAATAGCCCGCTATTATCATATCTATCATCAATTTATACCTTCCATGTATGTTTATTAGACTAATCCACATCTTACCTACAAAATTATCAAATTGCCCCTTCTTACTTGTAAAATTACTAAAATGCCCCTAGGTCATTAAATATTAATATTTATGCCACGCATCCATTATTAATACTACAAAACCCTAATTATTATTATAAGCACCAATTATTACATTTCATGTATATTTATTTAAGTCACTCTCATTAAATATGTAAAATTACTAAAATGCCCCTAGAACATAGAATACTATTTTTTTCATGATGGGACATGTATTTTTAATGCCACAAACTCCTATCATCATTTTTATGATCACTTAATACTTAGCATGTATTTTTATTATGGTAAACACCATCATACATTAAAATTACTAAGTTACCCCTAGGCCATTGAATATGGATATTTCTACTATTATTAATTTTTATACTCCACCAAAATTTATTATCCATTTTTAGCATCAAATATAACACACTAAGCATCTCATTTAGGTTTAAAAATTATGATGTGTCCAAATAATTAAATTGCCCCTAAGGCTCATATTAGTATTATTTTCACTACAAATTCTTACTTATCATTGCATGTATATGCACATACACTTATCATCAATATCAGCCCCTTTCTCTTAGTCACCCTTTCACCCATATTACATCATATACAAGTTAATCATGGGATTGATAATAACACATCATACTTATAAAAATATACGTATCAAAAACCCTAATGTGCTAGTATATGATAATCCATACATGTTAGTGAGGTATAATGGTTACCTTATTTATGGAAAAAACTAAACTTAACTATAACATGGTTTAAAAGCTTATTCTTTGATTAGTAAAAATTTTATATAAGAATAATATCAAAAGTAACATATTATTAGTACATAAGTAAAAGAATGATTTTTATCAAAAATTCTTGTAACTACATATTATTGCTAAAATAGAGTATACCTCAAAATCAGAAAAACCCTTAAAATTTATGCATCATGACTCATGCTGCATGAGCAGCGTGAGCATGTATGCACAAGATGGGGTGAAATGGAAAAATGGATGAAGGGGGAGGGTCTCGGCTAAGAAGGGTTGAGGAGGTGATGGAGGGGAGTTAGGGTTGGCAGTAGGGTGCAGGATTAAGGTAGGGTGTAGGTAGTGGTTGGGGTTGAAGTATGGTGGCTCACAGACAGCAGAGACAGTTATAGTGGTTATAGGAAGAGGGTGCAGAAAAGGGGGAGAATAGGCAGGAAGGAAAAGAAATAGAAGGGAGAAGGAGGTTGTAGGGGGAGTTCAGGTAGGGAGGTGTTTGGGTGGTGTTAGGTGGCTAAGGGGAGGCTTCAATGGTAGCAAAAGAGGGGATAAGGCAGCACAAGGTGGCGGTGTAGGGAGGTGGTCAAGAGGAGAAGAAAAGGAAAGGGAGGGGAGTTAGTTGTATGGAGAAAGAGGGAGAGAAAGGAAGGATAACTAGACAAGGAGAGAGGGGAGAGTGAAGGAGAGGAATGAGGTAGAGGAGAAGAAGAGAAGGAGAAGAAAAAGAAAAGGATAGAGGGGTAGTTAGTGTAGATTTTGGTGGGTGCAAGGGGAGGGTTGTAGGTGGCATAGCACGTTTGGCAAGGAAAGGGAATGGGCACATGGTGGAGGATATAAGGGAGTGCATGGCCTAAAATGTAAAGGAAGGGACGAGTAGAGAGGGATACAGGATGTGGTTACCTATGCAGGAGGGCTAGAGGTTATAGAGGGAATGTGAGGTGTAGGGGGCATGTTTAGCTCGGGCGTCATAGGGAAGAAGAAGGAAGGGAGAAGAGAAACAAGAAGGGATACTAGGTGGGGGAGAAAGAAAGTATGGGTAGGCAAGCCAACCTGCGCAAGGAGGAAAGAAAAGAAAGGGAGAAGGTGGTAGGCTAGGCCAACGGAGAAGAAAAAGGAAGGAAATAAAGATAAGGAAGGGAACGTACTAGACCGGGCAGAAAGGAGAAGAAGGGGAAAGGTTTCAGCCCTACGAGATAAGGAAGGAAATGGAGGGAGGAGTCTGGTTGGCTCAAAGAAGAAGGAAAGGAAAGAAAGAAAAGGAAAATGAAGGAAAAAAAAAGAAAAGGAAAAAAAGAAAAATAACATTATTTTTAGAGTTAGGATTAGAAATTAGGGTAATGGAAAAATAAATAAATTAATTTATCCAAAATTCAAGGTATTAATTTAAGAATTATTTGGTAAAATTATGTGTTTGGAAATTTATTTAAATAAAAAGAGTATGATAAAATGATAAAATATTTACATTAATTTATTAAATAATCCTATCTATTTTTATAAATTAAAGGTACACAAAATATTTAAATTGATAATTTAAGATTAAATTATTCAAATAAAGGGTTAAATATTAAGTTGTAGATTTTAATATTTTGGGGGTATTATAGAATTATTCAACATATAATAAAGAATTTCATACTATCATTAGAAGTCTAGAAACATGGAGGCATTATTTTAGGCCTAAGCTATTTGTTTTGAATTTGGACCATGAAATTTTAAAATATTTTCATGGGAAAAAGAAGATTAGTATTAAGCTTACCAAATGGGTTAGTTTCTTACAATCCTTCGTATTTTCTTTCAAACATTTTGATGGTAAGGAACATGTTGTGGCAGGTGCTTTATCTAGAAAATCTATGATACTAGTTATGTTGGATGTTAAATTATTATGTTTTGAAATGTTAAAGGAATTATATGATAAAGATGAAGATTTTGTTGACATCTACAATGCATGTAAAATGAATAATAGTTGTGGTAATCATGTTCTACAAGATGACTTTCTTTTCAAACTTAATAAGTTTTGTATACCTTGATCTAGTGTAAGGTTACATGGAGTAGATTTATATTTCCAAGAGATATTAAGGTTACATGGAGTTCCCAAAAGTATTGTGTCAGATGGAGATGTGAAATTCTTGAGCTACTTTTAGAAGTCACTTTAGCATGTGTAAGGTACTAAGTTGTTGCTTATTACTTCTTATTGTCCAAAAATGAATGGACAAACTAAAGTGACTAATAAAAATTTTAAAACTTTACTAAGAGGTTTAGTTAATAAGAGTACTAAGGATTGAAATATAAAACTTGCACATGTTAAATTTGCTTATAATTGTAGTCCTTCTGGTACAACTTATTCAAGTCCTTTTGAAGTTGTCTATAGAGTTAATCTTTATTTACCTATTGATATAATGTCATTAAAAAGAGGGGATATTAAGAATTATGATGAAAAGGAAAGAATCAAATTCTTTAAAAAAATTCAACAACAAATTAAAAACAACATAGAAACATCTAATGCCAAATAGAAAACTTAAGTAAACAAATATTAAATTCAACAAGTTTTTTTACGAGGAAATTTGGAATGGTCATATTTAAGAAAATAAATATTTCCAAACTTAAGAAAAAACAAACTTATGTCAAAATCAAATGGAACATTTTAAATCTTAAGAAAGTTTAGAAATAATATATATGAACTATAAATACTTGAACACTAGCATACTTAGAGATGATAATTTGGGGGAAAATTCTTTTTATAAGGGGTGAATGATGTAGGTGCATCTCAAGCTCAATCTCAATATTACTCTTAAAAGGATGAAGAACAAGAATTAACATACTTGGATATGGAACCCATTATTCTTGAAAATCTTAATGTTTCTAATGCTTTATAAGTAACTGATGTGAGTATTATATATGTTTACAAGAAGATCAAGCTATTAAAGATCATTGCTGTATAAGACAATAGAATTATAAGGATTACAAATTTTCATGGAAGATAAGGCTAAAAGTCACAAAGTTTGATTGCATATGTTAATTTAATGTATTACATATTTAGAGGTGGTGTATACTTTGTAATGCTTGTAAACTGTCCTTGTAATTACTATATATATATATATATATATATATATTAGTAGAGTGAATGGGGTTAAATTTTTTTAATATGGCCTATTATTTGGGCTTATTAATGAGTGGCATACATGTGTACATATATATATATACCTTGTACATTAAAGGCATAATAAGATGAACATAAGTTGAGTTTTAAAGTCGACACAAAGGGAGAGTGCACGCTCTTCGTATTCTTCTTCAAGGGTGAGTCTTAGAGAATTGTAGAGTGTTCGTTAGATAAATAGAAGATTTCTCTATTGAAGGAAATTGATCTAGGATTATATCAACACCAAACCCATCAAAGTTAGTAATTTCAACATAGTCAAGTTAAAGTTCAAATGACACAAGATTTTGACAATTAAAAATATCACCATTTAAGTTCATATAAAATTATTGATTCTTCTTGATTGAATTCTTTGACTCTTGATGAATTTTTTTCAATCTTGATAGAATATACATGTGTTTACGTACTCTTTACAATAAATAGGGTAGTGTTTTATGAATCTTGAAAGTATCTTAACGAAAAGTAAAAAGGAGAATCGACACAAGGTAAGAAAAAATTATGGTCGAATGATTTCAAGATTTATGTGAGTGTAGTGTGTGTCTTCTTTTAGCATTTGTGACATTAAAATTTTGCATGAAAGTTTGTGTTTTTAATGTATATTGTATGCTAGTTGATTAGGTGTGATGATCACAATTTAGTATTAGACATGACTAGTGAAGTTTTCAGTCTAGCCTTTCTTGGTTGATGTTGTGTGAACCGAGTATTGTTTGCATTTTTTTTTTATTTGTATCTGGTCATGTGTTTTTAAGTGTTGTATTTGAATATGGTGTTTAATCATTGAGTATAATCAGTGCATATTTTAATGTTATGTTTCCATGCATCAAGTTACATTTGAGATATTCAAAAACATGCATAAAATTTTGTGAACGATTTTGAATTATATTTTCATAAACATGTTGAATTGTATATCAAGAAATTAAGGAGATAAGTGTTAGGTGTACTCATTTTGTTGTGTGATTAGTATATTTGATTGCTTGTTGTGCATATGATTCATTAGACTAAAAAATTTGTGTAAGAATCAAACAAGAATTATTTGGGGACATTAAGATGATTCTATTGTATCAACTAAAACCTTAAGTGGTACTCAAGTATGCTTTAGTGTAGTGGTAATCAAACCATGCAAGGGGAACCAAATATCCAAACAATTTTTGGAGCTATTAAAAAACTCTCAACCAATATTGAAGCCTCTAATTCTCAACTTAGCTAAATTCCTTTAATACAAATACAATTAAAAATATTATAATCTAGATTCGCTGAATATGAATTGGTCTAAAATATCCAAGAACAAAGGGAGTTCCATGGAGACCGAATAGTGAGTGGCATAAAATCAACCAATATAGCTTGGGGATGGTATATAACCTCACAAGTAGACTACGATGAAGAGTTATTAAGGAGTGGAAGTAATAGAAAGTGCCATGAACATAACCAAGGAATAATAAGAAAGGAGATAATGGCATTAAACTTGATTTATCCAATTTGGATGGTAAGCTTGATGTAGACTTATTTCTTGATTTTTTACATGAGGTGGAGGCTATATTTGAATTCAAATATTATCATGATGAAAATAAATTTAAACGTGCTACTCTTATTTTTAAGAAATTTTCTAGGATATGATATAATATTTTGAAAAGGACTAGAGAGCGAGAAGGAAAATCAATATTCAAATCTAGGGATAAACTTAAGAAGAATCTAAGGAAGCGATTTATATATAAAGAGTATGAACAAGATAATTATATTAGATTGATTACTCTTAGCTAAATACTTCTAAGTGCTGAACAATATGTTAAGGAGTTTGAAAGATTAATAGTTATATGTGATATCCATGAGAAAAATGAACAAACATATGCTAGATTTCTAGGCTACTTTAACATAATGGCTCAAGAAAAAATTGAAAATTGTCTATATGATTTTCTTGATGACTCAATTAAGCTATTTATTGAGGTTGAAAAATACATCAAGTCTACTAAGCCTCATGCTAAGCAAAGCACTTCATCTACGAAGTACTACTCAAGTACTTAGTTTACAAAGTATGGAGTGGGTACTTTAACTTCTATTAGTACTAATAAAAAGCAAGGACCTAATAGAGAGAAGAAAGGAAATAATAAACTAAATGAATTCTCTACAAGGGAATGTTTTAAATGGCAAGGGTTTGGACATTTTTCTTGCTAATGTCTAAATCAAATAGTATTATCCATATAAGAAATTAAAGCTATGGATAATTGTGAAGAATACATTGAATTCAACCCTATTGAAGAAATTTCTAGTGAGTGAGAGGAGGAAGAAAAATCTTGGTATATATTAGAAAGAGTACATCTAGTCCAAGCTAGTGCATAGCTTATTCAATGTGATAAGATATTCAAGACTGAAGAAAGCGTGGGAGACATAGTTTGTCTAGTTGTCATTGATAGTAGATCTTATATGAATATATCCAATGAGATAATGATGAAGGATTTGGGATCAAATAGTACACCACATAAAAAAAACTTTTTCTCTTCAATGGTTAAACATGGACAAGGGAGTCATGGTAACTAAACAAACCCTCATCTTATTTCAAATTGGTAATTATCATTATGATGTGCTATAAGATGTTTTACATATGGATGCATGTGGAATCTTATTAGGTAGACCAATTTAGCACCCAACATGATTATTATGAATGTTTTTCATGAAAATACTAAAACAAAATTATTGACAATATTTTTAACCATGGGTAAATGTTAAGGCATATCGATTGACTATATTTTCCTTTTTTCCTATATTTAGCAACTTTCATGTACAACTTTCATGCATTTCTTACATTCCATATATTCCTTATAGCACATACATACATATTTATAACATTATACAACATTTAATAAAGAAATTAACATCACCGTACATTTAGGAAAACATCTCTAACTCTAGAACATGCGAATAATAGTTATCATATTCTACCCTTAATCATAAGTGCAAGCTTTTATGCTATTTATATCAATCCAAGATACCATGCTATGATAATATGGTACATTAATCATGGAAATTACATTATAACTTGATAATTTTACCAACCCTAACAAAACCCTATAGATTTTACTTTAACTAATTAACATGTTACACATGGATATAACTCATTTTTGAATGGTAAGTCGAAAATTTGTACCATTATTTATAATCATGTTATTATTTTATCATACAATTCATAACACTTTCACATAACAAAACCCCTAGCATGGTTCTAAATCTAAACAACTTATCATAGTTCCACAAAAATTCTATCGTCTCATCAATGATTAGATTTACCTAAATTCAAGCTACATAAAAAACACAAAATATCTCCTTCTCTATAAAACCTCAAGGATTACCTATGCAAAAAAAAATACAATAAAATTTATCTTAGCCTATAATACAACACAAAAATAAATAAAATTAAGTAAAAATTACTAAGGAAAAAGTTTATAAAATAATAGGGGTAAAGGAACTTACAAAGGTAACAACACAATAAGGAAACAACAACACAACTTTAGGCAATAAGGGAGGAAGAATTACACTTGCTTCTCTGCTAAGTGGGTGGGTAATGACAAATGTTTCCATTCCAAAGAGGAGATAAATGACACTTTTTGCCATTTCTATAGGGTGGCTTTGTGGAGGATGTTGCTAGGGGAGCTTCTATGGTGGAGGATTTAACTAGGAGGGAGCTTTATTGGTGGAGGACACAGATAGGAGGGAAGATTTGGTGGTTGTTGCTGCAACCAACGGTAAAGATTTAGTGTTGGCTTTGGTTTCTAAGTTATAGTGATTTTTTATGAATGATGATAACTAAATGATGAGGAGAACAATAGGGACGAAGCTTGGGAGAAGGGGAAATCAAGAATAGGCCAAGGGTTTGTTGTTTGATGGGATTCATGACATAAAATTTGGGAGGAATAAGGCCTTATATAGGTAATGGTAGGCATAATTGGGTAGAAAAAGAATGAGGGAATCATAGGATAGAGGAATATTATGGGTTGAATAGGAGGAGTATGGTGTGAAGAAGAGAAAAGTGTTAAGGGAGGATGAAGTGAGATTATGTTGTAGAAGTAAGATTGTAATAGGGTGGATTAGGGTTGCTAGATAAAGAAACTGAGCTATGTCAATTATCAATTATCAAAATTAGGTTCCTCTACACAACCGATACAGGTTAAGGCCTAAACTAGGATTGAATTTCATAACCTAATTTCCATCAAATTATAACCTAATTTATTTATATCTAATTTTTCATAATAATACACATAATTATAATAATGCATTTAATACAAAGTATCATATGATAATTATTATAATTACTTAAAGATAATCACTAGCTTCATAAATAGTGTCTCTAAATTAATTATTTTTACATGTGGGGTATTACAAAGACATCTTTTAAAAAAGACACGTCTAAAATTATAGCACAAAAAATAAGAATTCCATCTTTAAAATCATTTGATGGCTCTATTGATATAGAGGACTGTTTAAATTTATTAATGAATATATTGTTGTTAGTTGGAGCATGAGACAAGATGTTATACAAAGAATTCCCTAGTACCATAAAAGTGGTAGCATTGAGATGGTTTGGAAAACTTAGAGTTGAAACAATAAACTCTTTTCCCTCACTCATGGTGGCTTTCATAAAGCAATTTGATGCATGCCAATGGCCAAAAAAGGACTTTTCTTCTTAATGAAATTTTCTCAACTGTTTTTTGAACTTGTAATGACCCTAAATTTAGGGTAGTATTATAAGGATTTATACGACTACTTATATCAATACAGTATACTATCATTTTAGTTATTCTATCCTAAGAACTCCATAGTTGAGCATGCCAGCCATGGAGAAATTTTTAGGATGGGTGATCCTCGTTGGAAGTTCAAAATTTTCTTAAATTTTTGTCAAGAATTGCATGAATTGGGAAAAAATTATTCTAAAAGGACTTGTATTCATCTATAGGGCCAGTCAATCAATCTGAAAGGACTCTAAGATAGCCCTCGCATGGTCATATCGACTCAAGGTGTTGTAGAACTTATTCAATCATTTTTTAACATATTGGATAAAGATGTTTGATAAATTGATTAGTTAGAAAATGGAATCACTAGATGTTCCTATCTTAGAGTATTAATTGATAAATATTAAGTGTAAATTTTGTACTTAGCCAATCACAAATCATACACTTCTCTAAGAAATAATGTGCAAGAGATAATAGAAGATAAATATATGTGTAAGGAAATTTAATGAACAAAATGAAAGATAAAATCACCCTTAATGCCAACATATAGATGAAATAAAGAGGTGTATAACATCAAATAGAACAATGAGGATCTAAGAACACCGGTGCAACAACCCACCCGACGAACTCAAATTGAAAATTTTGATAAATACACTCTATTAGTTTCCATCCTATCTGATGCAGCAGCATATAGTGATTCTCAAGATTCTATTGATTCTCAAGGTAAGGAAGAATTAGCTTTCTTAATATTGGAGCCCATAATTTTAAATATTCTTGATAATATGTCTATGATTGGTATTGAAAACGATTCAAGATATTCTTGCACGTATATTACATATTTGCAAGGAGAAGATGTTAACACAACAAATGAGACTTAAAGTGTACAAGAATTCAAAGCATGTAAGGCTATGGCATACATGGGATAACACTACAACAAGACATAGTTGGTGATATTATTTTTTATATTAAGCTTTTTGTAAACCCTAAGTGTATTTTATGTAAGCTAGGGTTTTGTTGTAATTTCATGTATGTACCATAGTTGATTTGTAGGACTTTATAATGTTAGTCATTAATATCATTTAAATGATGATATTTTGAGTAAGATTAATATCATTTATATAGGCTTAATTCAAGTGATTTAAATTTATCTTGAATTAAGAAGGATAACCGGCTGGATTAAGTCATTTTAGCCGACAACTACTCTTCCTATATATACCTCCTTGTACACGCCATGCATAAGCTGAGTGTAATAGAATATCATTTGAATAAAATTCTCAAGTTAACACTTGATTTGTCTCTCCCTTTGGAGTAGTTTATCAAGGAAGTGCCTGGGCCATTCCTTTCTGCATTTTTCCTTCATTCGAAGTTGAATGCAGCTTCAACATTCGAAGAACATCAACCATTCCTCCACCATTCTTCATCGAGTTTAATCTCCTTAAACCGAGCTTTCTTCTTCAAACTTAACCTATGGCTGATCGAAAAAAATTAGTTACTAGATCCTGCGCTTCTCTCCACTTTGATTCACACCATTTTGGTATCATAGCTTCCAAACTCTTGTTTTCTTTGGTTGTGCAAGTTCTTGCAAATTCTTGTTGCTGTATGCAAGGAAACCAGCCTGCAAGAAACCCACCGCCTAGCAATCTTCAAACTTTTCTTGCATCTTGATGTCATTCTTGAATCTTCAATGAATTATTGATTGAAGGTTTCAAATCTTGCAACAATATTGTTGTAGATTCACGCAACCCATCCAGTAAATCATCATCTCTTCGACAGCTTTCCATTTCAGTTTTTCCGAGCTTCGACTAGTTCTTCCTTATTTTTTTAAACTTCTAACCACTACTTCAAAATCCACCAATCCTTTTTCCTTTATTTCCTCTCCCCATTTATCCATTTACCTAGAAAATTATCTACCTATTTCTGTTTCTCCACATACCAAAAATGGTAGAAAAAGAAGAGACCCCTGGCATCCTTGGTACAATATAACCTGGTTCGAAGGTTTTGGAAAAAAAATTTGTACCTCGGTTCTTATCTTTTTTCTCTCCAAATTCTATCCATAATCTTCTTCATTTTATTCTTCACATCTTTTATGGTGTATGGCAGTAATATCTTCAACTTGAAGATCTCATTTCCTTTAAGAAAAACCGACGGCCTTCCTTGTTATTTTATGCGGTTGATTTAGTGTCACAAAGGAGACCACCATTCAGCCAGTTTTCCTTCCAACGTGCATGCAATGTCATTTTTTCCACTTCCATTTGTGGTTGACCAAGACAGCAAGTAGTGATTCAAATTTTCTTGTGAATTAGAAAAATATTTTATGTTTTGTTCGGTTGCAAGAAACTCCCAACACCTACAAATTTTGTGGCATTATTTTGGTGAAAACAAAGAAGTGTGTTTCTACCTTCACCATGGCAAGTGAAGAGGTTCATGCTTTGGTAGAGTCTATCAAGAGTATAACCACGCAAATGGATGCTCAAATCCATAACCAAACAACACTTCAACAACAAATACAAAGTTTGGAAGCCAAGCTAGCCGATCAAGAGAAGTATCGACCATGGCCAAACCGCATGGAAACCACACAAGATAGTGTGGAAGGAAAAAGGAGGCATACATTCCATGAAAAAGGAGGATGTGGATACTCAAACATTCATCAAAATGAAGATGGAGAAGAATAAATGAGTTCTTTTAGCTCGATTAATCAAAGAAGACCACATCCATTCCAAGTAAGACATGCAAACAATGAGGATCAAGGTATAAAACTTGACCTTTATGAATTTTATGGTGAATTGAATGTGGAATTATTTTTTCAGTGGTTGCATGAAATTGAAGCAATATTTGAATTAAAGTAGTATGATGATGAGAGAAATGTAAGCTTCCTACTCTTAAGTTCAAAAGATTTGCTAGGATTTGGTATGAAAACTTAAAGAAAACTAGAGAAAGGCAAGAGAAATCAAAAATAAAATCTCGGGAAAAAATTAAGAAATAACTAAGAAAAAAATTTGTGCCTAGAGAATATGAACAAGATATGTATGTGAAAATGACAACTCTAAGGCCAAGTCTATTTAGTGTAGAAGACTACACTGGAGAATTTGAAAGACTAGCACTTATTTGTGATGTCCACGAAAGAAAAGAACAAAAATGTGCTAGATACTTAGGTTTCTTGAATAACTTATAGGAGATAATGTTGATATGTATTCCTATGATTCTCTTGATGACTTGATTTTGTTGGCTTTAAAATTTGAAAGACAAACTAAATCAACCAAAGCCTATGATAAGTTTAATGTTTCAACTTCAACTAAACACTATTCTAGTACCTTTACACCTAAATCAACATCTTCATATGATAAAAAGAATAATCGAGATGATAAAGGTAAAAATAAGGTAGTTGAAATGTCTAATAAACAATGCTTTAAATGTAAAGGATATGGACACTTTGCTAGAGAATGTCCTAACCAAAGAGCCTTAACCTTGAATGAAATAGAAAACATGGAACCATGTAGAGATGATGAGAGTCTTGAAATTGCATCTCCTAACTAAATCTTAACCATGGGTAAAGAAGAAGTAGATCCATGTTTTGTAATTCAAAGAGTGTTACAAATCCAACCTAATACTACACCTACTCAAAGAGAGAAAAATTTTAAGACTAAGTGTAAAATAGACTCATTATTAATATTGGTTCATGTACAAATGTTGCTAGTGAAGCAATGGTTATGAAACTTGGTTTAGAGACTAATAATCATCCTAGGCCCTATTCGTTACAATGGCTAAACAAAGACAAAGGAGCTAAAGTCAACAAAAGAACCCTAATCACATTTTCCATTAGAGATTACCATGATGAAGTTCTATGTGATGTTTTGCCTATGGATGCTTGTGGATTACTTTTAGGAAGACCATGGAAATATGATAGAAAAACAACTCATGATGGTGTAACTAATGAATATGTGGTGAAAAAAAGAAAAGAAATTGTATAGATTGATACCTTCTTTATGGGATGATATGCCTTCGAGTGCTGACGAAAAGAGATAATTTTTTCATGAAAAGGCTATGGAAAAATGCATAGAAGAAGAAGGAATTTGCTATGATTTAGTTGCTAAAGATTCTAAACCTTAGAAGCAACAAATTGAAAATCCTAATCTAACTAAGCTACTTGATGAATATCATGATGTATTTCCTAATGATTTACTTCCTGGATTACCACCTAAAAGAGGTATAGAACATGCCATTGATCTTGTTCCTAGAATGCGTCTTCCAAACAAACCAACTTATAGATGTATCCCAGAGGAAGCTAAGGAATTAAAAAAACAAATCCAAGATATTATGGATAAAGGATTTGTGAGAGAAGGTATGAGTCCTTGTAGTGTTCCTACTTTACTAGTGCCCAAAAAAGATGGTACTTGGCGTATGTGTATAGATTCAAGGGAACTAATTAAAATTACTATAAAATATCATTTTCCTATACCTAGGTTAGATGATATGCTAGATGAACTTTGTGGTGCACAATTATTTTCCAAAATTGATTTAAGAAGTGGCTATTATCAACTAAGGATTAGACATAGAGAGGAGTGGAAAACTACTTTTAAAACTAAATATGGTTTCTATGAGTGGATGGTTATGCCTTTTGGGTTATGTAATGCACCTAGCTCATTTATGAGACTTATGAATGAAGTTCTCTGACCTTTCCTTGGTGATTTCATTGTTGTATATTTGGATGATATTCTTATGTATAGCAAAAATGGTCATGATCACCTAGTGCTTTTTAGGAAATTGTTTGATTAGCTAAGGAAATCTAAACTTCATGGAAAACTTGAGAAATGTGACTTCATGCCTCGAAGTTTAGTTTTCCTAGGCTATATTATTAGTGGAGAGGGTATTAAAGTAGATCCTAATAAGATTAGAGCTATACAAGAATGGCCTATCCCTAAAAATGTTCATGATGTGAGAAGTTTTCATAGATTAGCCAGTTTTTATAGAATATTCATTAAGGGTTTTCCTCTATATCTACACCTATTACACAACTCATGAAAAAGGGTGAATTTTATTAGGGACAATAAGCTACTCAAGCCTTTGAAACCCTCAAAACTAAACTTTGTAATGCCCCTATTCTATCCTTACCCAACTTTTATCTTCTTTTTGAAGTAACTTGTGATGCTAGTGGAGTTGGAATAGGAGGTGTACTTTCACAGGAAAAGAAACCTATAACATTCTTCTCTGAAAATTTGAATGGAGCCAAACTTAACTATTCAACTTATGACAAGGAATTCTTGGCCATTATACGGAGTCTAGAGACATGGAGTCATTATTTGAGACCAAAACCTTTTGTGTTACATTTGAATCATGAAAGTTTAAAATATTTACATAGTTAAAAGAAAGTTAATATGAGACATGAAAAGTGGGTGAGTTTTTACAATCCTTTGTGTTCTTTGTCAAACATTTATATGGAAAAGAAAATTCAGTAGCTAATGCTCTTTCACGTAGATCTACATTACTTGTTATGATGGATGCAAAAATCTTAGGTTTCGAAATGTTAAAAGAATTGTATCCTAAATATGAAGATTTTAAGGATATATTTAGTGCACGTAAAGAAATTGGATACCATGAAAATTATGTCATACAAGATGGATTGTTGTTTAGATTAAATAAAATTTATATTCCTAGATATAGTATTCGAGACTTACTGATTAAAGAAATACATGAAGGTATCATTGTGAGACATTTTGGTATACATAGGACTATGGAATTCTTACAAGAAAATTTCTATTGGCCAGGAATGGTTAAACATGTACAAGCTATGATAAGTAGATGTTCTACATGTCAAAAATGTAAGAGTTACTTTCATAAAGGCTTACACACACCTTTACCAGTTCCTGATAAACCATGGGAAGGATTTAGTATGGACTTTATCCTATGGTTACCAAGAACACAACGTGGTATAGATTGAATTCTTGTGGTGGTAGATAGGTTTTCTAAAATGGCTCATTTTATTCCATGCAATAAAACCAATGATTCCATGCATATTACTGACTTCATGGTGTGCCTAAAAGCATAGTCTCAATTGTGATGTCAAGTTTGAGTTACTTTTGGAAAACTTGATGGCATAGATTTGGTACTAAATTATTATTTAGCACTTCACATCATCCACAAACTGATGGTCAAACTGAGGTAACTAATCGAACTCTTAGTACATTATTAAGAGGTTTAGTTAATAAAATTACTAAGGATTGGGATGTTAAATTAGCTCATGAAGAGTTTGCTTATAATCGAAGTCCATCGAGTACTACTCAAACTATTCCGTTTGAGGTGGTGTATGGAGTGAATCCACACATGCCTATTAATATGATTCCTTTGGAAAAAGGTAAATTAAAAAATTATGAAGCGGAGGATAGAGTTAAATTTTTTCAACAACTTCATCAGAAAATAAAAACCAATATTGAAAAAGCTAATGCCAAATATAAAGCTCAAGCGATTAAGCATAGAAACCCACATGTGTTTTCTCCTGGTGACTTAGTTTGGTTACATTTACATAAAGAAAGATTTCCTAATTTACGTAAAAATAAACTAATGCCAAGATTTGATGGACCTTTTAAAATACTGAGAAAGTTTGGAGATAATGCTTATGAACTTGAACTTCCAAATCATTATGGTGGAATTTTAAGAACTTTTAATATTGGTGATTTGTCTCCTTATTATACTAATGATAAATTGAGGGCAAATTCTTCTCAAATTGGGGAGAATGATGCAGGAGCATCTAATGATTCTCATGATTCTATTGATTCTCAAGGTAAGGAAGAATTGGATTTCTTAATATTGGAGCCAATCATTTTAAATATTCTTGATAATATGTCTATGCTTGGTATTGAAAACGATTCAAGATATTCTTGCATGTATATTACATATTTGGAAGGAGAAGATGTTAACACACCAAACGAGACTTAAAGTGTACAAGCATTCAAAGCATGCAGGGCTATGGCATACATGGAATAACACTATAAAACGATATAGTTGGTGTATTAAGCTTGTTGTAAACCCTAAGTGTATTTTATGTAAGCTAGGGTTTTGGTGTAATTTCATATATGTACCATATTTGATTGTAATGCTTTGTAATGTTAGTCATTAATATCATTTAAATGATGATATTATGAGTAAGATTAAGTATTATATAAGATTAATTCAAGTGAGTTAAATTTAGCTTGAATTAATTAGGATAACCGGTTGGATTAAGTCATTTTAGCCACTGGTTACTCTTCCTATATATACCTCCTTGTACACGCCATGCATAAGCTGAATGTAATAGAATATCATTTGAATAAAATTCTCAAGTTAACACTTGATTTGTCTCTCCCTTTGGAGTAGTATATCCAGGAAGTGCCCGGGCCATTCCTTTCTGCATCTTTTCCTTCATTTGAAGTTGAATGCAGCTTCAACATTCGAATAACATCAACCATTCCTCCAGCATTCTTCATCGAGTTTAATCTCCTTAAACCGGGCTTTCTTCTTCAAACTTCAACCTGTGGCTGATCAAAACAAAGTAGTTACTAGATCCTGCGCTTCTCTCCACTTTGATCCACACCACTATCATACATATAAAATTTGTTCACAAGATGTTTTTTAGGCCATTTCCCATAGCATAAGACATGAACCACAAAAAAATCAACAAGTGGCGCTCCTATCATGATGAGTATAGGCAAACTATAAAAGAATGGTTTTCATTAAAGTATGTTATGGAGGATCCGGTCCATAATAGAAGTTTGAAGAGATATTCTCAATCATGCTTAGAAAGAAAGTAAACCACTATTACTCAACAATTTCCCCTACTTTCTCGAAGCAAGGACCATAAAATATTATTCATAATATTGCTAGGAGGCTTCTTGGAGTAAGAGAGTAATGTAAAAATGAAGGCATATATTAGAAGAGCTGACTTTAATGAAACAAATATGAAGGAAATAGAGTATGAATGGGAAGACACTTTCACTACTAAAGATGAAGGGATAAATATGGTAGAAAATTATGATTACCCTTTGGTTAATAATGTACACATTTCCAATTACATGATGTGGAGGGTCCTTATAGATATGAGCAATTCTATTAAAGTTATTTTTGAAGGATCTTATAAGTGATTAGAATTTTTAGAAGGATTCTTGGTAAATAAGGCTTTTCCATTATTGGGAATCCCTAGAAACATAATAAAATTAAGGGAAATGGTGGATGCCACTTTAAAATTTGGTTGGTCAAGATCTTTAATGATCATTGAGGCAAACTTTGCACTTGTTACTTGCCTGTCAGCATAAAACATGATTTAGGATGGTTGTACCTTAAAAAACACCTAAAAATATTTTTTATGGTTGGGTTATTATTGAGATTTGTAATTAAAGGAGAATGGGGAGAATTCCAAGGTTATAGGAAAGTGGTGCAATAGTGCTATGTAATGGAAGTAAGGGGGCCTAGGGATAATCATATGTCAAGATACTATGAGAATGTTTTAATGTGTATTGACTTTTAACATTAAATTTTTTTATATATGTTGATGTTTTCACATAATGTCTTATGTAATAAATATCTTTGCTAATATCATAAAGTTGGAGCTTAAAAATATAAGAATTTTAAATAAGAGTTTGTCTAATGTATAAGTCCTCTAAAAAGGAATTCATCCATGTTTTAAGCCCTCTAATAAATAAGTTATTGGTAAAGCTCTATTTCATGGTCCTTCGCTTTTCCCAAGCATCTTTTAAATGAGCCATGGAAATATGGATGCTCTCTTGTTACGTGATGGTTACTAATGTTGACATTATGTCTCAAGTACGTCTTAGTGTTCCTTCTATACACCTCTGTGTGCTATTATTATGGGATGCTGCACATATTCTACATGGTGTTTAGTAGGATTAAATGTTTAATGCTGGCCTCACCAAGGGATTTGGGGTAGAAACCTCTAAGCACATGACTAGTGGTATTAGAGTGGCTCGTTGCCCGTGCCAACTAACAAGCATTTTGCTATGTTTTTTGTGGCACACTTGGAATGACCAAATTCAAAGGATTGAAGTTAAGTGGTCGTGTGTGCTATGTTGGGCCATTAAAATGAGTTGTTGGGGGCCATGTGATAAGATAATCTCAGGCGTGCTTCTATAAGTCATTGCAAGGGGTTCGAATATGTCATAATAAGTTTTGTAGATATAAGATGGTGGCTGGAATTTGAACCTTGAGGGGTAACATATGTTGTTTGCTTGATGATTTCTTAACATTGGATGAGCGTTGAGGTTTATCAATGGAAAAACTCCTGAGATATAGGAAAATGATGTTGGGATGCCGTTATGGTGAAAGTGAGGACATTTGTGATTTTCGGTGGGGGAGAATGTCATGGTCCGTTACTTACCCCAGCCATCTTGCAAATGAATCATGCAAATATAGGTGATCCCTTTTTGTGTGATGGTTGCTAATATTGACATTTTATCTCAGGTACATCTTAGTGTTCCTTATATACATCTCTCTATACTATTGTTGTGGGTTGTTACAAATATTTGGCATAGAGCTCAGCAAGATTGCATACTTGATGTTGGCCTCACTAGGGATGTTGGGGCTGAAACCTTTGAGTGCATGAAATCTATTTATAATCCTTCTTAAATAAAACCATTCGACATGTAATCCCTTTCACAATAAGGGCATTTTATCTATAATCCCTCAACAAGGCCATTGAGAATTAAAGACAAGCACAACTAATGATATGAAAGTACCAAAAATCTTTCACTCACTAAACCCAAGGCTTAATACATAAAAAGTGTGTGCATCTGGTGATATGCACCAAGCCTAATACTCTATACATAAGCCCTCAAAGAAGCTATAATTGAAGATGAACACACCTAGTGAGATTAAAGATTGATGTGCTTTCACTCATGAAAAATGAGGGGAACACTTGATGAGATAAAAGATTTATGTGCTTTCACACACTAATCTCAGGCTCTTGATTTGCATCCTTGGTTGATGTACAAGGACATTAAGTCATTAAGCACACCTAACAAATTTTGAGCTTAGCTAATTCAAGTTTCCCATGGCATGTTCCTCAATAGAGGTCTTTAAGCCACTAAGCCCAATGTTAAATGGTTTGGTTTGTCCATATGGTATGATCAAGTAATATTGACCAGGTCAAACCCTAATTTATTTTTCCACCAGCAATATATATTAAGTATTTAAAGTGTGTGTTATTTGTTTCCTTATTATTCTTATTATTCTTATTATAACAATAATTTTGCCTCGACACATATGGAAAGATAAATAAGATTATATATGAATAAAGATAAATGAATGTATGTAAAAATTAGAATTAAAAAAAAAAGAATACCCTAAGATTCATCTTCCTCCTCATTATTAGTTTTATCCCAAGCTTCCTTAGAGTCTTTTAGAATAAGAATATTTTCCAAATCCTCACCATAATATAATTATTCATTAGATTTTTTTTAATTGGACATGATTTACTGTAGTCTTTAATTGAGCATACACTATAAAGGTTCCATAAATATACCCTTGAGACTAAATTCATTCTTTATAACAAGTAAACACTTCACTAGCCAAATAGTGATCTATAGATTCATAGGAGTGTATTTGTTTGGAGTTAGCAATGGCTTTATCTATGCAGCCCTCTCTTATTGTTTGTTTATGACTCACCAACCTTCTCAACCTCAACCAATTATATGTTAATATTATTTATTTCTATAATATTAGTCATCTGCCTATTACGAGCTTATTTGTGTAGCTTCTTAATCTCAATCTTTGACTCCTCTAAGTTTTTTTCCCACTTTTATGTACTTAGTATTATATTTAGTTACCTTGTGAGTAAAGATTTTAGTCTCTTACTGAAGACATCTAGCAACATCAAAGTACTTTTGGACCTTCTTGGTATCCATGTGCCATTTTTTCTTCAAAGAATTTAGTTAATAAGTTAAGCTTTTGTATTTGTGAAGATAATTTTCTAAATGGATATTGATAACCCTTGATAGATTTATCTTGGCTCTAGATGCTTCTCTTTCGCTTTCTAGATAATCCTCCAAGCTATCAACTTGATCCTTTAGAAAATTTACATCATGTGAAGTAGAATTCAATTTGTTCTTCTCTATTCCAATTTAGACACTTTATCCTGAAGGGATTCCTTCTCAACTTTTAGAGTTGATTAAGCATCTTGAAGTGCTTCATATTCACCTTTTATCTATTGGATGTGTTGAGTAATTCAAAGAAATGATTAAATATTTTCTTCCATATAAAAATTTTTTGTAGATAATATATAAAAAGTTATTAAAGTTATTAAATAAAAAATCCACATATAAAATTAATAAGTTATACGTGAAATGTGAGATTTAAGTCCAATATTATAAAGGTTCTTGTTTGGAGTTCATTGAATGTGTCTTTATCCTAGCATGGAGTCAATGCCTTGGTCAACTTAAGGCCCTCACTATCATCTAGATGATTGTTAAAGAAGAAGTAATTAACGGGTATGGATAGGTGGCTTCATCATATTCAATAGAAAATAGATTTTGTTGTTCATTTCCAAGGAATTTTACACTTTCTTTAGAGTCTCCTCTTCTTCACTTTTGGCTTCATCCACCAGTATGATAGTTTCAATGGCTATAGTAGGAATTGATGGCCCTTTGAAAGGTTGTAAGGATGGAAGTTAGGGGTTCCTCAAAGAAGGGCACACAAATTCCTTGCCTCTTCTTTGATTGGCTTTAGTTGAGGCTTAGAAGGACTTTCCTTTACTTTTGGTTCCAATATACCAAGGACAAGAAAAATAGGAGTAGCTGAAGGCTTAAAAATTTTTTTAGTCACAAGAATTTTAGGGATTACATTGGGTAAAGCCCCAGTATGAAAATGGTAGATGAATTATGAAGAATATGATAGACATGAAACATATTTGGAGAATATAGCTAACAAACTTAAGAATATGTTAATAATGAAGGATGCCAACAAAGTAATAAGTATTTCTAGCCTTATTTAACTTTTCCTTTTTCTTTGGCTTTTCAGGACCTAGGTTTTTTGTAGACATCCTTAGTGCATAATAACGTAAAAGAACTTTAGTACATTATTATGGATAACATTTCTATGTTATTATAACACCCTAAAATTTCATAACCTTTACCTTCAGTTGTTTTGCATTTTTATTCAAAAATTAACCCTTAAACCTTAGTCTAATTATTCTATTTTAACCTTTGACTTGTGACCTAAATAAATTTGAAACTATTTTCCATGATTATCTTACCTTTTTCCATGATTAAACCTAATCTAAGTTGATTTATTTTTTTCCTTACTTATTTTCTCTTAATGAACATCCTAACCTAACCAAAATAACCCTAATAAAATAAAATAAACCTATCCTTCCCCTTACCATTCTCTCTATTTCCTTCCTGAAACACTTCTTATTTTCCCTCCACTTCTCATGCTGCGAACCCTTCACCCTTACCTTACCTCTATGTGGAAACCACACCTTTTCCCTTTGCCTATATATATATAAACACACACCCTCCCCTCCCTATTTTCCTTAAACCTGATCGGTTGTTTTGTCTTTCAATTTTTCTCAGCCCTATTAGGTTTCACTTCCGTTCTCCTGTTATGCACTTACTTGTGTGTTGCTCACTCTATACCTCCTGGAAGCTCGTAAATCACCACCACCCCCACCATTGTCAACCTTCTTCTTCTTATTATTTCCATCATTTTTGTCTCCTCTTCCACTACCAAGTTCATCAAAGCCATCTACTCCTACTTCGACATTATTCCCCATTACCTCTCCTTGGGAAATGGCAGTAAATATTGTTTCTCTATCCCTTACTTTAGTAGTTTTATCCATAATCCCATCCTAATGAAACTATCCACCACACAGCTACACATCAGCATCTTCCTTCCTTCCTTCCTCCCTCATCATCCTTATTGTAGCCTCCTTCACTCCTCTTCACCACTAGCATACAATGAGCCAGCCCATCCTCCACCATCCTTATCCCAAACCTAGTCAATCGAGTTAGCTTCCCAACAGCAAGCACCATCTGCCCTGACCTCCCTCGTTGACAACAATCTCCACTTCCCTATCGCAACCTAGCACAACCCCTTGTGCATGGGCTCACACTGCTCATTCAATGTAAGGAATATTCATTATATATTTGCCAACCATTTTAATAGTAATGTTTGTTTGGTAACTTTAATTAATATATATTTTAGTATTATAATTAATATTTTATACATTAAATATTCAAATATTATGATTAGGTACAAAATTTTGATTAATAAGGCCTTATAATTTTAGTAGGATACTAATATTCTATACCTTGATAAAAATTAGTTAACTTTTATACTCTATTAAAATAATATATATTGCATGATAGCACATTACCCTCTTTTTGTATGAAATATGTTAAGCATGCTCTATCACATTATAAGTATATGCTTATTGATGCTAATATGAGAATTAGTAAATGAAAGTATGATATCTTATGTAAATATTTAGGGTACAAAAGTATGGCCAAAATGATTTTAACATCAGGGTGTGATTCTTATTGGAAGTAGTCTAATTTCCAATAGCATAGTTCTTTCCATATCTTCAAGTGTAATTTTTTTTCCTCTCAACAACTCCATTTTGTTAAGGATTTCATAAGGATGAGAAATTAAAATGAATTCCATTGTCCTTGTAGAACATAATGATGTAAGAATTTTGAAATTCAACACCATGGCAAGGCCTAACAGTCCGAAGTTGATAATTGACTTATGTTTCAACCTTTTTTACCCATAGAAGAAATTCAGTGAATTTTTCCTCCTTTAAATCAAAGAAAATATTATAGATAAATCTTGAGTAATCGTTAACAATAGCAAAAACATACCTCCTTTATCCTCTAAGTTTTGTCTTCATTAGACCACATAGATCAATATGATTGAGTTTGAGAGATCTAGATGTATTTACCACATTTTTGGACTTAAAAAAGATCAAACATGTTTGCACCAAGGAAATTCCTCAAAAACTTTATCCTTTTTTTAACTTGATTTTTGGTAGCCATTCTACCAATTTTTTATAACAAATTTTGTTTATAAGTATAGAGGTAACATTTCCAACCCTTTTATGCCAAATCCATGAATCATTATGAAAATCTCTCATACAAGTACCATTGATAGAAGGAATCATTAATAGATAAGCCATATACACATTATTATCCTTACTCCTCTCATTATGATCATACATATAATAGTTTTAATAAGTTTACAAGTATCACGTGTAAATTCAAATTTATTTCCCTAGTCTTATAATTCATAAATAATTAGAAGATTATGCTTAAAACCCTTAACTAATAGAATAGTATCAATGGTGTATAAGGATAACTTAACTACATTACCAACATAAGTAATCTTGCATTTTTTGTCATCTTTAGACGTTTCATTGAAATTGTTGATGGTTTTTAGGGAGAGGAATTGTGTAAAATCTCCCATTACATGCCTTGAATAATTGTTGTCCAAAAACCACTAGCTTTTCCTTATCATAATAGCTTGGAAAAAAATATTAGTTCTTTATTTTAGGAACCCAAAAAAGTTTAGATCCCTTGGCATTAGTCACGTTACTCAATAGATCTTTTCTAATCCATACATGTTTATCACAACTATTATTTTCAACATAATAATTATTCTTCCAAGGGTAAATGGATATTTTATGATCATTATTTTCATAATGCATTCACACTGTATGGTCGAGAGAAACAACATATACATGTCTTTTAAAATGCTTCATCCATTTTTCATCCCCATTTTTAGTATTATTCCCTATATGATTTCTAGAATTGTAGTTAGGGTTGCCACTAATATTGTTTCCTTAAACAGTGTATCTAATTCTTATTTTGATGGGGTTCTCATTCTTGTTATTTAGCATCATTTGATTTTTTTCTTATGGAACCACTTCGATTATGTTTCCCAACAACATTATTAGCTCCTTAGTTTGCTTAGATAGTACCTTGACTTCCTTTTCAGAATTATCCATATTTCTCTTTATTTCCTTTTAATCAATACTCAACTTAGGGAGGTACTTGCCTTTATAATTGATGGTTTCAACTTCCCTTAGTTATTCCATCAAATGATCAATCTTTTTCTCACATTCATTATGAAGATCTATATGAGTATATGACTAGGAAAAGTAGTTAAATTAACTATTTCTCTTTTAGTAACTCATTGTCCAATTTGGTTTTTTTGGAGGAAAAAGTATAGAAAGATCTTATCCTTCTTTAATTTATCACTTTCTTCCATCATATTTCAATATTTTTTTCTCACAAGAAACATTAAAAATATTTCCAATTGTATATTCATGTTTTGAAGTTTGAAATGCAATACCTAAATCCATTCATTCATCAATAGCATAGACAAGCAAGCATAATATCTTATCCTTTGTAATTTAAGGTAGTTTTGTCTTGAGATCAACGATATTTACCCATGAGTCATCTTTGCTTCCTACGTCTTTATCCATCAGGCACAATTTGCCTTTTTTGATATTTTTATAGTGAGATCCATTCATATTTTAAGGTTGTGATTCATAGATTGGCTTCATCAGATGTTTCCTTTTTGTAAGATTTTGAGTCCCCCAAAAAGAGACAATCATAGCCTTCTTTAGTTCCTTCATGGCCTTTTCTTGTTTATTTTTTAACCTCTCTTATTTTTACTACGGGAATTCATAAACCTTATTACCTAGTTATCTAGAGTTGAAACAATTTGGGTTCAAGTTTTTTTATTATAAAAAAGATAAAATAAGTCTTACAATTGGTGATGATATTTCCTTTATTCTTATTGCAATAATTTTCATTAAATTATTTCTTTACTCTTCTAGCCAACATGTCCATCTCATCATCATCACTACCTTCCTCATCTTCATTAAAGTCATCTTCTTTATCAAAGGCATTAGCCTTAAGTGTAATTCATTTACCTTTGTTTGATGCCTAAGGAATTGTTAATACTAGTTACATCTCATGGGTCACAAGTGATCTAATTATTTCTTCAAATTTTATCTTTGAAATATTTATATCCTTTTGAATAATGGTCAACTTAGGCATAAACTTTTTAGTCAATCGTCTCAATATTTTCCTTAACGTTTCCTCTGTAATGAAGCTTTTAACTAGGTATTTGAGCTCGATAGTAATGTAGATAAATCTTGTGAACATGACCTTAATAGACTCATCTTTATACATAGAGAAAAACTTATACTTATGCATGAGTAAATAAGTTATAGATTGTTTTACCTCACACATGCTCTCATGTGTAAGCTCTAGAGCAACCCATGATTCTTTAGTATTTTTAATATTAATACTCAATCAAATTCGTCATTTTCAATGGCATATTAGAGCATCTACATATTGTAGTAATTATTATCCATCTTGGTGTAGTCCTTAGTTATGTATTCCATTTTTTATCTAGGAATCTCAATTCTCTTTTCATTTGTCTTGGTGATAGTTAACTCCTTTAACATAGTTCATACTTGGTGTAATACCTCATAATTTTGTAAATGGTTGAATAAAAATTTTGCCTATTTTCGGACCTTCAATTTTCATTTAATGTTATGATTTGGTATGAGACAAAGTTTGATTTGAAATCATGTTGAAAAAGGGAGTCTATTGAGTTTTTCAGGCAAACCAATTGACTAGTTCCATGAACCAATCGAATGGTTTGTCATTTTAGGAAAATAGGTTTTCTTGACTAAAATAATCACTTGTTAGGGGAACCAATTGACTTATTTATAGAATAGTTGGCTGGTAGGCTCTAACAGATCAACTGGTTTGTCAAGTAGGGCATATTTTTTGAACATGATTTTCTAAACAATCTCTTATACTGAAATGGAACCTTACCAATCCATGCCAAATTGTCCCTAAGATATTTCTAACCATTTTCATGATGCAGTTAGCTTAAAATATTACCTCTAATCGATCTCGAGGTTGATTGGGACAATTAAGGGTGAGAGATTATCTCAGCCTTATCTTCTTCCACCTTTGTCCTCTATAATGTTGCTGAGATCAATGCTTCGATCTCAGATAAAACTTCTAGTAGCTAGGAGATTACTTCTATGCTGACATTTTATTACTTCTCTTGTGTATCATAATTCTGGCCTAATTGACCTACATTCTCCAAAAACACCATTTGATCTTTAGAGAATAGGTTATCATATGTTGGATAAAATCCATACATTTAGCTCAAATTCAAACGTTAATTTATAGGGGTTTTGATTTTCTCCTGAACCTTTGTTATCTCTCTTGATTGGCTGGCTATAAAAGAGCTAAATCATCCTTTATATGCTCCTTTTCTTTCCACCACTGAAATCTATAAGTCTATGCATTTACCTACTATATTTCTACTCTTTTGATCATGTCTCAAGCTCTCTCTTATTTTAATTATTACAATGGAAAGTGTTAGATTTTGGAAATAAATTTGAGAGTTTTAGTTGAGTATTTTTCCTATTTTACCTCAAGTTGGTATGTTCTTCTTTTCCTTATATTTTATGTCCAAAAATAAATAATTTTTTGGTTTAAATTTCTAAGTTTAACAGTTTGGTTTTCACGCTTTAAAAGCTGAGAATTTCACAATTGGAATTTCTGGTTTAAAGGGGGATTTTACCTACATTAAGTAAGTGTTTGTTGCTTCTAAAATATTTAATGAGTATTCCTGCATTTTATGAGTTCCTTTAAGTTTATTCTGCATGTTGGCATGAATGTACATATCCTACATAAGTGATTTGGATGGATAGAGAGCATACTTTGAGTAGAATGCATGAAAAAAGTAAAAATAGGATATGATGATTCCATGTTGTGATATATAAATTAATTCGGTTGAAGATGTGCTAAACTATGTTGATACATGTTTTAATGTGGCTAAGGATGGTTTATAATTAAGAATCTACATGAAATTAATGCTTTGGTGCTATGATAGGGCAAATCGATCAACTGGTTAGGTAAAATTGATCGACTAGTTCTTAGAATAGTGGAACGGTTGGCCCAATCCATCAACTAGTGAGCCTGCACAGACCTTGGCTATGCTCTATACTTAAACCCATTGAATTTTTGGATAGAATCAATCGATTAGTCTATGAATAGTCAACTAGTTTGCCTAAACCAATTGATTGTTTTGAGAAAAAGCACGATATGATTGATTCAAACTAATCAATGTGTTGGTGCAATCGATTAACTGGTTAGGCTAGACCGATTGACTAGTTCAATTGGTTCATATGGTTTGTTTCCTCTTGATTTCATTAAGCTTTGAGGATATGTTTGGGACTATCCTATGATTATTAATGGGATAAAATACATATTTCATCATGGATAAATGACCTAATGAAAGGATTGAATGAATCATAATTTATGATATAGTCTATGAGTAATGTGAAGCCTAAATGGATATTCCACATATGATAATTGGTGCTATTGAGAAAAAAGTAATGAAACTTAGCATGCGCCTAAACAAAATAATAATATGGATGTGATTAATATGTT
The DNA here is from genome assembly GCA_039764185.1 of Tamarix austromongolica. Taxonomy (NCBI): domain Eukaryota; kingdom Viridiplantae; phylum Streptophyta; class Magnoliopsida; order Caryophyllales; family Tamaricaceae; genus Tamarix; species Tamarix austromongolica. The sequence goes on from CM077815.1 coordinate 59,472,546, forward strand.
ACAAGGATAAATGGAAACCCACATGGTTAGGAAAATGGAATGAAAATTATTGGTATAGAATAAACTTGGAAATTGCCTTGCTTGCTTTTGTACAGAGCTTGTGTAATGATTTATGTTTATGCTAATCATGTAAAAGAAAAAGATAATCAAGTTGAGTATGGGTTTGGGTTACCCGATCCTCAATTAGGTACCCGGGGTAAGTATGTCTTTGCACATTTTTAGTGCCTTTGAGCTGGATCTTGAAAGGTCCTAATGCCTTACCTATTCTACACACTAATGATGTACTAAGGGTTATCAATACTAAATGGTTTGGTTACCTAGGTGATTGGATTTAGCCTAGAAATATGCCCATATTAGTTGGTTTCGATCTGGACTTATGTCCATCTGGTGATTGGCTTCTACCTAGACTTACGTTTGCTTGGTGATTGGCTTTAGACTAGAATTTATGTTCCTTATTTGGATAGGCTTCAATAGTATGTGAGACCATAGGGTGGTGCATAATCTAGCGCTTGATAATAATAAAATATGGATGATAAGTAATTAGTTGATAATATATGAATGATGACTAAGTAAATGGTTAGTAATTAGATAAGGATGAAAGCAATGATATAAATGATGAAAAAAGATAAAAGTTGGTTTTTACTTTCAAAAAATGGCCTAAATGACTAATTAGTTATTGAATAGAAAACTGGTTTGATGATTTACCTATGTCACATATGATTAAGGATATGGTACACATTGAGAAATTGGGAATAACCTAAGTGGTTGCTTGGATGTTATCTAATATTACATGTGTGAGTACCTATGGGATGATAATGTAAAACAAAGCATAATATATTATGTATCATCTAAGTTATGCATGATAGCATGTTCTGGTACTCTTACCTTTATATATATGGGTTTATCATGACACATGTTATATATTATATCCATGTATGATATAAATTACATACTTGTGTTTATATTGAGGGAGAAACTTGGCTTACTCAATACATAGTGTACTGATGTGCCCATTTATTCGATTACTTGCTTATTCCCATGAGTAGAGGGCCATGTGTAGGTTTTGGTGATGGCTAGTAGAGGGCCTACCTCATTTGGTTAAGGGCTTGAGAGCAAAGACAACTGGAGATTTTTGTGGGTTCCGTGGAGGACTAAGGTTTTGATTTTAGGGCCATAACCTAATGTCGTTTTAATGTAGCCTGTACTTTTATCTACATTTGTTTTGTAATGATTTCATTGGGGCTGTTAAGGTCTTCGATGTAGATAATATTTTAAGTCATTTATGTAATCTTGTATTCACAAACTCTATTGTTTTACATGTCTTGTTTGGTTTTAACCTTGCACTTGATATAGGGTAGGTGGTAGATGTCTATCCTATATCAGGTACAATAGTTACACACCATTTTTCCTAGGTGTGTTTTTAGCTTATGCAATGTTTTAAAAATAATTACGGTATTGAAAAATGGGGTGTTATAGGTTAGTATCAAAGCTTTTCCTCAAAAAAATTCCACTTTTAGAAATTTTTAAGTTGATACTATAAGTTGGTATCAAAGCTTTTTCCTGAAAGTGTATCACTTTGATAATAACTAAGTCAATGCCATAGATTTTATCAAAGCATTTCCATAAAAAACACACTACTTTCGAAAATGAAAATTTTAGAGATTACCATAGTATGGTATTAACCTTGACTTGAAATTCTTTTCCTAGATTTTCCCAACAAGTTTAATTATTTTAAAACCCGAAATGTCCGTGAGTGAAAGTGAGTTTAGGAATATGCCATAGGTGGCATTTGTGATTATTGTTGTGTGATTCTTAGTACTTGGTAGAATAAATTCCTTCATTGATTTTTTATAGTGTTTAGGAAAATAGCTACTAACCACCACTATGATCACATCAAGGCTTTCATGGAGACCGTCAAAGCTTACATGGAGGTAAGATCCGACTACCTCAACCTCCACATATACCAACAGCTACACCGGTTCTAGACGAATAGATTAGGAGGGTTGGGCATCATAATCCACCAATATTTAAGGGCTAGGAGGATACTGACATCATGGAATGATGGGCTCGAGGTGGTTGCCCTAGAGGTAGAAGGGTAGGCGTGGTAGTTTACTATCAGGGTGGAAGAGTTGACGCTAGGTGGAGTGATGCAGGAGAATACATTGAACATAATGATTGTCATATTCATTCTAATCCTCAAGTAAAGGAAGATGATTTATCTTTCTTAATGTTGGAGCCTATCATGTCAAATATTCTTGATAATTCAAATATGCTCGACATTGAAAAACTTTCAAGTTATTCTTGTAGGTATGTTACATATTTGCAAGAAGATGATGTTCATACACATTGATGTGTACAAGTATTCCAAGGCATACAAGGCTATGACATACATAGGATGATAAAGTACAAAAAAAGATAAAGTGATGATATTCATTATTTTTATAAACTTGTTGTAAACCCTAACCCTATGTATATTTTATATAAGTTAAGGTATTGCTATAATTTCATGTATGTATCTTAGTCAATTGTATAGCTTTGTAATATTAATCCTTAGTATCATTTAACCAATGGTATTATAATTTGGTTTAAGATTAATATGGGATTAATTCAACCATTATTAATGGGCTGAATTAAGGGACTAAACTCGGCTAGTTTAAGCTAGTCATCACCGAGCGTATTCCTTCTCCTATATAAACCATGTTATGCGCAGCTTTGTGGGCAGAATTGAATAGAATATTGAATGAAAATTTAGATCAAACTTTGAGAAAGAGAGATAAATTCTAATCCTACCTTTTGGTTCTACATTGAGTAAGGAAAATCTGGGATTAATCCTTCCTCAATACTATCTTCAAGTCAACACATTTGAACACCTTCAAATCTGCTGAAACACCTTCATGTTGTAGCATCAAGTTCTTCGTCTATAATCCACCAATTCACTTCATTCTTTTTACATTAGATCATGGTTAAAGCTTCTAATACATATTTCGATCCAACCTTCCGTTACTTTGATAAAAACCACATCATTTTTGGTATCAAAGCTTCATTTGTTCGAAGCTGATACAACCAGTGATTTTGGCCAACCTAAAATCATGTTGTTGTTCTTTCACAAAGAACTACACGGATAATCCACAATTTATTTTAATTCTTGATTCTTGATGAACTTATTTAATTGTTTATAAAGTTCTTGCTCAAATTTCTTGCAATCTTGCGATGATCTTGTTGCATTTTCCCTCAACTTTCCACATAAAATAACAACAGAGTTCTAACATCCAGCAGCACCAGTTTGGTTCGTTTGTTTGAAACGATTGTGTGTGCCTCTCCAGAACTTGATTTCTATTTTATTATACTCTATATTAGTGTGTGATCAAGTGTATAGCAATCCCTTTCCAGTTCTCTTCGTGCAAGCAAGAAGAAAAGCTTCAAAGTGTTCGACATCCCTGGACAGTTCTTAATCGCCGAAACAAACCTGGAACTTACAGGCCCAATATTTGACTCATTTCTCATCAATTTCTATCAATAAATTAGTCCATGATCTACCTCTTGGTCTCCTCTACATTTCCTATGAAGACTTCAACACGAATCTCCCAGTGGAAGACAAGTGTTTGTTGAAAATATAGAAACATGTTCTATGATTTTATGTGAAGCCCGAGATTGACCTGGAACTTGTAGGCCCAATATTTGATTCATTTCTCATCAATTTCTCTCAAAACATTATTCTATAATCTAACTCTGGATCGCCTTTACATTTTCTATGAAGACTTCAACACGAAACTCTAACTGGAAGATAAGATTTTATTGACAACACATAAACATGTTCTATGATTTTATGTGAATCATTTTCACACCTACTATTACTAATCTTTCATTGTTTGTGTGTACCCGCGTGCAACGCCTATTCTTGGGGCTACAAGATCTCCTTTTTGCCTAGATAAAACTGCAGGTAGTGTTTGATATTTGCTTTAGAATTAGAAATTGGTTTGTGCTTTGTTTGGTTGTAGGCAAAACAAATCCAGCACCTACAGTTGTGGAAGATTTATTGTGTGCATCAAGAAAGGTTTTGTGTCAACCTTCACCATGGCTAGTGAAGAGGTGAGTTCCATGGTTTAGTCCATCAAAAGCCTCACCACATGCATGGATTCCCAACTACAGACTCAAAAAAAAACTGCAACATCAACTCGAAAGTGTAGAAGCAAAGTTGGCCGACAAAGAGAAGTATAAACCATGGCAACCTCGAATGGAAACCACACATGATAGTGTGGAAGGGAGAATGAAGCCTATGTACCATGCCAAGAATGGACGTGGACCCTTCAATTTTTCTCATCATGAAGATGAAGAAGAGGAAGCAAATTCTTTTGGCTCAAGAAAACAAAGAAGAGCACCTACATTCCATGTAAGAAATCCACACCATGAAGATCAAGGTATTAAACTTGACCTTCCTAAATTTTATGGCGATTTAAATGTAGAATCATTTTTTGAATGGTTGCATGAGATTGAGGCTATTTTTGAGTTTATAGAATATGATGATGATAGAAAGTGCAAATTATCTACTCTAAAGTTCAAAAAGTTTGCTCGAATTTGGTATGATAACTTAAAACGAACTAGAGAAAGACAAGAGAAGTATAAAATAAAATCTTGGGAAAAACTTAAAAAGCACTTAAGAAAGAAATTTTTGCCTAGAGAGTATGAACAAGATATGTATGTTAAGGCAAGGCTTATTTAGTGTAGAAGAATACACTAGAGAGTTTGAAAGACTAGCCCTTATTTGTGATGTTCATGAAAGAAAATAATAAAAATGTGCTAGATACTTAGGTGGCTTGAATAATTTAATAAGAGACAAAGTGGATATGTACTCCTATGACTCTCTTGATGACTTGATAAAATTGGATATGAAAATTGAAAGACAAACTAAATCAACTAAATCCTATGTTAAGTCTAATGCTTCTACTTCAACTAAACCCTATTCTAACACCTTTACACCTAAATCAACATTTTCATATGATAAAATTAATAACAAATATGATAAAGGTAAAAATAAGGTGGTTGAAATGACAAATAAACAATTTTTCAAATGTAAAGGATGTGGACATTTTCCTTGATATTTTTCTAACCAAAGAGCCTTAACCTTACATGAGATAGAAAACATGGAACCATGTAGTGATGATGATTAATTAGAAGTTGAATCTCCTAATGAAATATTAACTATGGAAGAAGAAGAAGGAGACCCCTGCTTTTTTATTCAAAGAGTTTTATAAATACAACCTAGTGTTACACCTACTCAAAGAGAAAAGATTTTTAAAACTAAGTATAAAATAGGTGATATGGTTTGTAGACTTATAATTGATAGTGGTTCATGTACTAATGTTGTTAGTGAAGCAATGGTTAAGAAACTTGGTTTGGAAACTGCTAATCATCCTAAACCCTATTCTTTACAATGGTTAAATAAGGATAAAGGAGCTAAAGTAAACAAAGAGCTTTAGTCACATTTTCTATTAGAGACTATCATGATGAAGTTCTATGTGATGTTTTACCTATGGATGCTGACATGTTCCTACCCGTAAGTGCACGGGGTCAGAGTAGTAGTCAAGGTCTATCCCACAAGGATTGGTAAATGACCACTAGGACAATGATAGAACTTAACTATGTCTAGACTACGAGATGATATGAAATAATAAATTGTAAGCTAAAATAACTAAATAAGCTAAAAAGAAAAGAAAATAGCACTCAAGTGACTCAAATAAATAAAAGAGCTAAGGTTCCGGTTCATCGCCCCCGATCCTCACATGTAATCGAATATCACATCACAAAATAATTCAACAATCATAATCAATCATGCCAACAAGGATAGAAAGTGTTTTGCTTTCTTAAGCCACAACCACCCTATTACATATCTATGGCCCTAACTATCTCTAACTTAGAGTCTAATAGAATGTAATGCATTAAAGTCTATAAAGTTTCCTCCTTTATTGTTGTAGAGGTCAAATCGATTGTCTCTCAACCTACAATTTAATCTCCCATTGTGCTATTGGGTCTAATACTGGATTATCTCTCGATCTCACCGGTATTTCCCACACCGAAAATCAGAACCCGGCCGTGGTTCAAAAATCCGTTAATCAATCAATAACGAAACACATACATTATGAATTGAATAAAAAAGGATGCAATAATTCAAAACATTAGGATCGGGGAAAATTCCCCTTCACCTTAGCACAAGATCTAGCCCATCAAATTCATAGCAAGAATATTAAAAACAACAAGAGATTCCATAGATAGAGAAAAGATCATTAGATAATACCCTTGATGTTCACAAATTCTTGCAAAAATTTAACTTCTTGAATCTCCGTCTCTAATTTACATGAGAGATCTTGATGAATCGGGGAAGAGGATAGAGAAGAGAGAAAAGATAGGGAGTGGAGGCTGCCTCAAGATATTAGAATGAGACTTTCTATATTACCGCCTCGTGGATCGCTAGGGTATTGGTAAAGATGGGCTTTCCGTGTCAGCTTTGACAATGATACGTATTTTGACCATAACGTTTTCATCATAACTTCGATTAAGCTGATTTTGGATGCGTTGGAAAGCTATTAAAAAGATATACAACTTTTATGTTGAAATATTCTCCAAATGCAGACCTTTTCTAGTCTAAATTTCACTTCTTTCAGGCCCAAATACTTTAAATATGCATTCTTGCTTTCATTTTATTCCAGAATTTACATTTTAGCTCTAAATCTCTTTCCACTTTAATTTTTGCTACTCTTTGCTCCTTTTTTCTCCTTTCTTCTCCCTTTAAGCTTATTCTTTTTTTTTTCATCCTTCATGAATTTTTTGTTGCTTGAGACCCTACAAATTTTCACAACACAAAGGTAGTAACAAGAACAAAAAAGGAGAATTCCGACTGAAATTAAAGGTAAAAACTCTTATAAACCTTAGGAATAAGATGTAAAAGTCACAATTATCATCTCCCCCATGCTTAAAAATTTTCTTGTCCCCAAGCAAAGTAATACAAGAAACCCACTATGAGGAAAAAGAAAAGTAGTAGGATCCCTTTCTCAAAAAAGTGTATTTAGCCCTTTAATAGCACAAGAGTCAAGTAAGGAGCAATAAGACCCGAAAATATAACAATTAAAAGCTCAAAATCCTTTTTCGAAAGATATTTAGGTTGCCCTGCATGTGAGAAATGTAACCGTGCATTCGAGCTCTAGGGACCTGCCATGTAACAAAGGAAATCCAATAGTGGACAGCAGGCAACCATATACCAACTCACTCATCCCTCAAAGTTTCGAATTAGAATTCTCACTTTAGGTCTTGTGGACACACCTCTCATGTGTTTTATTTTATTTGAAGGTTCCACTCTAGTCCTCTCACTCATGATCAAGATCATCCATATGCTTTGAGTGCTTTTCGATTCTCCACCACTAGAAAGACTTAGAACACACAACAATCAAGAGGTCTTATTAGGGTTGTAATGGGGCCATGGGTTAAAAAGTTAGGACGGATTTTTTTTTGGAAGTGGATTTAAAAGTATATTACCAATGAGATATGTTTTTTATAACATATATTTTACCATCCCAACTTTTCATCACGAAACACAAGCACCCCAAACTTCTTATTGATTCTTCTTCTTCTTCTTCTTTTATGAGAGATATATAGATTTTCTCTTCATCATACACAACCATTTACTCTTTTCACACCTCCCCCATGCTTAGATTACATCATACTCCCAACTTTTTTTAAAAAAAAAATACGCAACAACCATTGATTCTAAACTTAGGGAGGGATAAAGGAAATTGGGTTACATGTGTGTTTAGATCAAGAAAAATGGTCATAAGCACAACGGGGTTAGCAAAGGATAAAATGTGAAGCTCGGGCTATTTGGCTAATGCAAGTGCCTCTATCATTTTAATGCACGTCTAAGTCATATGTGGCTTTGAAGAAAACCATTACAAGTTCTAGTTTCCCAAGTCATGGTGGGAGACACACACAAAAGAAAAAATAAGAGACTGTAGTGATGTATCAGTCTAAAGGCTCAAAGTCTCACAAGGTCCAAAATTCTCTAATTCTAACACCTTTTGGCAAAGAGTAAATCAGCATAAGTCAAACTACAATACCACAAGAATGTTAAGGCATATATAACCCTAAAGTTCTCAAACACAACTACACTTGTCTCATAACAATGCAAACAAAATATTTAAGCACATAGAAATCCATTTTCAAAAGATGATTTAAAGGGTTTATCATGCCAAACTAAACACTCATGCCATTGCAAGAAAAAACACACTCTTTAATATCATCAATGAATGGTCATTTCCTTTTCTTTTCTTTGTTTGTTTTGCTTTTTTTTTAGATAAAAATCCAAAAGAAATGACCAAGGAAAAATATAGCAACACTCATCAAAATAAAATAGGGAAGAACAGAATACTAACCAAATGACAAGGATAGGCCATCTTCTCCCCCATACTTGTGTATCACATTGTCCTCAATGTGAAATAAGAAGCATAAAAGAAAAGAGGGAGAAAAAAAATCCATAAGGAAACAAAGAGCAAACAAACCAAGGAAACCAAAATAAGAAAAATAAATAAATTAAATAGAATAAAAAAAATTGGGTTGCCTCCCAAGAAGCGCTTGTTTATAGTCATTAGCTTGACTTTCTCACTTCACTTAGGATCATCCAGAAGAATGGTGGTTTTGAGGGCTGCAACCTCGCCACCTTCATAAACCTTCAACCTTTGCCCATTCACTTTGAATGGTTCTTTATCGAGGCTAGAGATTTCGACTGCTCTGGATGGAAAAACTTGTCTGATTGTGAATGGTCCTAACCATCAGGATCTAAGCTTTCTAGGGAACACTCACAAACGATAATTAAATAGAAGCACTTGTTGCCCCACTTCAAATGTTCGTTTGGTGATGCGTTGATCATGAATCCTTTTCGTGCGCTCTTTGTATAGCCTAGAACTCTCATATGCCTTAAGCTGAAATTCATTGAGTTCATTCAATTGAAGGAGCCTATTCTCACCTGCAGCTTGCATATCAAAGTTAAGGAGACGGGTAGCCCAAAATGATTTATGCTCAAGTTCTACAGGGAGATGAAAAGATTTTCCAAAAACTAGATTATAAGGGGACATTCCAATAGGAGTTTTAAAATCTATTCAGTAAGCCCATAGAGTATCATCAAGTTTCAAGGACCAATCCGTTCTAGGAGAGCTAACCGTTTTCTCAAGAATTCTCTTAAGCTCACGGTTTGACACCTCCACTTGACCGCTAGTTTGAGGATGGTATGGGGTAGAAACCTTATGGTTAACTCCATACTTACTCAAAAGAGCATTAAATGCTCTATTGCAAAAATGAGAACCCCCATCACTAATGATAGTCTTAGGTGTAACACCCCAAAATTTACACATTTTTTTTATAAAAGCAATACTCATAAATTAAAACCGAAAATTCTGGGGATGTTACTGCCACACTTAGTACCAGACCAGTTTACTTCTACCGTTCCGGTACCAAGTGCTAAGGCTAAGAAAGCATTATCAGTAATACCATACAAATTCAAATTTATAAAAACGGAAATCAGAGTACGCGTAAGTCTTACATAATTCGAAATGCCAACTATTGTTTTTAAATAATAATTAAATAACATTGATAAAGTTGTTTCTACAACTTAAACATAATAAAAATAACATGAGTCATAAATTAAAAAGAAAACGGCCACGTCTCTCTAGAAAATTGATCCAGCACAGCTATCACTCTGCCCCTCTTGATGTCCCGTAGACATCGATATCATCAAAGTAAATATCTCCTACCTGCAATAGATCAGACGAGCATTCTGCTCGTGGGAATGAGCATCACCCATGAAACAGGTGATCAGTACGCTACGTACTGAGTAAGGTAACCGAGTACTAAGGTCGGCATATAACACATTAAATTATGTAGGATAATGATCACATACAATTACAACCCATGCATATAATACACAGGAGCGTAAAGTGACATCCATAACTTATAATCAACAAGTCCACACATAAGGCCCAAAAAGATCCAGATTAATCATTTAATCTTTCTTTTATCAAAAGTCGATACACACCATGCCTTTTATCAGATCCATGCAGAAACAAGAACACCCCACTATTATTGCCGGTGGGCCGGTCACATGTAGGACCTCATATCCTAACCACTATTATTGTCGGTGGATCGGTCACATATAGGGTAAAACCCTAACCACTATTCCTGACCGGTGGATCGGTTTGGTTCCTGCTCGCATGGTGTTTCACTGTAAGTAATTAATGTCTTTTAAGAGCTTTAACAATTCCGGTTTGTATTTATTGAGCTCGAGTCACCCCACTATTATTGTCGGTGGGCCGGTCACATATAGGACCTCATGTCCTAACCACTATTATTACCGGTAGATCGGTCACATATACGGTAAAACCCTAACCACTATTCCTGACCGGTGGATTGGTCTAGACCCGGCTGAATAATCTTCCACTTTAAAAGATTAATGTCTTAAGTATTTTAATCATAACGTTAGCCACTCACAAACATTTGCCCAAACATGCATAACTAACTCCATGCAAACCTTAATTCATCGTAACCCACACTTCCATGCAACCCTAGCTCCCATGCAAACCCTAACTCCACGTAGACATATTTCCATGCAAACCCTAGTTTCACGTAGACCACACTTCCATGCAAACCCTAGCTCCACGTATATCACACTTCAATGCAAACCCTAATTCATATGCAAACCCTAGCTCCACGTATACCACACTTCCATGCAACCCCAATTCATGTGCAAACCCTAGCTTCACATATACCACCCTTCCATGCAAACCTTAATTCATATACAAACCCTAGCTCCACGTAGACATGCTTCCATGCAACCCTAACACCACATTTCATGCAAAACCCTAGCATTGTGTCATTTCATGCAAACCCTAACACAACATTGTTACACTCCCCATCATTATTTTACAATCCTAATATGCATATCTTAGGGCCATATCATACAATAATAATAACATAAACATACGCATAATCTTCATGCCATGATTTATTCATACCAACATATTCAACTCTATAATCATGCCACATATGAAATAATTAATAGTAACAAACATAGAATACATGGCATATGAAACACATGATGCATATCAACACACAATGGCCTTAGTAAACCCTTACCTAAAATGACACCGGTCTTGGTGCACACTCCTATTCCACTTGAAGGGTTTGACTAGGTTCACCTATTATATAAAAGTATACTAGAATTAGGCCTCCTTATAAAATTTTATTATTCTCTAACTTATTCTAAGATTTGGTTTTTAACTAAAACAATACTACACAATAATTAAATATACAAAATATTACTTAAAAATACAAATAAACTATTATTTTCATTCAAAAGGGTGGTGATATAAGGGTTTCTACCCTTCACCAAAATAGTAATAATAATAATAATAATAATAATAATAATAATAATAAGTAAAACATTATTAATAATACTCTTATTAGTAGAATATTAATATTAATAATACCATAATTCTTAAAATTACAAGGTGGCTTTCAAAATCACTCCATTTAATAATAACACTATTCAAAAATGAAATAATGATATTAATATTATATATATATATATACTTATAATATAAAAATTAATAAAGATAATAATAATAATATAATTAGTAATAATGTTAAAAATGTTAATAATAGTTGTAAAAAGAAAATGTGCGAGACTTAGTTAAAATTTTAGTTTTCTGACCCTCCTGAAATAATTACAATATTAATTAAATAATTACACTAATAATAATAATATTTATAATATTATTATTAATAATAGTAAACATGTAATAATTCAATTAAATAACCAACATTTGAGAATAATAATTTATCTAACTCAAGAATACTCCCAAACCTGTCAAAAAAAATATCAATTAGAATTAAGTTGATAACAATAATAATAATTATTATAATAATAATAATAATTAAAATCGACTAAACATTAAAAATTAGGATAAAAGCATAATAATTATCAATAAATCAAAAAGAAGTGTTTAAAAGGTCTAGGGTTTCACCTTGAGTTGGAGGGGATGGGTGGCACTGGCGGTGGTTCCCAAAGGTGGCCGGAAAAGTGGTCTAAGAGGGGTGAAAATGAAGAAAAAGAGGTAAGGGAAAGGAGAATAATAAACTAAGTTTATGCATCGATGGAGGAGAATTAGCAGGGGATATTGGGTGGTTCAGAGGGTGGTAGAAGCAGCAGATGCGGTGGTGGGCAATGGTTTATGGTTTCGGGGTAAATTTTTTGGCGAGAGAACTAGCAAACTTTGCACGGTTATGGAGGCATGTTCAAGGAGAATCGAAAGGTTTAGATGGTTTAGTTAATTATAGGGTGTTGCAGGGAAGATTTTGGGAGGAATAAAAGGCGGCGATATTGGCTAACAGTGGAGAACAGAGCGTCTAAAGAGGCGGTGGCGCACGAGCGATGCTTAGGGTTTCAGGGAAAGAAAATCCCGAACCCAGGCCATAAGAGGGATATTTATAATGTTGGAGGTTAGGTTCGAAATGGGGGAGTTATCAGAGGGTCGAAGCTGGTGAGAAACGTGGTGGTTATGGTGTCGATCGGGCGGCAAAATTTTCAAATTTTGCCCGACCCTTTGCGAGAGAAATGGAGCAATCGTGGAGAAGAAAATGGATAGTGGAGCGTTTAAAATCAAAGGTTGTGTCGAGAGGGAGAGAATGAGCGGGAGAAAGTCCGGTCACGCCACATGTGGCTGGCGACACCATTTTCTGGGAGAAAGGGAGCTGGCGGTTATGGCGTCGGGCTGGAGGAGGAAGAAGAAGATGGGGGGAGGTTGGACCGGGCGGTTCGGCGGAGAGAAAAGAAAGAAAAAGGAAGGGGAAAACGGGCGGTTCGGCGTGAGGTAGGGGAGGGTTAAATAGAACGACGCGTTTTGTGTGTAAAAAGGGATAATGAACAGCGTTCCAAGTCTGTCGCGCAACGATAAAAATATGATGATCAAAATGCCGCATTTTAGTGGGAGAAGGACGTAAAAAGTGGCGCAACGAATGAGGGGGGACAGCGACGACACGCGGGTCGGGCCACGCTGAAGGAAAAGGAAGGAAAAAGGAATTGGGCCAGCGCGACAGGCCCAATTCGGGGAAGAAAAAGAAAAAGAAAAGAAGGAGGAAAAGAAAGAAAAGGAAAGAAAAAGGAACAAAGAAAAAGGAAAAGGGGAAAAAGGAAAAGAGAAATAATTAGGTTAGGGCCAATTAAATAAATATTAATATTTAGGATATTTAAAAATAATAATATTTAAATCCCTTTTTAGGCTAAAATAGGATTTTTGAAGGATTTTTTCATAAATTCCATTTTAATCATCAAAGTACTCTATTTTTCTCAAATTAATTTATTTATAAAATTCATATTAATTTGAAACTATTTTATCTTTCTTAATTTGAATAAAATAATTTATTTAAATAAATTCCCAAATTAAAATCTTTAATTAGATAATATTCCTAAATTTCCTTTACTTGACATATTTATAAAATTTCTTATTAATTTGCCTACTAAATTCCCTTTTATTTTAATAAAAATAATTTATTAAATTAAATTTTTAAATAAAACCTTATTTAAATATAATCTTTAAAATTATAAAATTTTGGGGCATTTCATTAGGTGTCCCAAACCTTGAAAAGATATTCTTTTTCAAAAATTTAGTGACGACTTTTGCATCATTTGTGGGAGTGGCTATAGCCTCTACCCACTTAGATACATAATCAACTGCCACAAGAATATATTCATTCAGCATAGACTTAGGAAATGGTCCCATAAAATCGATTCCCCAAACATCAAATAACTCCACTACAAGAATGTTTGTGAGGGGCATCTCTTGTTTTCTAGAAATATTTCCCATTCTTTGACACCTATCGCAAGTCTTAGCAAATGAGTATGCATCATGAAATAAGGTAGGCCAATAGAATCCACATTGCAAGACTTTTGCAGTAGTTTGGTGGGGCCAAAATGGCCGCCACACTCTTTACTATGACAATGAGATAGTATAGAATGCATTTCATGCTCAGGGATGCATCTTCTAATGACATGATCAGCACAAATCCTATAGAGGTAGGGATCATCCCAAAAGTAATACCTTAGATCATGTAATAACTTCTTCCTTTGATGAAAGGAAAGATCATTGGGTAAGATTCCACTTACAAGATAGTTCGCAATATCAGCATACCAAGGATGATTTGTAATAGCGAAGAGTGTCTCATTGAGAAATGCGTCTCGAATAGGTGTAGTTTCCTAATTGACCTCGTAGGTAGAGGGTAAATGAGAAAGATGATCAGCTACTTGATTCTCACTACCCTTCCTATCCTTGATTTTCAAGTCGAACTCTTGCAACAATAAAATCTACCTAATGATTTTGGGCTTTGCATCCTGCTTAATAAAAAGATACTTCAAGGCCGCATGGTCAGTATAGACAATGACCTTGTTAAGCAATAGATAAGAACGAAACTTGTCAAAGGAGAAAACCACATCTAGCAATTCTTTTTCAGTTGTTGCATAATTCATTTGTGATTAATTCAAAGTCTTTCTAGCATAATAGATAGTATGAAAAACAATTTCCTTATGCTGCCCTAAGACTTCTCCTATAGCAACATCACTAGCATCACACATAATCTCGAAAGGTAAATTCCAATCAGGAGTAACAATAATCGGAGCATCCACAAGTTTTGCCTTTAAAGTGTTAAAGGCAGCCAGACATGCATCAGAAAAGTGAAAGGGCACATCTTTAGCCAACAGATCACAAAGAGGCTTTGAAATTTTTGAAAAATCTTTAATGAATCGTCCATAGAAACCTGCATGACCAAGGAAACTACGTATATCTTTAACACATGTAGGGGGTGGCAATTTCTCAATGACTTCAATTTTGGCTTTGTCTGCCTCTATCCCTTTGCATGAAATCTTATGCCCTAAAAATATTCCTTCCTGGACCATTAAATGACACTTTTCCCAATTTAAAACCAAATTTGTATCCTCACAACGCTTAAGAACAAGTTCAAGATTATTTAAGCATGCATCAAATGACGACCCAAAGACCGAAAAATCATCCATAAAAATTTTCATAAATTTTTCAATCATATCATGAAATAAAGCCATCATACATCTTTGAAATGTGGCTGGGGCATTACAAAGACCAAATGGCATCCGTCTATACCATAAGGACAAGTAAAGGTTGTCTTCTCTTGGTCCGCAGAGGAAATAGGTATTTGCATATAACCAAAATACCCATCAAGAAATCAATAATAGTCATGCCCCGCTAAGTGTTCAAGCATCTAGTCAATGAAGGGAAGGGGGAAGTGGTCCTTTCTAGTGGCATCATTCAACTTTCTAAAATCAATGCAGACACACCAACCTGTAATAGTTCTAGTAGGCACCAATTCGTTATTATCATTCTTGACTACCGTGATTCCCCTTTTCTTGGGAACCACTTGGACAGGACTAACCCAAGAGCTATTAGAGATTGGATAGATCATACCTACATCTAATAGCTTAATTACCTCCTTCTTCACCACCTCTTGTATTGTTGGGTTCATTCGCCTTTGAGGTTGGATCACTTTCTTATGGTTGTCTTCCATGAGAATTTTGTGTATGCACATGGAAGGGCTAATCCCTCTAATATCAGCAATGGTCCATCCAAATTCTTCCATGAGATAAAGGATTTGTGAAAGAAAATATGAGTTTTTGTATAATTCTTCCAAATACTTCTTATGTCAAGTTTATGAGTTATTTTTGAAAAACTTTATGGCATATGCTTGGTACTAAATTGTTATTTAGCACTTCATATCATCCCCAAATTGATGGTTAAACTGAGGTAACTAATAGAACTCTTGGTACATTATTAAGAGGTTTAGTGAATAAAAGTACAAAATATTGGGATGTTAAGTTAGCTCATGCGGAGTTTGCTTATAATCGTAGTCCTTCTAGTACTACTCAAACTAGTCCGTTTGAGGTGGTGTATAGTGTGAATCCTAACATGCTTATTAACATGATTCCGTTCAAAAAAGGTGAAGTGCAAAACTATGAAGCTAAAGAGAGAATAAAAATTTTTCAACAACTTCATGAGAAAATCAAAAATAATATTGAAAAATCTAATGCCAAGTATAAAGCTCAAGCGAATAAGCATAGAAACTCTTATGTGTTTTCTCCTGGCGACTTAGTTTGGTTACATTTATGTAAAGAATGATTTCCTAATTTGCGTAAAAATAAACTAATGCCAAGAGTTGATGTTCCATTTAAAATACTTATGAAGTTTGGAGATAATGCTTATGAACTTGTACTTCTAGATTCTTATGGAGGAATTTCAAGAAATTTTAATGTTGGTGATTTTTCTCCTTATTATTCTGATGAAAATTTGAGGGCAAATTTATCTTAACTTGGGGAGTATGATGCAGGAGCATACATTGAACATAATGATTATCATATTCATTCTAATCCTCAAGGTAAGGAAGATGATTTAGCTTTCTTAATTTTGGAGCCTATCATGTTAAATATTTTTGATAATTCGAATATGCTTGACATTGAAAAACATTCAAGTTATTCTTATAGGTATGTTACATATTTGCAAGAAGATGATATTCATACAAATTGATGTGTACAAGTATTCCAAGGCATACAAGGCTATGAAATACATGGGATGATACATTACAACAAGAGATAAAGTGATGATATTCATTATTTGTATAAACTTATTGTAAACCCTAACCCTAAGTATATTTTATGTAAGTTAAGGTATTGCTATAATTTCATGTACGTATCTTAGTTAATTGTATAGCTTTGTAATATTAATCCTTAGTATCATTTAACCAATGATATTATACTTTGGATTAATTTTAATATGGGCTTAATTCAACCATGATTAATAGGCTGAATTAAGGGACTAAACTCAACTGGTTTAAGCTAGTCACCACCGAGCTTATTCCTTCTCCTATATAAACCATATTATGCGTAGCTTTGTGGGCAGAATTGAATAGAATATTGAATGAAAATTTAGATCAAACTTTGAGAAAGAGAGCTAAAGTCTAATCCTCCCTTTTGGGTCTACATAGAGTAAGGAAAATCTGGGATTAATCCTTCCTCAATACTATCTTCAAGTTGACACATTTGAACACCTTCAAATCTGCTGAAACACCTTCATCTTGTAACATCAAGTTCTTCGTCTATAATCCACCAATTAACTTCATTCTTTTTGCATTAGATCATGGGTTAAAGCTTCTAATACAAATTTCAATCCAACCTTCCATTACTTTGATAAAAACCACATCATGGAGGAGCATCCAACATAGGGTTTGAGAACCTATAGTATAAGGATAGTTCTTAGAGAGGTTGCGAGCCTACTTCTACTCCACTTACCTATGCATAAATAATTATGCTAAATTCATGGAACTTTGATAAAGAGGCATGTCCATCAAGGAGTACTACACTCGCTTCATGGACTTGGTCATGTTCACCCCAAAAGTGGAAGCTAATGAGATGATACAAGTTCATCATTTCAAGATCGCACTAAGGATCAGATACTATGATCTTTTGGTGGGAGTCTCTCGGCCAATTATGGAAGGGATGCACGAGCAATCCTTGGATGCGTCTTAAGTCATTTAGGCCTGGAGTGCTCAGTTAGGGAGCAAGAGGAAGTTTGAGGGTCCCCAACATCCCCATGTCTGGAAGGACTTTTTGGAAGGTAGTTTACTACCTAAACATGGCAGGAGCATGGGTTAGTACCTAGAGCTAGAGGGTTTTCTGGGGGTCATGCTGATCAGTTACACTACCACTACAAGATATGCGGGGTAGACCACCCAAGGGTCAACTATAGAGGCAACAAGGTGACGTGCCATAGATGTGGCATGGTAGAGCACAAAGCATATGAGTGTTGAGTTGGCAGTAGCAGCATCTAGTAGAGATAGACTAAAGCTAAGAGTAGAGGACCTATCCAAAAGCCACAGAGTTCCTCTATCACTAGCTAATGCTGCTAGCTGAGCTAATTAGTTAAGAGGTTCGAGGCCTTGCCCTTTCTAACAAGGGTAAGGATCAACTAGTGCAGTAGAAGTTCGGTTAATAAGACATTTGAGCATGATGAGTCTAGTAGGGACATAATGAAAAGTCGGTGTGGTGACCAATATGCTTACTATCTTTACATATTTGATTAGTGTTTTTTATTCTGGTTCATCTCACTCTTTCATGGTATCTACATTTGTAGCTAGAGCTACCTTATCTCCTTCCAATAGTATTTCTACTTCTATCATTTTGCCATCATAGGAGAGGATTGTGTGCTCTAGGTTCTATCAAGGAGTTATTTTGGTATTGGCAGTAATAAAATTTCCTTTGGACCTCATAGAACTATAGTTACATGATTTTGATGTGATTTTTGAGATGCATATTTTGGGGAAGCACCAAGAGCTGATACATTGCCTGCAAATACGCATGGTTCAATAAGAACTAAGGGGTATTAGGGTTTTATACTAGAAGTGTGAACCTAATCCCTCTTCAAGGATCATATCGGCGATCACATTGAGTAACCTCCTACTTAAGGGATATATACTCTACTTGTGTAGTGTTAGAGACACCAAAGCAACTAAGATGTTATTAGAGCAAATGACCATGGTCTATGAGTTTCCCAATAAAATTCCCTAAAGAGATCCTAATAATTCCACAAGTTCAAGAAATTGAGTTCACCATGGATGTATTGCTAGGTATAGAGCCAGTATATAAGGTTCTATACCATATGGCATCTGAGAAGATGAAAGAACTCAAGTTGCAATTGGAAGAGCTTTTGGAGAAGGGTTATATTCGACCAAGCATATTGTTGTGGGGTGCACAAGTTATGTTCAAAAAGAATAAGGATGGGAGGTTGAGGTTATTCATCAATTACTGAGGATTGAATTAGGTGATGGTGAAGAACCGTTATCCATTTCCAAGGATCGATGACTTGTTCAATCAACTCAAGGTAGCCAAGGTGTTCTTCAAGATTGATCTTTGATTAGGCTATTATAAATTGAGAATAGTAGAACAAGACATCCCAAAAGCTAATTTTTGGATATGGTATGCCCATTATGAGTTCCTATTAATTCCCTTTGGACTCACTAATGTGCCCGCAGCTTTCATGTCCCTCATGAACTAGATGTTCCATCCTTTCTTTGACCAATTTGTCATGGTTTCTATCGACAACATCCTCATCTATTTTAGTGACTTAGAGAAGCATGAGCAACATTTGAGAAAGACTTTAGCCCTACTAAGATAACATCACCTAT
Source organism: Tamarix austromongolica (assembly GCA_039764185.1). NCBI lineage: Eukaryota > Viridiplantae > Streptophyta > Magnoliopsida > Caryophyllales > Tamaricaceae > Tamarix > Tamarix austromongolica. Next base: position 59,491,839 of record CM077815.1, read on the forward strand.
ATGTCAAACTCTCAAAGTGTGAGTTTTGATTAGATCGAGTGGTATTCCTTAGTCATGTGATCTTTAAGGATGGAGTGGCAATGGATCCTACCAAGATTCAAGCCATTTATAAATGGCCTTCCCTCACTTCTATCAAGGAGGTGTGTAGTTTTTTGGGATTAGGCAGTTAATACCATCAGTTTGTGGTAGACTTTTCCAAGGTTGCATAGCCGTTGACTCAACTGTTGAAGAAGGCTACAATTTTCCAGTTGAATAAGAAGTTTTGTGAAGCCTTTAAGGAGTTGAAGAGGCATTCAACATAGTCTTAGTGCTCATATAGTCGAGTGGGTCAAATGGTTTTGAAGTGTAAAGTGTTGCTTCCAAGCATGGTATGGGTTGCGTGCTAATGCAATATGTAAGGATAGTGGATGATGCATCTCGAAAACTAAAGACACATTATCAAAAATACCTAATGCATGACTTAGAGCTTAGTACGATAGTTTCCTCCCTTAAGATCTAGAGGCAATATTTCTATGGAGTTCAATGCAAGTTTTACATTGACCATAAGATTCTTAAGTACATCTTCACCCAGCGCGATTTAAACTTGAGACAACTCCAAAGGTTGGAATTGGTCAAGGATTATGACCTAGAATTAACATACTTTTAGGATAAGGCCAATGCATTAGAATATACACTTAGCTAAAAGACATCACATTCTTTATGTATGATCATGTTGCCAGATCATCTATGCTAAGAAATCAATGAGTTGGAGATCAAACAGAAAACTGTTGGAAGTTTATAGGCAAGAATGAGTGCACACGCCACTACACCTTTAATCTTCATGGATATACAAACTAATCAAGTTTGTGATGTTAAGCTCAAGAGAATCCGAATTGGTTTTGCAAAAAGCAAAGCTAAAAGATTCCAAATCCACAAGGATGATAGTATTAGGTTAAAATGCCCCAAAAATATTTATTTCGAGATGTGTAATTAAATAAGGATTTATTATGGAATTAATTTAATTAATTATTTTTATTGGAATAGGAATAAATTATTTAGGGTAAATTAAGAAGGAATTTATAAATATTTATATAAGGAAAAATTGGGTATTTTGCTAATTAAAAAGGAATTTAGGAAGAATCTTTAAAAATTATAAATTAGCTTAAAAAGGGAATTTAATATTATTTTATTTATAATATTTTTATTTAAATACCCAAAATATTCTAATTAATTTAGTTAACCCCAACCTACTTAAAGTTTTCTTTTTCCCTTTTTTCCTTTTTCTTTTTCCTCATTCCTTTTTCTTTCTTTTCTTTCTTTTTCTTTTCTTTTCTTCCTTTTTCCTTTCTTTCTTCTGATTGGGCCTACCTGCGGCCCAATCTCTTCTTTTTCTTCTTTCTCTTCCATGGCCCATCCTCCGCTTCTTTTCTTTTCTTCCTTCGGCAGCCAGAAACGCTGCGTATTGTTTCTTTTTCCCCTAAAACGTCGTGTTCCATTTCAAAATTTCATAATGGGCGCCAACCGACCTGGTTCCTCTTCCTCTTTTCTTTTCTTTCTTTTTCCCCAGTCGCCTGATTCACCTTCTTCTTCCTCATTCCTCCTCCACCATCGACCTAAAGCTCTGTTGCCTCCGAAAATGGCGTCGCCGGCTATGCTTGACTTGACCAGCCATTTCTCCTCTCTTTCTCTTCCCCTTGAATTGTAGTTCAACCTGAACCAAACCACTTTCTTTTTCGTTCATGAAAAATCCTCCTTTTCCTATGTGAAATGTCAACCACGATTCAAATTTGTGCCGGCCAATTGACGTCGTCGGCTACCCCAAACCCTACCTGCATTATCTTCCTGTAGACCCTTAGAACCCTACTTCGCCTCCAAACTCTATAAATACCCTTTGTTTGGTTGATTTCTATACTTTTCCCCGCAATCCTAAGAACCTAACCTACACACCACCGCAACTTCAGACGACCTTTCCTCCGCCGTGAACCAACTATGTCGCCTGCTCTACCTACCTGAGTCTTCCCTGCACCGCCCTCAAACTAACTGAGCCACACATCTCCCTCAATTATTCTTACACGAGCCACCACAGTCGTGCAAAGTTCCTTGCTCAACCATCCATAATTTTATACCTGCAACCCTTCGCGATGCCATCCACCGCCACATCCGCCGTTATCACTACTTTCTGCACCACCCAAAAGCTGCTACCAATCTTCCTCCACCTCGCCCTACCCTTCTTTTCTCTTTCTCCTTCTCCTCCTCTCCTTTTCTCTTTCTCTTCATTTCGGCCACCACCTCTATTGCCACCACTTGCTGCGCCACCACCCTCACTTTACTCCTCTCAGTCTAGGTTACCACCAACACCTCAACCTCCACCCTTATTCTCCATCTCTTCTTCTCAAACTTTAACTTTTTCCTTTTTATCCTCTTTTCCGGCCACCACCGCCACCGCTGTGCACCACCGTCGGTGCCACCCATCTCTATCAACCTAAGGAGAAAGCCTAAACCCTCTCAGCCTTTCTCCCCTATTTATTTAAGCTTATTCTATTTTATTTCAATTTTTAACCCTTATTCGGTTATTATTATTATTATTATTATTATTATTATTATTATTATTATTATTATTATTATTATTATTATTGGACTTAATGTTAATGATATCATTTCTTAGCAGGGTCGAGAGTATGTATAAATTATTTAAGTTATTAGTTTTGAATTATTATTATTATTTTTATTATTACTATTATCTATCTAAAGGGGGCCGAAGCCCTATTTTATTTAAATGGTGCGCATACTCCTATTTTTATTATTAATATTATTATTTCTACTACTATTAATATTATTATTATTATCTTTATTATTATTAATATCATTATAAGTAATATGTGTTATTATTATTAAATGGTACCTTCACTATTTTGAGGTAGGGTCAAAAACCCTACCTTACATTATAAGCATTATTATTATTATTAGTATTATTATTTAGTATTATTATTATTATTATTATTATTATTATTGGACTTAATGTTAATGATATCATTTCTTAGCAGGGTCGAGAGTATGTATAAATTATTTAAGTTATTAGTTTTGAATTATTATTATTATTAGTATTATTATTATTTTTATTATTACTATTATCTATCTAAAGGGGGCCGAAGCCCTATTTATTTAAATGGTGCGCATACTCCTATTTTTATTATTAATATTATTATTTCTACTACTATTAATATTATTATTATTATCTTTATTATTATTAATATCATTATAAGTAATATGTGTTATTATTATTAAATGGTACCTTCACTATTTTGAGGTAGGGTCAAAAACCCTACCTTACATTATAAGTATTATTATTATTATTAGTATTATTATTTAGTATTATTATTATTATTATTATTATCGGACTTAATGTTAATGATATCATTTCTTAGCAGGGTCGAGAGTATGTATAAATTATTTAAGTTATTAGTTTTGAATTATTATTATTATTAGTATTATTATTTTTATTATTACTATTATCTATCTAAAGGGGGCCGAAGCCCTATTTTATTTAAATGGTGCACATACTCCTATTTTTATTATTAATATTATTATTTCTACTACTATTAATATTATTATTATTATCTTTATTATTATTAATATCATTATAAGTAATATGTGTTATTATTATTAAATGGTACCTTCACTATTTTGAGGTAGGGTCAAAAACCCTACCTTATATTATTTAGGCTTAAGTTATTATTATTATCATCATCATCATCATCATCATTATTAGCATTATTTTGGTGGAGGGTAGAAGCTCTTATATCACCATCCGTTTGGAATTACATTAATATTATTATTAGTATTTTTAGTAGTATTTCGTATAGTTATTATTAGTATAATATTATTTTATTAAAAGCCTAGTCTTAGAATAAGTTAGTGAATAATAGTATTTTTAGTAGGAGAGAACTTAATTCTAGTTTTTCCTCATATAGGTGAAACGAGTCAAAGCCCTAAAGAGGTACAGGAGTGTGCTCCAAGACCAGTGACGTTTTAGGTAAGGAGTAACTAAGGCTGTTAGTGTATTATGTGTTTTATATTCCATGCATGCCATATGATATGAAATTATAATGTATTTTATTTGTAATTGTATAACTATCATATATGCAGCATGATATGGAGTTGAGGTAGGTTTGTGCATTAAATTGTGGCATGTGTATTATGTGTATGGGTTGTGTTATTATTGTAGTATGGTGTGGCCCATAAGACATACATGATAGGCTTTGTAAAATAATGATGGGGAGTTTAATAATGTAGGAGTTAGGGTTTGCATGGAGTTGGGGTTTGCGTAGGAGTAGGGTTTGCATGGAAGTTAGGGTTTGCATGGGAGTTAGGATTTGCATGGGAGTTAGGATTTGCATGGAAATTTAGGGTTCACGTGTGGGCATAAGTTTTTGCATGAAAAGTTCGCACGTTTGCATGGGGGACATAAAGTGTTCATAAAAGAAAAATTTACGTGTAGAAAGTGGATATCGGGTGTAAGGAAGGTATTAGAAGAGTCGTATGGGGTTTTGAAAACAATGGGTGGAAAATAGTACCTGGGATATTATAAGGGTATGGAGGAGACTGAGTTAGGGTTTGTTATGGTTACTATGGTTTGGTGTGGTTAACTAGGGTTGGAGGATGAGAATAGTAGAAGTCAGTCATGCATGTCTTCGTGAAAGCTTCTGAATAAGATACTTAAGACACTAATCATTTAAAGTGAAACATTAATGAGCCGGGTCCAGCCAATCTACCGGTTAGGAATGGTGGTTAGGGTTTTTATGAAATGCCCCGAAAATTCTAATTTTAAGAATTATAGTTAAATAAAATTTTATTAGGAAAATTATTTAAATAATTTTTTTTATTGAAATAAAAGGGTATTTAATTAGGAAAAACCAAGAAGAAATTTATAAGTATTTTAATTAGGAGAAATTTTGGTATTTTAGCTAATTAAAGATTTTATTATGGAAAATAATTAAATAATTTTATTTTGTAAATTAATTAAATAAATTATTTTATTTAAAATAAGAAGGAGAAAATAATTCCAAATTAATAGGAATTTTATAAATAATTTAATTGGAGAAATTTAGGGTGTTTTGCTAATTAAAATGAAATTTATGAAAAATAATTCAAACACCCTAAATTAGCCTAAAAGGGATTTAAATATTCTTTTATTTAAATATTATTATTTTTAAATATCCCAAATATTCAAATTAATTTAATTAACCCAACCCTCCGATTTTTCTTTTCCCCTTTTTCTCTTTTTCCTTTCTCTTTCTTCCTTTTTCTTTCTCTTTTTTCTCTTCTTTTCCTCGTTTGGGCCTACCCTCTCTTGAAGCCCATTTCCTCTCTTCTTTTCCTCCTTTCCCCTCCTTCCTTCCTTCAGCGCGCCCCAGCTAGCGCAGCCGTTTCCATTTTCTTCCTTTGGCGTGGGTCGCTCCTCCTCCTTCCCAAGGCCCATCCTTCCTTTCATTCTTTTCCTTTTCCTACAGCAGCTAGAGAGTCTCATTTTCCCTCTTTTCCCCTAAAAATGCCGCAATTCATTTAATTTCACCCCTAACCCACCGACTGGCCCGATTTCTTTATTTTTCTTTCTTCTCTTTTCTTCTCGGCCGCCAGTCCACACCATCTCCTTCTTCCTCCTTCTTTCTTCTCCCCAAAGCCGACCTACACCTACACCACCGCCAACATCATAGTTTTTTGCCATCGATCGTGCCCTGTTGACCGTGCGTTTTGCTTCTCCCTCTTCCCTGCTGACTCATTGACCTTTTCGCCCAAACAAATCTCCCCTATTCTCGCATGTTTCCCCTCATCCCAGCCAATCACCTTCCTTGCCACGACCTGGATTTTCGCCGGCCACATGGCGCCACTGGTGAACCCTAACCCTCTTTCCCTATTCCCTCATTGTCCCACGTACCTCACCCTCTCATTTAAACCCTATAATACCCCTAGATTGAGCCATGTATCAACTTTTGGTTGCTTAGCCAGAATTTCCCGACCTTGCTGCCACCGCCACTTTAGATGCTTCGTCCGCCGCCATAGGCCAACTTTGGCGCCCTCTTTGCCCACCCAACTAATCCTTGCACCCCTGTTTAACTAACTAAGCCACCCATATCCCTTGATTTTCCCTACACAAGCCACCCTAGTTGTGCAAAGTTTGCTTCCCAATCAACCCTTCCTTCCACCTCTACCACCCTTTGCACCGCCGTCTGCCACCACTATCGCCACTTCCATTACCTCATTCACCTCCCAATCTATTTTACAAACCCTACTCTATCTCCCCCCTACCTTTCTTTTCCTCTTCCTCTCTCTCCTCCTCCCTTTCTCTTCTTCTTCTTCATTCGGCCACCGCCGCCGCTGTCGTGTGTCACCACCTTTGGCTGCGCTGCCACCCTCATTCTACTCCTCTCCCTCTAGGCAATCTCAAGTACCCCAACTCCCACCTTTATTCTCCTTATTTTGTTCCCAACCTTCAACTTTTCCCCTTTTCTCCTCTTTTTCCGGCAGCTGCCGCCATCACCGTGCACCACCGCCGATGCCGCCTGTCACCACCAACCTAAGGCTGAACCTAAACCTCCTCAACCCTTTTATCCTATTTTTAAAAGCCTTAATCTATTTTATTTCATTTATTCAAAATATACTATTATTATTATTATTATTATTATTATTATTATTATTGTTATTACTATTATTATTATTATTAATGATTTTATTATTACTTCTTTTTAGGGCCGAAGCCCTATTATATTTTTTATTTATTTTATTATTATTATTCTTATTATTTCTATTATCTTTATTATTAATATTAATATTTTGTTGTTGTTGTTATTATTATTATTATTATTATTTCATTATTATTATTATAAACATTTTGCTAATAGTGTTGCTATAATTATTATTATTGGTATGTAATTATTATTATTATTTTTTTTTTATTTTTTTTTTCATTGTTGGTATTACTCTTCTGTATAGGGCTGAAACCCTATGGTGCCTATTTTGAATTGTAGTAGTGGTATTATAATTATCAAGTCTTATTATTATTAGTATTATCATTATTTTTATCATTAGCATTTATTATTGTTTTTCGTGTTGTTATTATTATTATTATTATTACTATTCTTATTATTATTATTATTTATTAAGTTTATTATTATTCAATGTAGGGTCGAAACCTTCATTTTATTTTTGATTATTATCATTACAATTATTACCATTATGATTATTATCATTTTTTCAATATTATTATGGTTTTTATCATTATTATTATTACTAATTTTTTTATTTATTTTACTAATTTTATTATTAGTATTATTTTGGTAAAAGAGCCGAAGCAATTATTTCACTTTATTTTTGAGTAATATCCTTTTTATTATTATTGTTATTATTATTATTATGGTATTATTACTATTGTTACTATTATCATTGTTATTATTATTATTAGTAGTAGTAGTATTTTTAAGTATGATCATTGTTACTATTATTATTATTATTATTATTATCATTGATATTATTTTTGGTATCTTTGCTACTATTATTTTGGTATCATTATTGTTATTATTATTAGGGTAAAGTCTTCAACTTTATATTATCAACTTTTATGATATTACTATTAATTCTGATATTTTTAGCCAAATTTAGTATTTAGTTAATGGTTATTATTAATAATATTTTATTATGTTATCAAAAACCTAGTCTTAGAATAAGTTAGTATTTAATAGTATTTTTGGTAGGAGGGAATCTAAATTTAGTTTTTTTCCTAATATAGGTGAGATTAGTCAAAGCCCTAAGCAAGCATAGGAGCGTGCTGCAAGACTGGTGTCGTTTTAGGTAAGGGTGTTACTAAGGCCTTATGTGTATTTATGTGCATTATATGCTTCGTATGCTATATATTCTATGTTTATTATTATTAATTATTTTTTATGTGGTATGACGTGGAGTTGAAGTATGTTTTTGTGTGTTTACCTGGCATGTGTATTATGTATATGTGACAAAATATTATGGTATATGATGATATGTGTTGTGACCCTGTAAGACATGCATGTGAGAATGTTAATGTGGTATTGTGTGAGGGAAAGGATGAAAAAGAAAAATGGGAAAGTAGCTAACCAAAAGAGAAAGAAGTTGACCAAAGGGAGTAAGTTGACAAAAGGGGAATAAGTTGACCAAGGGATGTGAGTTGATCTAAGTACTTTAATGATCCTTGAGTGGAAGAATAAAATGGGGATGTTTAGGGTTTCGTGTGGGAGAATCTAATCTATGTTTTGTATGAGAGAATCTAATCTATGTTTTATATGGGAGAATCTAGTTTATGGTTTTGTATGGGAGAATCTAATCTATGGTTTCATATGGGAGAATCTAATCTATGGTTTTGTATGGAGAATTTAATCTAAGGTGTAACATGGGAGAATCTAATATATGGTTTATATGGATTGAATTTAGGGTTTTGTATGGAGAAACCTTGGGTTTTGTGTGGATTGAATTTAGGGTTTTGTATGAAGGAACCTTGGGTTTTACATTAAAGAATTTAGGGTTTTGTATGGATGGATCTAGGGTTTTTCATGGCAGATTTTATGGTGTTGCATGGGAGAATCTAAACTAGGGTTTGATATGGATAGACTTAGGGTTTTGCATGGCATATTTTATGGTGATTGTATGAAGGAATCTAATCTAGGGTTTTGCATGGCAGATTTTATGGTGTTGCATGGGAGAATCTAAACTAGGGTTTGATATGGATGGACTTAGGGTTTTGCATTGCAGATTTTATGGTGTTGTATGGGGGAATCTGATCTAGGATTTGTATGGTGGAATCTAGGGTTTTGCATGGATGGATCTAGGGTTTGGTGTAGTTAACTAGGGTTTTGATATGGCTAACTAGGGTTCAGTGGTAACATGTGTGTACTTAAGGAATAAAGTATGATGATGAATATGGGATCGACGGGTTGTGAAAAATGAGGCGTTAAAATGATTTGGGTTGTGTGAGGTGGAGTAGGATAGGCCACTTAGGCCTAAATTAGGGTTTTGGGATAAAACCCTAGAGTGAGATGTGGAGTGGATTTGGAAGTGTAAAGTAGTGGGCCTTGACCCATAACTTAAGAGTTGGACTTCTATTGCGAGATAAGATATGGAGGAAAGGATGCTGGGGCAAGTTGGGAGGTATATAGTTCTGATGATGTGGAAAGAGTCCATTGGAGGACAGGCGTGGGGAGAGTGAGTCATACATGTCTAGGGTGAAATCTTCTGAATAAAATACTTAAGACATTAACATTTAAAGTGAAAGATTATTGAGTCGGGTCCCACCGATCCATCGGTTAGAAATAGTGGTTAGGACGTGTTGTCCTATGTGTGTCCGATCCACCGACTATAATTGTCGTTAGGGTATGTTACCCTATGTGCCTCTGATCCACCAGCTATAATAGTGGCGGACTCTGAGCTCAATAAACCAAACACCTAAGTTGCTAAGACACTTAAAAGACATTAAGTACTTACAGCGGAACACCATGTGAGCTGGGGCCAACTGATCCACCGGTAAGAAATAGTGGTTAGGGTATGATACCCTATGTGTGACCGATCCACCAGCTAATAATAGTGGGCAGGTGCAGTGTGCCCTACCTGTCTCCGATCCACCTGCTATAATAGTGGGGGCTTCCGTACTCGCATGGACTAGATTAAGAACATGGTGTGAATCGACTTCCAATAAGAGATTAATTAAATAATTAATCTAGACTTTTTGGGCCTTTATATGTGGGCTTGATCATTTTAAGATGTATAATACTCTGCATGATTTTATGTATTATATGTGTGGGTTTGAAAGTGTAAGTTGAATATTATCCTACATGATTTTATGTGCTTGTGTGTTGGCCTTAGTGCTCGGTTACCTTACTTAGTACGTTTACGTAGCGTACTGATCACCCCTTTTATGGGTGCTACTCATTCCCACGAGTAGAAGACCCTTCTAACTTGGTGCTGGTGGGCGAGACATCAGGCGGGGCTGAGTGTTGAGCTTATGGTTGGCCCAAAGTTAGAGAGTGTCATGGTCGAATTCACTCTTCTTGTTATTTTATTTCCCTTATGTTATTTATTTTTGTATCAGATTTATCCTTTTTTGATTTACTACTTTGTATTGAATATTTGAACCATTGTACAATTATTTCTCTTTTTAGACATGAATTATAATTCTTTAATGCGTACTCCGATTTTTGAATGTTATGCACTCTTGATTTAAGTATTAATTAATGTTTAACAAAAATTTCTTTTAGCCTTAGCACTTGGTACTGGAACGGTCGGAGTGAAATGGTCTGGTATTCAGTGTGGCAGTAACATCCCTAGAAGTCACGGGTTTTAATTTAATTACTTTTGCTTAATTAAATAGTGAATTTTGGGGTGTTACATTTTACCCTATAAGTGATCGATCCACCAGCAAATAATAGTGGTGTGGACCTGATGTCCCGCAAGTGACCGCCCACATGCAATAATAGTGGGGGATCCCGAGCTCAATAAACACAAACCAAAGTTTCCTAAGGCACTTAAAAGATACTAATTACTTACAGTGGAACACTATGTGAGCAGGAACCGAACTGAACCACCAGTAAGGAATAGTGGTTAGGGTTTTACCCTATAAGTGACCGATCCACAGGCAAATAATAGTGGTATGGACATGTTGTCCCGTAAGTGATCGGCTCACTGGCTAAAATAGTATGAGGTTCCTGTACTTGCATGGATTTGATAAAAAGCATGGTGTGAATCGATTTACGATAAGAGATTAATTAAATAATTAATTTGGACTTTTTGGGCCTTTATGTGTGGGCTTGAAAGTTTATAAGTTGTATATTATCCTACATGACTTTATATTTTATATGTGTGGATTTGAATGTGTGTAAGTTGAATATTATTCTGCATGATTTTATGTGCTTGTGAGTTGGCCTTAGTGCTCGGTTACCTTACTTAGTACGTAGCGTATTGATCACCCTTTTTATGGGTGCTGCTCATTCCCACGAGTAGAAGGGACGTCTAACGTGTTGTAGGTAGGTGATACCTTCTTTGATGCCATTGATGTCTATGGGACATCAGTTGGGGTCGAATGATGATTTGGGCTGGATCATGTCCTTGGAGTGGCGTGGTTAGTTTTTCCATTACGATATTATTATTCCTTTTCTCTTTTAACTATGTTTGAAACTCCAGAAACAATTTTAATATTGTAGCTATTTTTCTTCTTTGAAGAACTATATCTCATATTTCGGATTATGTAAAACTTATGCGTACTTTAATTTCCATATTTATGAACTTTGGATTATATAATGATGTGAGTAGTTTTCTTAGCCTTAGCACTTGGTACTAGAATGGTAGGAGTGAACCGGTCTGGTACTAAGTGTGGGGGTAGCATTCCCAGAATTCACGGGTTTTAAATTTAATGGTGTTATTTTTTTTTAAATGTAAATTTTGGGGTGTTTCAAGTTGGTATGAAAGTGGTTGGTCTTGTTGACCATGCTCGTTTTTGAAAATAAAATTGATATATGAAGTATTTATTGAATTTTGAAAAGGATTTCCCGTTCTCGAACTGGGGCAACAGATGGATCAGGTGCTTCCTGATAGTACTGATGGGATGAATTCGGGCGGTGTTGCTGGTACTAAAATCCCTACACCAATGTATTAACACCCTACAACCTCCCCTTCCTCCTATTCATTTTTCTTTCTTTCTTAACTTTGACACCCCTCACCATTCCTACCCCATATCCACTAGCTAAACCTGTCATTCCCTCCCCCTTCCATTCATCCATAACCACCGTCACACCACACTTCTACCTTTATCCATTTTGGCCAAAGCTCCACCATTTCCTTACACCCATTTTCTACCAATATAATTCCCCCCTTCTTTGATCCTTTATGTTGCACTCTCTATACCCCTTTTTTCTACGCCATTGTTGTCATTCTTCCCTCCCTACGTTTGACCATTTTCATTGTTTATTGTTCCCTTGATAACCAACTATTTTCACCATTGCCACCCTCCACTCTTTTGGCTAAATCTCCTTCACTAGTGTTAAGTTTTTCCCTTAGCTTTCCTCTTCCTTATTCCACTAGTTAGTAGCCCTTAAATATTTTAGTAATTGTGGATTACTATTATGTAATATTATATGTTAATATGTGTATGTGTTTGGATGTTAAATTCCTAGGTATTCCTTGAGAGCTTTAACAAAGACTCTTTTGTATAAAAATGATTAGGTAAATCCAAACACTCATAGAATGGTAGAAATTATGTGGGATCATGCTAGGAGCTTTTAGATCGAGAATCATGCTAGGGTTTATACTTTTTGATTATTTTAGTATGCATGATAAAATGATAATATGTTAAAGCGTTGATATACATGATTATCAATAATTAATTTGTATGCATGGTAATATATCAAATGTTTTAGGTCCGAAGGCGTAAGATTTTGTTAGGATTTCCATAATTATCAAATTATGATTCAAATGCCATGGTATATGTCTCATGAATGCTCATGCATTTAACTAGGGTTATGATAATTCACATGGATACGTATGTTTATGATTAGGGTAAGCTTATGATAAAATATATTTCGCATGGCCTAAGATTAGAGATATTCTCCTACATGTACTATGATGATAATATTCCTATTTGAACGATGTTTTATGCTTTCAACGTATAAGTATATGTTACATGAAAGATGGGATATGTGATAGTCACATGATAAAGATTTTGGTGGGTACAACCCACTAAATGTATGAAAACTATAAAAAATATATAGTTAATCATCCAAATGTAAAAATTACTGACATGCTAAAATACTGTGGAATATTACCTCATTACCATCTCATAACAAATATCTCATAATGATAATTTTTTCTAGGAAATTTGAATAAAATGTGGAAACTAGGGTTTTAAAAGGTAATTTGGTAATTTTAACCTAATTTATCATTTAAAATAAATGAATTCTAGGATGGTCTTAGCTTTCAATAGGTTGTCCCTAGTTTGGATTTGGCTTGACATAGATCTATAACCTTAGGATTTATCTAAATAATTTGAAATAATATGGAAAATGGAATTTTTTATGTCATACGTGACTTATGTGATTACACCAAAAGATATTAATACTTAAAGTGAAATCCCTTGAATTGGGAATGGATGCTCTCTAGGGATTGCTACCTTAGGGGTGAGGTGTTAGCCCTCATTTTTAGTTCACTGGTATTCCATTATGCCTTAGTTTTTAAGGCCCTACTCTACTCTATTGGTGAACTACGGGCCCTATAGGGGATATCAATACATAAGGACTAGATGATGGAGGTTGGGAAGATACTGTGTTGCTTTTAGGAACCAATAAAACCATGCATATTATTGCATCCCTTTTTTTAAAATAAGGATATTGTGTCGCTATCGGAAACCAGTATGATTAGGTGTACCACTGTGTCTCTAGGTTGATTTGTATCTCTCTCAAGTAAGGAAGTAAAATTGAAAATGTTTGTTGTGTAATAAAATGAAAAGAATGGATTGCTAGTTCAGTGACTGCCTCATTGCCCTACCTTTGTATTATGATGGATTGTTAGTTCAATAGTTACCTCAGTGTTGTACCTTAGTATTATAATGGATTGTTTGTTTGGTAGTTGCATTAGTGCCCTACCTTAATATATGTTGGATTTGTTGGTTTGGTAGATGCCTCATTAGCCTACCCTAGTATTATTTTAGTTTTTTTTTAGCTAGTTGCCTTTGTGCCCTACCCCTATGATTAGAATGTATTTAGCTAATCTAATATAACTTTGCACCATGCAATGATGAGAAATGGTTTGGTATGTTTTACTATTTAATTGAGACTTGGACATTGATATATGTTTCTCCATGGATATTGATGTGGTTGTGGTTCATGACTTATGCTTATGTATGCTTTTCAGTTTTTTTGTAACTATGTGAAATGTGGGTATGTTGCCTCCTATGAGGTGTTGTGATTTACTCAATAAAAGGAAGATGTGCTGATACTACTTTTGCAGATGACTATGTGAGTGCCCATAGAATATCATAAAGCTTATAAGCACAGATAAGACAAGTGGAGTCCTTGGGAAGAGGATCCATTTTTAAAATAATCCTTTAGGTCTAAGAGCTAATAAAAGATGGGTTATACCTTTAGACTCTGGTTTTTTAATGATATACTTTCCTTTGGACTTTTACGTCCCTTGCTATACTTTGGGCATACTATTGTACTACAAAATTAATCCATAACTCTATTACATATTATTTCTATTTCTGCTTATTTAGTCTTGTTATGTTTTGTTTTAGCCTTAACACTTAGCATAAGAAAGGAGAGGAAGCATGAATTATGCTAAGTGTAATGGTAACATACAGTAATTTAGAAATTAATACTTCCACAAACATGAATATTTTTAACATGTAAAATTGGGGTGTTACAAGTTTGTATCAAAGCTTTTATTTTAGAATCCTCTCTTTTGTTTTTAAAAGGTATCATTTATAACCTATTTTGAAACCCATTTTATCCTTGTGAGGATTGTGAGGTAGGGGTTATCTTTTTTATTGTTCAAAGTACTTAAAGTGATACTTTTGAGGTATTAGAATAAAGAGTTAAGTTTTAATTTGGTTTGGAATTTGAAGAAAATTTATTGTTTGGTGATTGTTTGGATGATGGAATCTAAGTTGAGTTTTCTTATCTGTTAGGATTCCCAAGGGTGTCTCTTGGAGCATCAAAACTATCTATTTTATGCCTTAGGATGTTGCCTGGTGAGGATATCAAAGTCCACTTAAGGTGGCTAACTATAGAGTTTAAACACATAGTGGAAGAAGGCCAGTACATTGGACCTTATATGTTTTGATCTAACAACTTGTTAAGAGACCTTCCTTCAATGGTGTTATATATTTAGGTAATAGAAGTGTATAAGGATCTCTTCGTGATGAGTGCCCCACATCCCAAGTTTATATAAGGTGAGCATTTCCTATTATAATATGATCAGCTAGCAAGAGAGTTGATCATGATCAATGATGTATGAAGAGCTAGGATGGGAATACCGCTGAGTACTAATCCTAGCTATCCAAGTGAGTTAGATGAAGCAGATGGGCCTCCTTATGACTTGGAGAGAAAGTACAAGGTGCTATAGAAGGAGTGGTTCCAAAGAGTGATCTCAGATTGTTGGAAATTTGATGTTGCGATGGATTGAACCTTTAGGGTTTTAATGGTGATGATTAATGTGATATGGGTTTTGAGGTTTCTTTTAGACATTATATGCTTAAGGTTCACATCAGGTGAATTCTTAGTGGGGTAGTATTCTATCCTCATAGTAAGCGTAACTCTAATGGATTTAAAATTCCTTTGATTTTGATATTTGATTGTTATCGTTGTCATTTTTGTTAGCATGAATATTGTTTGACCATCTAGTATGAATTCTGATACTCCTTTTAAAGTATATATACGATGTTGTGTAAGGATTGTGAAGCATGTTAATATTATTGTTGACCTTTGAGTGACATGGAGTGCTTAACCTTTCTATAAGTGGCCTTAATTTGTATGTGTTTTAAAGTTGTAACCATATTATCCTATCTTCTTTTAGTATTATAGCTGGAAACTTGAACCTTACATATATAGAAGAGTTACTCATTGTAGTGGTTGAGAGAGTGGTAGATCCATAGTTATAGTTGGAGCCTTAACCATTGCATCTAGCACTTATTCATGCTGAGAATTAGCTTAGGGAGGTTAGGTTTCATCACCCGCCTATGTTTGAGGGAGTTGAGGATTTAATGGCTTTGGAAATGTGGATAAGAGAGTTAGAGAATATCTTTAGGGCTTGTGATTACCCTAATGGGAAGAAGTTGGATATTGATGCATTCTACCTGTGTGGGAAAGCAAATGAATTATGGGGAGGTTACCAGCTCTAAGTTATTGAGACGATAAACACTTGGGAAAGATTTTTTATGGCTTTTCAAGCACTCTTCTACCCTTTGCACATGCATCGTGCAAAGTATTTCAGGTGTTTTGATCAAAAAGAAAGGAAGCATGTCGATGGAGCTTCTTACTTTTGTGCCAGAGAAGATGGCAGTGAGTAAATGGTTGCTCATCACTTTGAGTAAGGGTTGGACCCAAACACCAAGGAGATTTTTAGAGGAGAGATTATGATAGATATGCTTATAGTGTCTGTGAGAGCGTGTTCCCTAGGAAGAACACAAGGAGAAAAGAGGGTTGTTAGTGGGATAAAGAGGCTAATAGAGAGTTTTTAGCATCATGGAGGTGATAAGAGGGTCTAATCGAGCATTCAATAGATTCATCCTAGTGGTGGTCAGCCTTCACATTTTTTGGGAGCGCGGTTCGGGAATATCCAACCTCTAAGGCACTATCACTACAAGGTGTGTATAGGGAATCACACATGCAAGGACTACCAAAGTAGAATGATTGAGTTTTGGAAGTGTGGGAAGATGGGCTACATAGGATTTTAGTGCTACTCTTCCAAAGCTAGAGCTTAATGTCAGCATGTACCATCAAGTGGCGGAACCACCTATCAACAACAATCTTCCCTAGTCACTCAAGTGCCTGCTAGTAGCATCCCAAGCGTGAGTGATAAAGGAAAAGGACTTACTTCTCATCCCTACCCTTAGAATAGTGTAGGGAAAACTTCAGGTATTGGAGGTACCCGAGGAGGCCCTATGAGGAACAGTATGAATGTGATCAATGAGGCTCAAACTCATGGATTCATTGACATCATTACCAGTATACATTTCTTCTTTTCAATGGTTATACTTCATTCTTATTTGTGCATACATGGGTGTGATTGATTAACTATTTTGCATGATTGTGTACTAGTTACATGTCTTGATTAAGGTTTAGTCTCTTTTAAGGGGGTAGTGACACCCACTAGTAAAACTATTAGTTGTAGACCACCTAAAGTTGTAGTAAGTTAGTTTTGTTTTGTAAACTACGAGGACAAGTCTCTTTTAAAGGTGTAGTAATATAATTCTACAATCCTAAAAAAAATCCTAATTATAACTAGTAATTATGTGTATTATTTATAATAATTATTTTGGGATATTTGATGATAAGTATATTTGTTAATATATGTAATATTATTATGACTTATAGTTATAAAATTAAATTAGGTTAAAATATTCTAGAGAGTGTGTTTTAATTTTTAAAACTAGGTTGGATTGTAATTGGTATCCGTTTCATCAAATACTCCTAGCCTCGTAACCTTAAATTATACTAGATATAATTTCTTCCCTAAATCCTTACCTAGATTTTTACCCTAATCTATCCCTAACCTATGCTATGTTTTCCTCTAACCATCACCTTCCCCTCCTTACCCCTGCACATTACTTGTGAACCATCACCCCATCACTCTACACCATACCTCCCTTTTCCCCATGTTTTTCTCTCCTATCTTCCTTCTTCTTTTGGATGCACACAACCCCCCTACTTATGCCCTTCTATGTTGTGATAAAATCCCTCAACCATTCTATAAATCCTACATCACCCGAGCTCCTTCTCGTGCACCAAACTTCTCCTATATCATTGTCATAACTTCTTTCCTTCGCTAATTTTTATTTTCCAACACTAACCTTCGCTGACCTCATTAACCAACCACCAGCTACCACCAATGAATCCCCATACCCTGCACTCTAGGCTCACTATTTTAGAGGTGATGTTTGCCATAATTTTTAGTTCATTAGTGTGCCATTGTAACCTACTTTTGAAGGCCTTACGCTGCTCAATAAGTGACTTTTAGACCCTATAAGGAGTATCAATACTTAAGGGTAGGTGACTAAGGTTGGAAGGATAGTGTGTTGCTTTCGGGCACCGGTATGATAAGGCTTACCGTTGTTCCCCTTGGTTCAAGGTAAGGGTATTTTGTTACTTTTGGGATCCAATATGATTAGATGTACCGTTGTATCCCTAGGTTGTTTTGTATCTCTCTAGATTATGGATGTAAAAATGAAAATGCTTATCGTTTAATAAAATAAAAATAACAGATTGATGGCTTAATAGTTGCCTTAATGCTTTACCTTAGTATTGTGGTGGATTATTGGTTTGGTAGTTGCCTCAATTCCCTACCTTGTTATTGTAATGGATTGTTGGTTTGGTAGTTGACTCAGTGCCTTACCTTGGTTTATGTTTGATTTATTGGTTTGGTGGACACCTCATTGCCCTACACTAGTATTGGTTTAGATTGTGGTTTCGGCAGTTTTCTTAGTGCCCTACCCTTATGATTAGAATCTATTTAACTATTTGAATGTGACTTTGCACTTTGCAATAATGAGAAATTTTTGGTATGTTTTACTATTGATTTGAGACTTGCACATTGATATATGTTCCACTTTGAATATTGTTGTGGTTATGTTTCGTGACATATGCTTATGTGTGCTTTTCTAGTTTTGTGTGACTATGTGAAATGTGGGTATGTTGTCTCTTGTAAGGTATTGTCATTTACTCAGTATGAGGAAGATGTACTAATACTACTTTTGCAGATAACTATGTGAGAACCATGGAATGGCATGAATCTTATAAGTGTGGGAATGACAAGTGGAGTCCTTAGGAAGAGATTCCATTTTCAAAATGGACCACTGGGTCTAAGTGTTAGGGTAAAGTAGAGTTATACCTTTGGGTACTGGTTTTTAGTACGATTGAGTTTCCTTTAGACTCTTATGTCCCTTATTGAGCTTTGGACATACTGCTGTACTACAACATTTTCTCATAACTCTATTATGCATTATTTCTATTTCTAATGATTTAGTATGGGTTATTTTTTAGCCTTAGCATTTGACATAAGAAAAGTGAGGGAGATGAAATTATGTAAGTGTAGAATTCAACAATTCTATAAAAATGAAAAACTTTTGCTAGTAAAATGGGGATGTTACAGTTGTGTGTTTTGGGTCTAGCTTATTTGAGCCTTAGACCTTGGCATAGGAAAGGTGAGGGAACCACACTTATGCTATATGTGGTAGTAACACCCATTTCTTTTATAATTAATGCATCTGCAAAATAATTTTTTTTTTTACATAATAACAATGGGGTGTTACAATAGTGGCAATGAGCATTTTGCCTTGGGTTATATATTTTTTATACCATTCCAATAGTTGAGAATAGTGATATCCTAAACTCAGAAAAATAAAAAATGAATTACGGTTATGCTTAACAATGAGATTCTAATTTAGTTCTCCTCTTGTGTTATAACATATTTAATCATTGTGCATGTTTAATTAACATTCTGATCCTATGTACTTTGTAAAACCCTATTATGATTGTATTGTTACCTTACTCAGTACATTGTATATTGATCAGCCATTTATGGTTGTTACTCATTCTTATAATAAATTGAGCCAAATGAGTTTGTGTAGATCATTAAGGACCCATTAGATGACTTTTCTATATATGATGCTCTACTAGGGGAGGAGTGACTATGTTACCTACGACTCTTGGGATGTAGAGTTGTGTTATCTAATTATAACTTTTGGTTCATTTACCTTTTGGTTGATGTGTGTAGGAATATGTACGTATGGTTTATGTGGTAGTATGGTCCCCCTAGGGTTTTAAAAGGAATATGATGATTTGAATGTGATGAAAATATAATGGTGAGGATTCGACAAAGAAGAGATAATGGTGATAATGCTCGAATGATGAAGGGTTTAGAATGGTTTGGTTTGTGACCTAGGGTTAGGGTCTATGATTAGGCTTTAGTATTGATAAGAATATTTTGATGATAAATGATTAGAAATATGATGATTAGATTATGAAGTTAAGATTTTAAGGACGATTATTTGATAATAATAATATTATTATCTTGGGTTTGAAAATAGATAAAATTAAGTAAGAAAAATAGGTTAAAGTTGAATGATAAAGATGATGATGATGGTGTTGAATATGACAATTAGGTTTATAATGGCATGGGTTTGTGGAGGGTTTGAAGGATTAATCTTAATTTCTAATTCACATAGACAAAGATATTCAGGATTTCAATAATAATTACTTATATAGAATTGATTGATATTGAGAAGAACTCATACATAATTCAATTAAGCAAAGCTTGCAATTTCATCAATTTTCCGTCCCCCTTTAGTTTTGTGTACTACTATGGTTTTTATAAAAATTGAATCTCCTCAATATTACAAAATAATCCTCCTAAAAATATGATAAGAATCGTCACAAAAAGCATTAGCTTGCTTCCTACTCTGAACACTCAAAAGATAGAATAAGATAACCCTAAAAGATAGAATTAAGTTAATTTTTTGCTAATTCAACTTTCTTATCTTTTTAATAATTATCAATGTTATAATACTCTATATAGCACATCCATAAAGCCTCCTCATGTAGATACCACGTTCATTCCATCCGTGCAACACATTTTTTCCCTCTATGCATGCCATGTACACGCCTCTATCACTAGTGCCTTATTTGCAAGTTTTGTCCATAAATAGCAATGTAATCATCTATTTGCCTTCAAATATATAGGATATCCTCTCTAAATAGAGGATAATAGGTTCACTAAGAAGAAATGCTATGTCTTGACCATTTTCTCCTGCATCATTAGGACTCTTAGTTTCTAATGTGTATGTTTTATGGATATTGGTTATATTACTCAAAGTTTATCTCTAAACTTGTAACTAATTTTATTAATGTCTCTCATTATCAATTTATATTATTAAGTTTTAACTATTTTTCCTTGTATTCGATATAAGGATGTTATGGTAAGCCAGACTTATATCGAGTATAGTAATAACACCCAATTATTACACTTCTACTTAAAATGAAAAATTTTAATAGTAAAGTTTAGGATGTTATAGTAATAGTTCTTGATACACTTGTACCCTCTTGGAAAATATGTGAAAAAAGAATAGATATATGGTTTTAAACTCTCTTTCTTCTATGATCAGAAAATAGTTCCTTATATGCTCCCTCTATTTTATATCAAACTCTTTTGAATTTTGACTAGCTTGAACACTATTTTTCTGCTCGAATTTCCCATTGCATCCGTTGGTTTTCTCTTAAACTTTAAATAAATTGGTGTTGCTCAATTAGTTTTTCAACTCTTGGTAGGTCTGCTTTAAATAGATGTTGAATATCATTGATCCTTGGATATTGGAAAATAACCTCACAAAAATATCGCTTACATATCTTGATCTTTTTATCTTTGACTCCATCAAGAATATTTATTGTCGTATTTCTGAGACTCGAGAGCATATCTTCAATATTTATCCACTATCCAAATGTTGTGAAAATTCTGTTAATATATGGATATCTTCAAGATAAACATCTTCCATGATATTAGGAATAGTATTGGAAACTATCATTTTTAAGGTTATGGCATGCCCATGCTTGTTTCCAATTCTATAGAGGAATCAACATTCATCTTTTAGTAAATATTTCCTTTAATTGAGCATAAAAATTTAGACCTCCAAACCCAAACATGAATTAAATATTCCAAGTGTAGGTTTTTAAAATTTCAAAGCTAGCATTATTGCCTTAAGCTAGATTAGTGAAATTTCAGGGTTCTAGGTAATGTGCCTCAAGAATTTTAAACATAAGAAGGGAATGATGATGATAATTGATGAGAATAGAAGTTTGGTATATCTAATAAGGTAGAAGAAGTAGATAATATTGTAGAAGAGATAGAAGATAGGGAAGAAGAAGATAAAGGAGCTGAGGGCATGAAAGTAACTTCTTATGAATTCCTTCCTTGTGAATTCTCAGATGTTTCACAAAAATTGAAAAAAAAAAAACTACTCAAAATGTGGTTATAATGCTGGAAAAGTTTTTGGGAAAAAATCATGTTTGAAGAACAATCAAGTTAGTCAAACCAGTTGACTAGTACCCAAAACTAGTCGATCAGTACAACGGGTTTCAAAAATCATATTTAATGGACAAACCAATCCATTGTACCTCAAACAAGTCTATAGTTTTCTTGATGAAACCAATTATTTTTCTTAAGTAAGCTTATCCAAGAACTATACCAATCTTAAACACGCTTCTAAACTAAGATAAAACACACTTAGATCACCATTAAACACCAAGATTAGTTCACATTAAGGAATCTAAAAAGTGGGGTATTACACAAACAATATCACACCAAATAACATGCCATTCCAATTTAATGCACCCATATAAGGTTCTCACATTATCAAGTGTTACCATTGAGGGTATCCTTAAGTGATTATTCTATTACGAGATCAATTGCACTAAGGCATTAAATTATATAATGTTAGTATCGTTCATAAATTTCCAAGACCATGTTTGATTTCCATTTATTCCCATTTCTTCACAATTTAAATCTAGGTCAAAGCCTACAGCTAAGGTTAAATCCATAGTTCATTTTTTAACCACGGTCTTACTATTTATTAAAGGATGTTCCAATTTAAACCTTAAGGCCAAATATGAAGGTATAATTAGAGGTCAACTAAATTCCAACCCTATATCATAATTATTTATCCATTTTTTTAAATAGAAAAGTGAAAATCATTGTTTATAGATAAGGACAACATAAGGCAACCATATATGTCCATGGTTTTTTCTTCTATTCTTGCTGTGTCATTTAATGTATAAGGTTTCACATTTTAAGGCCATGATATAACTCATTAGAGGTCTATTATCCATCATTTTTATTCATTACATAAAGTCTAATAATATGAAGAGTCCATTGTTATCCATCTATTCATATACTCAAGTTATGGTCAAGAAAAGGCCCAATTTCTAAATTAAGGTCAACATTAGCCAACTAGGATACAATTTCTCTTTAATAACTTTAATACCTTATTTAAACTTCATTAATCCAAATAAATTCATAGCTACTTGATGTGGATGATCATGGATGAAAAATCTTCTACAATGCAGGACATTTGTTTAGTTGTCATAAGTTGCAAAATGATTCCAAGAAGAAGAAGATGTGTCAACTAGTATTGGTTGGGTTGATATTGATCTAATCAAAGATAATATCAATTCAATAGAGAAATCGCTTATTTTATATAACGAATAATCTACAACTTCTTAAGAAACTCTCACTTGAAGAAGAAGAAGAAGAAGAAGAAGAAGAAGAAGAAGAAGAAGAAGAAGAAGAAGAAGAAGAAGAAGAAGAAGAAGAAGAAGAAGAAGAAGAAGAAGAAGAAGAAGAAGAAGAAGAAGAAGAAGAAGAAGAAGAAGAAGAAGAAGAAGAAGAAGAAGAAGAAGAAGAAGAAGAAGAGAAGAAGAGAAGAAGAAGAGGCTCAAATTTCTCTCAAGTTGTCAATTTCAATCATTAGTTGTTCTCCTTTATAAATTGCAACACTCTATCTACACACACACACACACACACACACATGCAAGCATTAGTTTAATCAACCCATATAACTGGCCTAATTAACAAATATTAACTATATGCATGCCTATATTATGTAGATAGTAATTACAATGATAAATTAAAAATATTACAAAATATAAAATAAAATAATAAAGCTACACAAAGCTCTAAGTATATAAGACATTGAATAATCATATGTAATCAAGATTTGTGTCTTGTAACCTTGTCTTCCATGCAACTTTTTAATCCTTGTAATGACACTGCCTTGTATATTCTATATCTCTGATGGATTGATCTTATTGCAATAATATATAATACCTATAAAAGTTTCTTAACAAAGTATTAGAAGTATTAGGATCTTAAAGAACAATTGGCACCATCTCTAAGTATACTAAATCTAAATCTTCAACATTCAAAGAGTAAGATTGAGATGTTCTTTCATCATTCTCCCATTCTAAAGTAAAATTTGTACTCAAATTAGCATCACTATAGTAAGAAGATAAATCACTAATATTAAAAGTTTTAGAATCTCATCCATAATGTTCAATTAATTCTAATTCATAAGCATCATTTCCGAATTTTCTTATGATTTTAAATGGTCCATCACCACTTAGCATAAGTTTATTTTTTATTAATTTTGGAAATATTTCTCTTCTTAATTGTAACCAAACTAAATCTTCTAGTGAAATCATTTGTTGAATACAATTTTTGTTTGCTTGAGATTGGTATTTGGCATTAGATTTCTCTATGTTGTTTTTAATTTTTTCATGAAGTTTTTTTAAAAATCCGATTATTTTTTAGAATTATAACTCTTAATATCTAATTTTCTTAATAACAACATATCAATAGGTAAATAAGGATTAAGCCTATAGATAAATTTAGAGGGACTTGAATGAGTAAAATTAGAAGTGCTTCTATTATAAGCCAATTCAACATGTGTCAGTTTTATATCCCAATCATTAGTACTTTTATTAAATAATCCTCATTGTAAAGTGCCTAATGTTTTGTTAATCTATTTGTGAATGATAATATGTACTAAACCGCAACTTAGTACCTAACATATACTAAAGTGTCTTCCGAAAGTAGCTTAGCAATTCACATCTCTATGTGGTACTAAAATTTTGGGATATCCATGTAACCTTACTCTATCTTTGAAATATAAATATGCTAAATGAGTTGCATTATTTGTTTTATTGCAAGGTATCTAATGTGTCATTTTATAAAACCTATATACTACCACTAGAATAGAATCATTTATCCTTTGTGCCCTTGGTAAACTCAAGATAAAGTCCCTACTACCACTCTCCCAATATTTATTAAGAACTAGTAAAGGAAAATATAAACCCTTATATTAGAAAATTTTACCATTTTGATAAATTATACATCTTCTCATAATAGCTTGTATTAATATTATCATTTGTGGCTAGTAGAAATTTTATGGTAATATTTCCATGGTTTTATGAACACCAAAATGACCAGTTATACCCCCTCATGTACTTCCTTAATAAGTAAATCATACACTAGAATGAGGTACACACAACTTACAAGTTTGAAAAGGAAGTTAGCATGTAGCACATAATTATCACAACTATTATTATTTTTACATGCATTATAGATCTAAAAAAAATGTTATCATCTTTTGCATATAATTCCTTCAACATTTTAAAGCCAAATAATTTAGCATCCAACTTAACAAGTATCATACATCTTCTAGATAAAGCATCTACCATGACATTTTCCTTACCAAATTAGAAATGTTTGACTCAAAACACAAAGGATTATCAGAAACTAACTAATTTGGCATATCTAGGACCAATCTTCTTTTTCCCATTCATGGTCCAAATGCAAAACAAATGGCTTACGTCTCAAAGATTGGCTTCATATTTCTATACTTCTTATGATGGCATAGAATTATTTATCATATGTTGAATAATTCAATTTGGCCCCATACAATTTCTCAATAAATAATGCAATAGCTCATTTTTATTTTGAGAGTACACCTCCTATTCCTACTCCACTAGCATGATAGGTACTTTCAAATAATTTATCAAAGTGAGCAAAGACAATACCAATGCATTACATAGCTTGTATTTCAATATCTTGAAGGCTTTATTTGTGTCATCACTCCATTTTAATTTTCCTTTCTTCATGATTTGTGTTATTTGTGAAGCAACAGTTGAAAAATCCTTGATAAATATTCTATAAAAAAGATTAAAAAAAAGCTTTCCAAACCATGAAAACTCCTCATGAATATCGTTGGGTATTGTTCAATCTTGAATAGCTTGAATCATTGTAGGAAAATACCTTCACTACTCACAATATATCAAAGGAAAATAATACTCAAAAGCATAAATCACATTTCTTCATTTTTCCATAGAGTTTAGCTTCCCTTAGCTTATGTAAACTCCTTGAATTAATAAGATGGCCATGCTTACTTTTACTATAAACAAATATATCATCTAAGTATATCATAATGAAACTTCCAAGAAAATATTGAATAACTTCATTCATTAGTCTCATAAAAGAAATAGGTGCATTACATAAACCAAAAGGAATCACAGTCCATTCATAAAGATCATATTTTATTTTGAATACAATTTTTCATTTATCCCCTTCTCTTATTCTCATTTGATGATATCCACTCCTTAGATCAATTTTACAAAATACTCACACTACACATAATTCATCTAACTTGTCATCAAATATTATCATAGGAAATCTATATTTTATAGTTATATTATTCACAACTCTAGAGTTAATACACATATGTCGCTTACCATCTTTTTAGGAATATGTAATGTAGGCACACAACATGAACTCATTCTTTGTGACTATGCCTCATGGTGCTATATGATTATTTAACGATGAAATTAATTTTTTTTATAACGGATTGAAACCCTAATGGATGGATTAAATGGATCATGGTTCATAGCATTCGCAATTAGTTCTTGAGAAGGCCTTTAGTGGAAAAACCCAAATAAGTATTCAATGACTTTAAATAGGTAATTTAATATGGATTATTAGTATAAAATGGATTATCCTAATGGATTAATTAATATTGGGTAAGCCTTAATGGAAATCCCACCACACTATTAGAGGCTAAAATATGGCTAACATGGAATAAGTATATAGATGTATTACTTAAATATTGTATGGGGCATTATATGATAACGTAACCTTAAAAATAATACACTAATCACTTAAAGTATAAATAATCGAGGTGTGTATGGGTCTTATCTGCCAAATATACCTATTGGCAAATATATCAGTTGCATGTAATATAAGGCACTAAGAGTACCAGATTATTTTTCCCATAAAAATTAAATAATAAAAAAAGACTCTAATTACTCTAATCATACCTAGGAGATTGAATTCAAATAAAGAAAGAACTAATTCTAAACTAAAATTTTCAAATTAAATAAACTATACTAAAAACAAAACTAAAAATAATATAATAAAAATAAAATATACCAAGGAATCTAGATCTACCACTATCCAATTATACTGACCAATTAATAAATTACCTAATATTTTCAATTACTAGCTATATGTCAATAGAAATATTTAACTAATACACTCTCTTGAGTTACGAGTTCTATTGTCAATTATCAGTCCCGCTATCTCTAGTCAAAGGACTTAAATAAAAATGATGATTTAGGTTAATGAATTATTTATCACTCCTTATTACTGTATAAATTATGTAATTGTTCTCACAACCCATTTAATTATTATTTATGCTATATAACCCAAAGTGGAGAATTAGCTCTCACATCTTTTATCGACTTGTTAAATGCTAATTAAAGGTGATTGGTCTATTGATTAGGCACAATCTAAAATAATAGCATAAAACACATAAAGCAATCTATTAACCAAGCGATCAATTAATATATAATTATAAAGAATAGGGTTTCATCATATCCTTGAAAAAATAAAATTAGAACATGTTATTAAATAAAATCAATAAAATTAAATAAAGAATATAAAATATACATAAAATATTAAACTTGAGAATATTTAAAGATAAAATTACAGCACTTCATATTCAAAATAATAATCGAGAAAATAATACTATATATAACACATGATCAATGATATTAAATTTTTCTTCTCGGCTCCTTCTGGCCCTCTATCATCACCACTTTTTCACCTTCACTTTTTTTCAAAATACAAATTTCATAGATCTATGAATATGTGCACACATATACCAAATGTCTCTTTTTTTTTGTTGTAGAATATTAGAGAAGGTTATGGCTGACAAGTCAAACACATATCTTTTCCTCAATCTTCTATCATTCACCAATCTTCTATCTTTTCTCAATCTTCTATCTTTTGAATTGGTTGCTATTTTTTTAGGTTTTTTATTCAATATCTATTGATATTTCAAGGATAGTAGTAGTATTAGTAGTAGCAGTAGTAGTAGTAGTAGTAGTAGTAGTAGTAATAAATAGAAAATAAAAGTAGTACATATAATTCTAAACGTTCCTAATCACCCACATCTAATCCCAACCTTATCTTTAATATAAATTTCTACCCTAATTCACTCTAATTTAGGAAATAATGCTATAAATAATAGTTTTATATGTCATTCTTATCTTTACACCAAAATTTGAATCACTTAAATCTGAGTTCAGATGTGAAAGTTATGGTCACAATACCATAGGTTGTCAAAATTCATATGAAAATCAACTTTAAGCTATAAATTAATTAAATATCTGATATTATAGTAAATTAAATACATTATGGAAATTAATATAAATAATCTCACATATTAATCAAATAAATGACAAAAATCTTAAAGTAAAAGGATATAAAATATATAATAATATTCATTCATCAATTCCCTAATCCTCAATTAGATATAGGTGGTTAGTCTATCTTTGGGCACTTATTGGTGCCTTTGGGATTTACCTTCGGGCGGGATCATAGTGGTTTCTAGTGCCTTACTTACTCTAGACATTGATGATATATTAGGGGATATTGATACAAAAGGGTTTAGATACCTAGGTGGTTTTTAGCTTTGGCCTGGACTTTATGTCCATTGGTGGTTGCTTGGCTTCGGTCAGACTTTATATCCTTTGGTTTTGATAGGTTTCCATGGTATGTTAGACCATGTGGTGGTACACACTCCATCGCTCAATACGAATTGGAAATAAGAATGTGGATAAAGAGAAAAAGGAAAAAGAAAAGTACCAGTAGATATATAATGGCTTATAAATAAATGGCCTAATAGATTATGTAAGATAGAAAAAATGGACTTTTTGCGAAACTATGAGCATGGATGATATAACCCTTAATAATAGTTGAGAAACCTACTTATTAGATTGAATGATGCCATATATGATGTTGTGTTATGTTGTTAAGCATGATGAGTTATGTATAGTTTGAGTGTCTAATGCATTATATGACCATGATAAAGCATGTATAGCTATTTGTATGAAATATGCATGGAATAGGTTAGTATTATCTCCATATTATGTTGGAGCTTTGTGTGACCATTGAGGAGGTAACTTAGCTTGTTCAGTACAAAGTGTGTTGATGTGTCCATTTTCTTGGTCACTTGCTCATTCCCATGAGTAGAGGGTAATTCGCAAGTTTATAAGGAAGGTTAGTAGTAGGCTTACCTTTTGTGGGGTGTGGATTTTAAGAGTGTGGACACCCATAAAATTTTGTGCAATCCTTGATGGACCAAAGTTTAGGGCTATTCCTTACTTTTGTGTATGTAATTGATATTCTGTACTTTGGCTTATTTCCCTTGTATTCAAATATTCAAGGACCCTCGATGTCCTACCCTTGAAAACTTTACCTTTGAATTTTATATAATTTTTTTGTGCACTTTAATTTGGTTTTGTTTGGTTTGGTTCTCAGCTTTATATCTATCATGGGACTAATGTTTGAGGCCTAACCTATGTTAGCTGAAGTGGTAATGCCCCATATTTACTAAGTGTTTAGTAGTTTCCTCTTCCATAATGTTTTAAAAATAAACTTTTAAGTATTAAAAAATAGGGGTGTTATAGGTTGGTATAAGAGCTTTTTCTTAAAGGTGTTCCATTTAAAAGCCATGTAACTTATACCACAAGTTCGTATCAGTGCTTCTTTGAAAATCATTTCTAGTTTTAAATTATTTAAACTGATACCACAAGTTATTTTAAATTTTTTCCCTGCTATTTAAGCATTTAGTTAGAAGTTAAAGTGATTTTTTTTCAAACTCGAAATTTCTATGAGTGAGAGTGGGTTAGGAAATGCGCTATATATAGCTTTTGTGTTAAATTGTTATGTGAGTCTTACTAATTAGTAAATTAGATGTTTCTTATTAATCATTAGTTTTTGGAATCAATGGTCACCCACCACCATTACAAGTGCATCGAGGCATTCATGGAGGCTATCAGTGCATAAGTGGAAGACCATATCCGAGAGTCACAACCACTACTAGTACTAGTACCTGGACTAATTATGGAGGATTGGGTCAAGAAGATCGGATATCAACACCCACTAATCTTTGAGGATCCTGATATTATAGAGAGATGGGTCAAAGACATGGAGAAGACCTTCACTACATGTGGTTTCCCTTTGGCAAGAGGGTTGACATAGCAGTATATTACCTAAGTTGTATAACAAATTCTTGGGTGAGGAGCGTTCAGCATACAGGTAGAGATACTACTAGTTGGAGACCATTCCTTGAGGCTCTTTAGGCCTGATTCTACCCCAATCATCTTGGCTTAGGGATCAAATACTAAGGGTTTTTTTTTATAGGAGCTACTATTCCAAACATGGTAGGAATATACGAGTAGGCTTTAGAGGTTCCTCATCAATACAAGCTTGGAGTGCTAGTTAAGGGGAAAAAGAAAGTTAGAGGTTCATTAGCATCCCAATGATAGGAAGACGCTCTACTTTAGAGGTAGTATGCTGCCTAAGTATGGCAGGTGTATGTGCTTGACAACCCAAATTAGAGGTCATTTTAGGGGACATGTTGTGGAGAGGAATTACCATTATAAGTGTTGCGAAGTAGACCACTTAAGAGTAGATTGTGGAGGAAATAAGGTGAATTTCCTAAATATGGTATAGTGGGACATCGAGCCTATGAGTGTCATGTCATAGGTGGTAGTGTTTAGAATGGTCAGTCTCAAGCTTAGAGAACAAGATCTATACAGAAATCGTAACTACAGACTCTGAGGGTTCCTCCATCACTAGCTAGTGTTGGAAGTCAAGCTAGTCATCCCTAAGGTAAAAAAACATCATACCATTTAACAAGGTTAGGGATCAGCAAGTGTTGTGGGAGTTACTTCAAAAGGACACATGAATGTGATTAGCCAGACAAAGGTAAAGCATCAAGCTGGTATGATAATTATTATGCGTAAAGTCTCTACCTTTCTAGCATAAGTATTGATTAGAAATGGTGAATCATATTTTTTATATCATCCATATTTGTCGCTGGAGTTGATTCATCTCCATCTTATAATATTAGCACTTCTATTATGTTTCCTTTGGGGGATAGAATTATATATTCTAGGATCTATAAAGGCATGGCCTTGATAGTTAGGGGACTAAAGTTTCCCTTAGATCTTATGGAGCTCGAATTGTGCGACTTCGATGTAATTATTAGTATGAACATTTTGGGGAAGTGCTAAGCATTAATAGATTTTGTGTAAGAATATGTGGTTCTATGAGGACCATGGGATGTTAGGGTCTCATATCAGAAATGTGAACTGAACCCCTCTATTAAGGTTGTATCGGAAAGCATGATGAATTATATTATTTCTAAAGGGTACACACTTTTCATTCTCAAGATATCAAGGCTAATGAACCATTATTGAAGCAAATTTTAATAATTTGATAAGATGTGGGGTATGTTGTCTGTTGAGATGTCGAGTTTACTGTGGATGTACTATTAGTAAAAGAACCAATATCCAAAACCCAGTACAATGTGGCACCTACAGAGATGAAAAAGAGTAAGTCTTAGTTAGAAGAGTTATTAGAAAAGAGCTACATCTAACCTACTATATCGCTAAGGGGCGCTTTAGTCCTATTTGTTAAGAAAAAGGATGAGAGTCTAATATTATGCATCAATTAGTGAGAGTTGAATCAAGTTATGGTGAACAATTGTCATCTATTGCCAAGGATCGATGACTTGTTTGAATAGATCAAGGGAGTCAAGGTATTCTCTAAGATTGATCTCTGATCATGTTACCATTAGTATAGTGAAGCTCCAAGACGACATTTCGAACAAGATATGGCCATTACGAGTTCACATTAACGCCTTTAGGAATCATAAATGCACTAGTATCATTTATCTCTCTCATGAACAAGATTCTTTTACCATTCTTAGGCTATTTCATCATGGTGCTCATCAACGACATCCTCATCTACTTTAGTAATCGAGAGAAGCATGAACAACATCTAAAAGGGACCTTTGTAATGTTAAGGTCACACTAGTTATATGCCAAGTTTTGATGTGTGATTTTTGGTTGGATCAAGTGGTTTTCCTTGGGCATTTAATTATGAAGGACGGAATGGTAGTTAAT
The DNA here is from genome assembly GCA_039764185.1 of Tamarix austromongolica. NCBI lineage: Eukaryota > Viridiplantae > Streptophyta > Magnoliopsida > Caryophyllales > Tamaricaceae > Tamarix > Tamarix austromongolica. The sequence goes on from CM077815.1 coordinate 59,523,617, forward strand.
CCTTCCAAGGTTCAAGCAGTTTCTAAGTGGTCAACACCAACTTCTATTAAGGAGGTACGTAGTTTTCTAGGATTGGTCAGCTACAACCATAGGTTTGTTACATACTTCTCCAAGATAGCTCATCCATTGAATAACTTACTATAGAAGGATATCTGATTTTAGTGGGATGAGAAGTGTTGTGAAACATTCAAGGAGTTGAAGAAGCATTTAACTACCACCCTAGTGCTCAAACTACCTAGTGGATCAAATGGTTTTAAATTTACAACAATGATTCTTAGCATGGGTTAGGTTGTGTGCTAATACAAAATCGGAGAATGGTGGCATATGATTCTCAAAAACTAAATTAGCATGAGTAAAACTAACCAACACAAGATTTAGAGCTTACTACAGTTGTGTTCGCCCTTAAAATTTAGAGGCATTACCTTTTATGGGGTTCAATGCAAATTCTAAACCAATCGTAAGATCCTTAAGTATATTTTCACTCAATGGAAATTGAATTTGAGACAATGTTAATGGTTGGAGTTGGTCAGGAATTACAACCTGGAGTTAACCTACCTTGAGGACCACCTAGAATTGATCAAATATTCCTACAACAATAGTTATCATGCAAGTATTAAGATGGAACCTTTAGAGTACTTATACGGGAGGAAGTGTCATAGCCCCTTGTGTTGGAGTGACATAGGCGAGATAATTATGTTGGGGCTAGAGATAATCAAGGATCTAACATGACAAATTAAACTAATTTAAGATGGGATGAGAGTAGCCTAGGATTGATAGAAGAGCCATGTAGGTTTGAGAAGATAGATCGATGGTTACAAGGTGGGCAATATGTAATATCCTATTATTCATAAAGGGTTGACTGAGAGGTTATGTAAATTTTGGTTATTGATTTTAATTTGGCATAATGATTTATTTTGAGGCAAATTTGGATTTGAAATGATATTAGAAAGTTAAATTTTAATGAGTTTTTCAAGTGAACCAATCAATTGGTACGTTTCTTTAGCAAAATGGTTTTTGCTTGGCTAAACTGATTGATTGATTGATTAGGGAACTGATCAAATGGTCTATTAAGTAGTTAACTGGTAGGATAAACAGATTGACAGGTTTTTTAAGCTAGGCATATTTTTGAAACTTAATTTGTTGGAAAATTTTCTTATACTGAAATGAAACTTTGTTAACCTATGTTGAATTATTCTTACGATATTCTTAGTATTTTCATGATGTGTTTGGCTTGAAAATGCTGCCTCAAATTAATCTGTAGAGTCAATTGGGACAATTGAGGGGTGGAGATAACCACAACTTTTTCTTCTTCCAAATCTCTCCTCTTTTGAGATCATTACTTCAATCTCAAACACAATTCTATTTAGCTTGGAGATTCCTTCTATGTTGACCTTCCATTATGCCTCTTGTGAATTTCATTTCTATAAAAATTAACTTGTACTCCTCTAAAATCACTATTGGATCTTTGGAGGATAGGTCGGTATAGCTTGGATGAAATCCATCAATTTAACTCAAATTAAAATGGTGAGAATTAGAGTTTAGATTTATTCCTGACCAGATTGTGATTTGTATTGATTGGTTAGCAATAAATAGCCATAATCACAGCTTTTTTCACCTTTCTCCCTCTACACTTCAAACCTTATAATGAAATTCACTTCACTCCCTTGACCATTTCTCTAGCTCCCTATTATTTTAATTATTAAACAAGATAGAGTTATATTCAGGAAAATGGTTGAGTGGTTGTATCCTCTATTTTTTCTTTGGGTGTGGTATGTTCAATCTTTCCTTTATATTTCAATTTCAAATTTATAAATGGTTGAAGGCACTAATGATTTAAAAGGGGATATCGATACTAAAAAGTCAAATTAACTAGGAGGTTGGCTTTGGCTTGGACTCATGTCCATATTAGTTGACTTTATCTTGGACTTATGTCATTTGTGATTAGATTTAGCCTAGAGTTATGTCCATTTTGGTGATTGGCTTTGGCCTGGATTTTATGTCCCTTGGTTTGGATAGGCTTCCATAGAATTTGAGACTATAAGGTGATGCATAGTCCATCGCTTGATGATAAATAATTAGATAATGATGGGAATGATGGTTTGGATGATAATAAGGGTAAAAGTTGGAATGAATTCTTGGATAATGACTTGAATGACTAATTAGGTAATAATTGGAATGATTGACTGGATGTTGGCCTTTATCAATATATGGATAAGGAAATGGTATAACCTTATCAATTAAGCATGTTAGAAAATAAACCCTAGCCATTAATTAGATTAATCTACCCAGTATATGTGTGATTATCAATGTTATTATACTATGAAGATAAGCATGATACATTCTAATTTACCTGAGTTATGCTTGACAGTATATCTTGATGCATTAATACATTTATGTATATGGCATAAGCATGACACATTTTAAATATGATATCCATATTATGATAAAATATTACATAATTGTGGCTTCCATTGAGGAGGCAACTTGGCTTACTCAATATATAGCGTATTGATGTACTCATTTGCTAGTTCACTTGCTCATTCCTAGAAGCAGAAGGCCATATGCAGGTTCATAGGGATGGTCAATAGTGGGCCTACCTTATCTTGGATTCAGGGCTTGAGATCGAGGACATCTAGAGGATTTTGTATGGTCTGCGATTAACCGTGATTTTAGGGCACACCCTAATCTCATTTTATTATAGCCCTATATTCTTAACTTATCAGTCTTCCTATATTTGATTTGGTTAGGAATTGTCGAGGTCCTTTGATGTAAAAGATCTTTTAAATGTTTATGTAACTTAATTTTACACACTTTATTTTAAATTGGTTGGCTTTATTTTAGCCTTGTATCTAATATGGGATAGGCGAAGGATGTCTACCTGTGTTAGGTACGGTAGTAGCACCCTATTTTTCCTAATTGGTTTTAATATTTTCTACTTCTGTGTATTTTTAAATAAAAAATTTCAATATTGAAAAATGTGTGTTATAGATAGAGTCCTTTTGAGAGTCTCTACCACCTAGGGAGTAATGAAGTTTAAAAGAAAGGATAAACTCACTTCAAGGTATATTAGATCATATGAGATTGTGGATCGAGCTGATGAGTTCACTTATCATCTAGAACTACTAATGGATTTGTCATATATGCGTAATGTCTTCTACATATCCTAGTTGACGAAGTATGTAGCAGACCCTTCACATGTCATGTAGCTCGAGTTGTTAAAGCTTGATGAGTCTCTTACTTTATAAAGAATGGATGATAGTATTCTGGGCATAAAGACCACAGCCACACACATGAATAGTGTTCTGCTAGTGAGGTTCCTTTGGTCAAGATATGGAGCCAAGGAGGCCACTTGGGAGGCTGAGCGAGAGATTTATGTAAAGTACCCTATAATACCCCATCTTTTTGTAAAGTGTTGAATGAGAAATTATGCAAATTTTAGTTTTTCACTTTGATTTGGTATTATAATTTGGATTGATGTAAAGGTGGATTTGAATAGAGGTTGGAAAACTAAATTAAATAATTTTTCAGGAGAACCAACCAACTAGTTCCATGAACTAATTAATTGGTTCATCAATTCAGCAAAATGGTTTTTACTCTACTAAATTGATTGACTTGTTGGGAAACCGATCGACTGGTCTATAGAACAGTAGACTGGTAGGCCAAACTGATTGAATGGTTCATTGAGTTGTATATTTTTTGAAACTCAAATTTTTAGAAAATTTTCTTATACTAAAATAAAACTTTGTTAACCCATGCTAAATTATTTCTACAAGATTCTTAACCTTTTTATGATGCAGTTGACCTAAAATTACTACCTCAAACTGAATTCAGGAGTTAATTGGGATAATTGAGGGAGGGAAGATGACCTCAACTTGGTATTCTTCCACCTCTCTCCTCTAAACATTTCTATGATGATTGATTTGATCTCATAATTGATTCTACTCGACTAGGAGATTTCTTCCTCATTAACCTTCCATTTCCCCTCTTATGTATTGCATTTCTAGACCAATTGACCTGCACTCCTCCATGATCACCCTTTGAGCTCTAGAGGATAGGTAACATATCATGGACAAAGTCTACCCATTTAACTCAAATGAAAATGGTAAGAATTTGGGATTTTGATTTAATCCTGAGAACGCTGTGATTTATATCATTTTGTTGGCTATAAATATCCCTAATTATCCCTTTTGTTCACCTTTCTTTTCGCCACCAAAAATACCAAACTCTTTAGCTTTCACCTTCTCCCTCTACACTTCAAGCCTTATAGTTAAATTCCTCTCACTCTTATAATCCTTTCTCTAGCTCCCTCTTATTTTAATTGTTAAGCAAGAAAGAGTAATATTTAGGAAAAAGGTTGAGTCATTAGGCTAAATTATCTTTTATTTTTCCATTAGTTTATAGTATGTTCATTATTTTCCTTCTATTTTAAGTTCAAACATATGAAAGGTATTCATGAAATTGTGAGTTAAAACTTGTTGTTTTCAAGGTTCTGAAAGTTAAGGATTTCACAAGTTGAATGTTCTTATCTAAGGAAAGTTTCATTTGCATCAAGTAAGTTATTCTCGGTTCTAAAATAGGTTATGAGTAAGCTTGCATGTTATGAAACTCATTAAGTATGATATTATATTTTGGCAAGAATATATAGCTTACAAAACTGAGTTTAGATGGTTAGATTGTACATTTTTAGTGAAAAGCATAAATCTTGAGAAAATATTGGGTTGTGATAATTAATGCTAAAATTTTTAATTAAAATAAGCTAAAAATGTGTTTTGTGATGTTAGAACATGTCCTAATGTGCTATGATTAAGATTTATAAGCATGATCTGCATAAAAATGACTATTTGGTGTTGTTTGAGGGCAAATAGATTGACTAATTTCTAGAACATTCGACTGTTTAACCCAACCCGTTGACTGATAAGCACGTAAAGACCTTAGTCTTTCTCTCTACTTAAACCCATCGACTATTTAGGTAGAACTAAATGACCGGTTTGTGAACAATCAACTTATTCCCTCAAACTAATTGACTAGTTTGAGGAAAATCATGGTTTGATCAAGCCAAATTGATCGACTGATCGACTTAAACCGATCGATTGGTTTGACCAGACAGATTGACTAGTTCAATTAATTTGTGTAATGTAGCTGCTTTCGATTAAGATATGCTTTGAGGCTAGGCATGGGATTGTCATATAATAATTTAAGGGATAAAATACATATGTTATCATGGATTAATGACTTGATGAGTGGATTAAATGAAACATGATTTATGACATACTCAATGGGTGTTATAAAGTCTTAATGGGTGTGCCACATATAAAATGTGATGTTTTTGAGAAAAGAGTAATTGAGCATGGAATGTGAATGAATGAAATAGTATAATGGGCATAATTGATATTGGGCAAACATAAATCAAAATTTGACTCATGGTGGAGGATGGACATGCATTAATATGGAAGAGATATGCAAATGTCATGCTTGTTATTTATATGAGCCTTATGTGATCAATTAATCTCATGAATAATGTATTAATCACGTAAAGTGAAAGACAATCGAGTTGTGTATGGGTCTGCGTTACCCGATCCTTAATTAACTATGGAGGGTTAGTCTACCTTCAAAAGTTTATTGGTACCTTGGGGTGGGATCCTAGTAGATCTGAGATCCCTACCTACTCTAGACACTGATGATCTACTAGGGTGTATTAATACTAAAGGTTTTGGTTACCTAGGTAATTGGCTTCGGCTGGACTTATGTCCATTGTGGTTTTCTTCAACCTGGACTTATATCCACCATGGTAATTAGCTTTGGCTTTGACTTTATGTCTATTGGTTTGGATATGCTTTGATGGTATGTGAGACCATGGGGTGGTGTACAATACATTGCTCAATGATGAATAATGGAATAATGATTGGAACCAATGGTTTAGATGATAATAATGTTAAAAGTTGGAATGAATACTTCGATAATGGCTTGAACGAAAAACTATTAATAATAGGAATGATTGACTAGATGTTGACCTATATCAATATATGGATAAGGAAATGGTATAATCTTAGTGATTGAGTAAGTTAGAAAATAAATTTAGTGGCTATCTAGATTGATATAATTTGTACAAATGTGATTATCCATGATATGGTATTATTATAATGATCATGATACATTCTGAGTTACGTGAGTTATGTATGATAGTGAATCATGTAGCATTATTACACTTACTTATATGGCATTAGCATAAAGCTTGTTAAGTATGATGTACATGTCATGATAGAATATTGTATGCTTGTGACTTCCATTAAAGAGGCAACTTAGCATACTCAGTATGTGGCATACTCATATGCCATTTTGCTCTGTCGCCTACTTATTCCCACGAGCAAAGGGCCATGTGCAAGTTTTTTGGTGATGGCCAGTAGTGGGCCTACATCAACTTGGGTCTGAGGCTTAAAAGTGTGGACATTAGGAGATTTTTATGTGGTATGTGACAAACTATGGTTTTGTGGTCATGCCCTAATCATGTTTATAATAATATAGTCATGTGTTCTTAACTTATCATTCTTCCTATATTTAACTTTGTCAGGGGCTGTCAAGGTCCTTTGTTGTAAATAATATTTTAAATATTTGTGTAGCTTAAGTTAACACACAATGGGTTGGGTTGGTTTAGCCTTGTATCTAACTTGGCATAAGCGGCGGATGTCTAACCTATGTTAGATACAGCTATAGCCTCCTATTTTTCTTAGGTGTGTTTAACATTTTTTGCTTCTGCATTGTTTTAAAATGAAATTTTTTTTATAATAAAAATAGGGGTGTTACATACCCAGATTTATTCTCTTAGCATGATGTTTTTTAGTGTGGTGTTTATTTTAAGAGGGTAGTACCCCATTTGTCTTATTGAATGTGGTATGTGATGATTGTGTGGTATGTACTATTAGATTTTAGGCTTTGGAGATACAACCTCTTTAAAGGGGTAATAGTATAATACCCCATATTTTTTGTATAAGTTCTGTTGAATAGAAAGTTATATTGTTTAATAATAAAAAAATGATAATGTTTGATTTTGACTTAGATCTAAAATTGAGTTTAAGGAGATGTTGGATTTGAATATGTTCGACAAATTCAATAACAAGAGTTTTTAAGTGGACCTATCGAGTGATTCTATGAACCAACTAACTATTTCATCATTTCAACTAAAGGGTTTTGTTCAATGGAACCGATCGATTGGTTTGGGAAACTAATCTACTAGTTGGTAGAACACTCGACTGATAGGCCAAAATGATTGACTAGTTGGTCGAGTTAAGTATATTTTTTAACTTGATTTTCCTAAAGAAAAAAAAAGTATACCAAAATGTAACCTTGATAATCCCACACTAAGCTATTTTTGAGAGATTCTTAGCCTTTCTTATCTTGTATCCGACTCTAGCTATTGCCTTGAATTGATTCAAGGGTTCGATTTAGACAATTGAGGGAAATGATAAGCTCACCGTTATATTCTTTCACTTCTCTCCTATGCACACCATTGGGATCATTGCTTCAATTCCCAAACTATCTCCGCTCAGATAAGAGATTCGTTCCCACAATGATCATCCATAACCCTTCTTGTGTTCTATTTTTCATGGCAAATTCGACTTGTATGCTCCAAAGAATCTCAATTTAAATTTAGGAAGGAAAGCCAATCAATATTTGATAAAGATTAACCTATTTAGATTAAAGTTAACCTATAAAATTAGGTTTGTCGATCTGTTGCATAACCCCACTCATTCTTGAACTAATTTGTTGGATATAAATCAGCCAAATCACCCGTTCTACTCACTTTTCTCTCATCCTCTAAGTTTATCTCATCTATCTTGCACCATGTCCTTTCCTCTCCATTTTGAGCTTAATGTTGATTTCTTTCAACTCTTACGATCCTTTTCCTAACTCCTTCTTATTTATATTTAATCAAGGGAGGGTTATATATTGGAGGAGGTTGAGTCTCTCTCATCATAACTTTCCTCTATTTTTCTCTTAGATGTGGTTTGGAAGTTGAAAAATCATTGAGGCTATGTTTTCTCATGAGTTGAAATTTTTTGCTTGCATCAAGTTAGTTACTCTTACCTTTGAAATTTGGCCTAAATAAGCTTGTGATGTGGTGTATTCTACAAAGTGTTAATTTTATAGGTTTTCATGAGAGAAATAAGGTTGATTTGATTAATTGTGAAGCATGTTTCAGTTATGAGCTGGTAAAATGTTGGCAAGATGCTATGATATATTTTGGGTTAGATTTGGTAGAATTTGTTTAGTGAGATTTGCGTGAAAAATGTCTATTCCATGTTTTTTGAGGTAAAAATGATTTACTAGTCCTTAGAATAGTCAACTAGTTGATATAAATCGACCGATCGGTGGGTCTCTAGTGACTTTTGTTACTCTCTACTTAAACCCATAAACTAGTTTGGCTGAACTGATCGACTGGTCTCTAAATAGGTGACTTGTCTATCCAAATTAATGGACCAATTAGCGGGAACCCTAGGTTAGGCTAAGTCAAATCAATTGATTGGTCGGCCCAAACCAATTGACTAGTTAGTGAGACTGATCAACTAGTTATGCCAAACCAATCGAATGGTTCAATCAAATTATGTGATTTTGATATTTTAGCTTTGATATTCTTTGAGGCTATAATTAATGTTGCTATAGGATTATTTAGTTATGAAAATAAATCGTTTGGCATGGATTGAAAAACCTAATGAATGGTTTAAACGGATCATGGTCTACAACATTCACAATTAGTGCTTGGGAAGGCCTTTAGTGGAAAAACCCAAATAAGTATTCTATGACATTAAAGGGGCAATAAAATATGAATTATTAGCCTAAAATTGATTCTCATAATTTATTGATTAATATTGGATAAGCCTTAATGGAAATTGCACCACATGGTTCGCAGTAAAAAATGGCTAAGATGGAATAATAATATAAATGGATTACTCCGACGTTGTATGGGCCATATATGATCACATGACCTTAAAAATGATATGTTAATCACTTAAAGTAGAAGATGATCAAACTGTGTATGGGTTTATCTTACTCGATCCTCAATTAAATACTGGGGGTTAGTTTTTGTTTAGGCATTTATTGGTACCTTCAGGCAGGATATTGGTAGATCCAAATGACTTAACTAATCTAGATACTGATGATGTACTAGTGAATATCAATATTAAAGGGTCTGGTTACCTTGGTGGTTTTTGGCTTCAGCATTGACTCTATGTCCACTAGTGGTTACTTGGTTTCGGTCGGACTTTATGTCCTTTGGTTTAGATAGGCTTCTATGGTATGTGAAATCATGGAGTAGTGAAAAGTCCATCGCTAGAAAAGAATCAAAAATAAAAATGTGGATAAAGAGAAAAATGTAAGGAAAAGAACAAGAAGAGAGATAATAGCTTATAAATAAATGAACTAATGGATTATGTGAGTCGAAAAAATGGATTGAAATAACCCAAAACCCTAATTTTAAGAATTATAGCTAATTAAAAATTAATTAAGTAAATTATTTTATTGAAGTAAAAGGGAATTAATTAAATAAAATCAAGAAGAAAATAATAAATATTTTAATTAGGAAAATTTGGGTATTTTGCTAATTAAAATGAAATTGAGAAAAAATCTTTCAAAAATCCTAAATTAACCTAAAAGGAGAATTTAATTATTATTTTATTAAAATATTATTATTTTTAAATATTCTAAAATACCAAAATATTTTAAATACCCTAACCCACCTATTTTTCCTTTTTCCCTTTTTCTTTTTTTTCCCTTTGTCCTCTCCTTTTTCCTTTTTCTTTCTTCCTTCCTCTCCTTTCTCTTTTTCTCCTATTTCTCCCCGACCTGGGCCAACCCTATGGCCCAAACTCCTTTCCTCCTGAACGGCCTAGGCTCACACCGCACACACTCACCCCCCCAATCGACCGGTTCCCTCTTTCTTTTCTTTTCTTTCTTTTTCTCAGACCGCCCGATCCACTCCCGTCCCTCTTCTTCCTTCTTCTCCCTCCCCCATCGCGACCTGCAACCTCCCCCAACCTACACCGTGAATCTCTCCACCGACCACACTCGCTAACCATCCATCTCTCTTCTCCCTTCCTCACTGATCCACTTGTCATTTTGACCCAAGTAACCCTCCCCTCTTCTCGTGCACCATTTCTTCCTCCCTAGCCAATCGCAGCCTGCCATGGCAAACCTATGCTGGCTTATTGTCGTAGGCCAGTGTGCCCTCACCTACCTACCCCTATTCTCATGTTCTCCTCTAACCTTATTCCCCTCCTTTGGCCCTATAAATACCCCATTACAAGCCCCGAACCCACAACCTAGAAAATCCCTTTTGTACACCACCACCTTATCAAACGCCCGTGTTGTTGTCGTCATCTAGCACCACCGCTCAAGCCACCCACAACACCACTACCTACATCACCCTCTACCCAACTGTACCTCTCTCCTCCCTCATTTTTCCCTGCACGAGCCACCCTACCAGTGCAAAGCACCCTTCTCAATCAGCCACTCCTTTTCCCCTACCACTTTTCGTAGCACCGTCCACCACCACTCCTACAGCAACCACCACCCTTTATACCTCCCAAAAGCACCTACAAACCTTCCTCTACGTTCCCCTACCCTCATTTTCCCTTTCCTCCATATCCTCCTCCCTTTCTCATTTTCCACCACTCTTAGCCACCACAGCACCGCCGCCTGCACCACCACCTTTGGGCGCACCACCACCCTTATTCCAACCCTCTCAACTTGGGCAGCCTCAACCACCCCAACTTCCACCCTCATTCCCCCTCTCATATTCCCAACACTCAACTAACCTTCTCTTTTTCCTCTTTCCCTATTGCCACCGCAGTTATGCACTGCCGCCAGTCACCACCAACCCTAGGTGGTACTTTAAACCCTCTCAACCATTAAATCCTAATTATTCAAGCCTTATTCATTTTAATTGTATTATTATTATTATTATTATTATTATTATTATTATTATTATTATTATTATTATTATTATTACTATTAAGGGTCGAAACCTATTTTGTCATCATTTTGATTATTATCATTATTATTATTACTATTACTACTACTACTACTACTACTACTACAATGAATGGTTAAAAACCTATTTCACATTATTTCTATTAATACCATTATTTTTATTATTATTATTATTATTATTTTCACATTATTTCAATTAATACCATTATTATTATTATTATTATTATTATTGTTATTATTATTATTATCACGATTATTATTATGGTAAAAATATTCAAATCCTTATATTATCATCATTTCAAATATTACTATTATTACTATTATCCTTAGCAATATTAGTATTTTGTTAGTGTTACTATTATTAATTATTATTTTATCCCTAACCCTATTATTAGTCTTAGCCTGAAAATACTAGTGTTTCTATTACTTGGAGTATTAGTATTACCATTATTATTAATATCGCTATTTTTGCTATAACTAGTGTTAGTATTATTATTATTATTATTAGAGAAAATAAAGCTATTGGATTTAATAATATAAATATGGCTATAGATATTATTAAAACCCCTATTTTTCACTTGTAATATTTTATTTAATAATAGTAACCCTAATCTTAGAATAAAATATGAAATAATAGTATTTTTGGTAGGAGAGAAACTAATCCTTATTTTTTCCCTCTTATAGGTGAAACCGGTCAAAACCCTAAGGAGGCATAGGAGCGTGCTCCAAGACCGGTGATGTACAAGGTAAGGGTGCAGCTAAGGCCTTATGTGTGCTATGTGCCTTATATGCCTTGTATGCCATGTATCATGATATGTTATGTATCTTATGCTTATCGTTATAACTATTTTATGGGTAGCTTAGCTTAGAGTTGAGGTATGCTAATGTGTTATCTTATGGCATGTGTATAAGATATATATATATATATATATATATATATATATATAATGTGATGTGTTATGGCCTTTTAGGACATGCATGCTAGGATATGTAATGTGATGATATAGGGTGAAATGATGAAAAGGAAAAATGGGGAAGTAAGTTGACCAAAGGGGAATAAGTTGACCAAGGGATGTAGGATTGACCTAAACATCCCATGATCCATGAGAGGAAGAATAAAAGGATCCTTAAAGAAAAATAACGTGGATGAACTTTACACGGGAAAATCTAGAGTTTGCATGGGAGACTCTAAGGTTTTGTATGGGAGAATCTAGGGTTTTTCATGGGAGTTTTAGGGTTTTGCTTGAAAAACTTTGAGGGTTTGTATGGGATGGATGGAATCTACATGGGGTAAAATTTCTGTATGAAACGTTTACTTGGGGTGTGAGGAAGGTAATGGAAGAGTTGTTTGGGTGATTGGAGGCTAGGGGTGAAAAATAGTATGTGGGACAATATAAGGGTGTATAGGAGACCGAGCTAGGGTTTGGGAGGAAACCCTAATATGAGAGGGTGGTAAAAAGGGAAAATAAATTAGGATGAGTGGAGTATGAGATGAGGATGGAAGATTATCATGTGAGAGATGAGCATGGGTAGCATTGGAAAATAAGAGTGGAAGGTGATAAATGGAGGGATGACATGTGGAAATAAGAATGCTAGGGTTTGGCTTGGCCAGCTAGGGTTTGGTGTGGCCACCTAAGGATTTGTGGTCACACTTGTACTTGGTGAGTAAAGTGAGACGATGAGGGTCGAATCCAAGGGTTGTGATGTGTGGGGTGTTAAAATAGTTTGGGTTGTGTGAGGTGGAGAAGGATGGGCCACATAGGCCTAAATTAGAGTTTCTAGAGAAAACCCTAGAGTAAGATAGTGAGTGGACTTGGAGGTGTAAGGTAGTGGGCCTTGACCCATACACTTAGGATTTGGGCCTCTAGTGCGAGTTAGGGTAAGGAGGAAAAGATGTTGGGGCAAGTTAGGAGGTGCAGGAGTGTCAAGATATGGGACAGGCCCTATTAGAGGATAAGCATAAAGGGAGTTAGTCATGCATGTCTAGGGTAAAAATTTTGAATAAGACACGATAAAACATTAATCATGTAAAGTAGAAGAATATTGAGCCAGGCCCGGACCAATCCACCGGCATATAATAGTGGTTAGGTGCGTTATGCCCTATAAGTGACCGCTCCACCAGCTCTAATAGTAGTTAGGTGCATTCTGCCCTATAAATGACCACTCTACCAACTATAATAGTGGGGGATCCTGAGCTTAATAAACCAAACCTTAAATTTACTAAGACATATAAAATACAATGAGTACTTACAGTGGAACACTATAAAAGTCGGGGCCTAACTGATCCACCGGCGAATAATAGTGGCCAGGAGCATCTTGCCCTAGAGACCGATCTACTGGCATATAATAGTGGCCAGGTGCTTTTTACCCTACAAGTGATCGATCTACCAGCTATAATAGTAGGGTTCCCATACTCGCATGGATTGATAAATAGGATGGTGTGAAATGAGTACTGATCAGAGATTAAATAATTAATTTACCTAGACTATAGCTTGGCCTTTATTTATCTGTAATTATTGTATGCTATTATGTTATCATGATTGGATTGTGTGCCTTTGTGTTTTGGCCTTATTTCCCGGTTACCTTACTCAATACATACCATACTAACCTCCCTTTTATGGGTACTGCTTCTTCCCATGAGTAGAAGACCCCTCTGACTTTGTGCAAGTTGGTGATGCCTTTGATGGTTACGAAGCACTGAGTGTTGAGCATGGTCTTGGAACGGAGATCAAGAGAGGCGTGGCCAGACTTTCTTCTTTATGATTTTCTATTTTGTATTGGATTTTCTAGAACTAACCCTTTATCATTTTGTAGACATTTTCCCTTTTAACGAACTTTAACTATGTACACTGGATTATGACTCTTTTTCACGCACTCTGACTTCTATTTTATAATTGTTTAATGCTTATTTGAAGTCTTTCTTAGCTTTGATTTATTATGGTTATTAAATTTCTTTTGGCCTTGTGGTTAGTACGGGAACGGATGTGGGTTGGACTTGTACTAATCACGGCAGTAACATTCCTGAAATTCACAAGTTTTAATTTAATTACTTCTGTTAAATTTTAATTTAAACGAATTTTTTCAGTAGTGAATTTTGAGGTATTACATGGACTCTTTAGGAAACTATGTGCATGAATGATAGAAGCTGATGTGGAAGATAACAGAGAATTATCTTTTCATAATGTATGATATTTTGAGATTAATCTTCACTAAGATCAACACAACTCACTTCAAAAGAACAATCACAAAGTTTTCCATAGAGAATAATACTTAAACTCTCAAAATAAACACAATTGAAGAGGAAGGAAGAATTTGAAAATTCTAAATTTTATTTTACTTAATCATTCTTCGTTTTATGTATAAGTTCGACACATATGTATATATATAGATATATGAGGCCTTAGTTCCCATTTTATAAACCAAGTCAAGCCCAACTGATCTAGATATCTAAATAAAGAGCTAAATTAATGCACTACATGCCATATTATGCATATATTAATCTACAGTTGCAAGTTAGAACACATTACAAAGTTTACATAAAATATCAAATCTAAACAAAACCCAACTCATGTAATACATTAAATAGTTAAGTAATCAATCTTCATGTCTTGTGACTTTGTCCTTTATGCAACTTTTCAATCCATATCTTGTCATTGTCTTATACACTAGATGTATTTGGTAAATTTTTATATAATACTTTCAAGAATCACTTAACAAAACATTATTAGAGTTATCATGAAGGTGTTCAATAATTTTAAGAATAATTGGTGTCATCTCAAAATATGCTAACTCATCACCTCCAATAACAGAAGAATAAGAAGGAGATGTTCTTTCATCATTCTCTCATTGTAAAAGAGAATTTATTCTCAAATTAGCATCACTATAACAAGGAGATAAATCAACAAAATTGAAAATTCTAGAAACTCCCCTATAAGATTCAAGTAATTCTAAATTATAAGCATTATTTTCAAATTTTATTAAGATTTTGAATAGTCTATCGATTGTTGGCATAAGTTTATTTTATCTTAATTTTGGAGATCTTTCTTTTCTTAAATATAGCCAAATCAAATTTGCTGATGAAAACACTTGTGTAATTTTATTTTTGTTTTCTTGAGTTTGGTTTTTAGCATTATATTTCTCAATGGTGTTCATAATTTCCTTATGAAGTTTCTTAAATAATTCAACCCTTTATTTAAAATAATAGTTCTTAATATCATAGTTCTTTAATGATAACATATAAATAAGTAAATAAGGATTAACTTCATAGAAAATTTCAAATGGACTTGAACGAGATGAACTTGAATGACTCCTAGTATACGAAAATTCAGCATGTACAAGTTTTATATCTCAACATTTTGTACTTTCGTTAAGTAATCATCATATTAAAGTTTCCTAGGTCCTATTAGTCACTTCCGTTTGACCATCTATTTGGGGATGATGGGATGTACTAAACAACAACTTATTACCTATCATATGCTAAAGTGTCTTCTAAAAGTAATTTAAAAATTTTACATCTCTATCTAGCACTATACTTTTGGGAATACCATGTAACCTTACCACTTCTTTGAAATCTAAATCCACCACATGATTTGTATCATCTATTTGATTACAATAAATAACATGTGCCATTTTAAAGAACTTATCAGCCACTATCATAATAGAATCCTTTCCCCTTTGTGTCCTTGTTAACCCTTAAATAAAGTTTGTACTAACCCCCTTCTATGGTTTAATAGGAATAAGTAAACGAGTGTACAAACCTTTATAAGAGAAACTCTTTCTTGAAAAGTCATATATCTCCCAATAATATCTTGTATAAATTTTATCATTTGTAACCAATATATGTTCTTCTATATTTCCAATTTTTTATGGATACCAAAATGACTAGCTACACCCCCTCGTCTAATTCCTTAACAAGTAAATCACGTACACAAGAATTAGGTATACACAACTTATTAAGTTTGAAAATAAATCCATCTTGAAGTACATAATTACTATGACTATGATTCTTTTTACATGCATCAAAAATCTCAAAGAAATCTTCATCTTTTACATATTATGCTTTCAACATTTCCAAACCTAATAACTTAGCATCCAACATAACAACTAACAAAGATCTTCTTGGGAATGTATCTGCTCCTATGTTTTCTTAACCCTCAAAATTTTTGATAGAAAACACAAAAGATTGTAATAAATTAACCCATTTTTCATATTTAGGATTGATTTTCTTGTGCCGATGCAAATATTATAAACTTTAATTATCTAAATGCAAAACAAATAGTTTACTTCTCAAATAATGGCTCCATTTTTCTAAGCATCTTATGGCAACATAGAATTCTTTATCATATATGGAGTAATTCAATTAGGCCCCATGTAATTTTCACTAACAAATGTAATGGCTCATTTTTCTTGTAAAAATACACCTCTTATCCCTACCCCACTAGTATCACATGTAACTTCAAATAAATTATCAAAGTTAGGCAAGGATAATACTGGTACATTACATAGTTTTTCCTTTAAAGTCTCAAAGGTTTTAGTTGCATTCTCTTCCCATTTGAATTCGCCTTTCTTCATGTGATGTAGCATTGGCACATAAATAATTGAGAATTCTTTGATGAATCTTCTATAAAAACTTGGTAGCCCATGAAAACTCATCACCTCATGAATATCCTGGGGCATAGGCCAATCTTGAATAGATTTAATCTTTTTGGGATCCACTTTTATACCTTTACTACTTATTTTATAATCAAGGAAAATAATACTTGAAAGCATAAAGTTATATTTTTTCATATATTTTAGCTTTCCTTAGCTTATCAAATAATCTCCTCAAATGAATACGATGATCATGCTCAATTTTACTATATATAAGAATATTGCCTAAGTATACCACATGGAATTTTCCAAGAAAAGGATAAATAACTTCATTCATTAGTTTCATAAATAAACTATGTGCACTACACTATCCAAAAGATATCATAGCCCATTCATAAATATAATATTTTATTTTAAAATTAGTTTTCCATTCATCCGCTTCTCCTATTCTCATTTGATGATATCCACTCCTTAGATCAATTTTAGAGAATACTTGTGCTTTACACAATTCATCGAACATTTTATCTAATATAGTCAAAGGAAATTGATATTTGATAGGTATAATGTTTAGAGTTCCATAATCAATACACATGCACCACATACCATCTACTTTTAGAACAAGTAATGTTGGTACAAAACATGGACTCATGCTCTCTCTCATATATCATTTTCATATGAGCTCTTATATTTGTTTCTATAATTATTTAGCCTTTTTTGGATTACATCTATAGGCAGGTTGAATGGGTTAAGACACACAAGGCGTTATGTCTATAACATGTTATATTCCTCTTTTAGGTTATAATCAGGTGGTAAGTCATCAAGAAATACATCAATAATCTCATTTAATCAAGGATTACTATCATTTTCCTCCTTTTTATGGATTCTTTGATAATCAAAGCATATCAACTACCTTCTTTCTTTATATATTATATTATAGACTTTTTCATGTAAAAATAGTCTCTTTTTATTCTTGAATATGTTATCATTATCACACTTAAAAGGCTTAATTTAATGTATTTTCTTATTCTTTTGAACGAGATACTCATTAGTAATACCATTATGAATAGCATGTCTATCATATTACCATGATCTACCTAATAATATTACATATACATAAGCAAAACATCATATAACATGTCAACATGATAATTTCCAAATCAAAATGAGATTAGGGCTTGTTTGGTTATCTTGACTCCTTTATCTTTATTAATCCATTGAAGAGAATAAGGTTTCAAATGTGATGTTGTCTCTAATCCCAACTCTTTCACTATATTCTTATTAGCAAAATTTGTACATGATTCATTATCAAATGATAACCTAGAAAACCGTGTCTCTTACTCTTCCTTTAGTCTTGAATATCTTCTCTCATTGGTTGGATTGATAATTACCTTTAATTTTAAGAACTCTTTGTAGCACATAAAAAACACTGCCCTCATCCTTGGAATCACTTGAAAGTATTTCACTTTGCTCGAAATTAAGGTATTCATCACAAGTTTCCATAGTTGCAATATCTTGTATAGGAAACACTCTCTAAAAAGGGCATCCTCTAGCAAATAGTCCATATTCTCATAATTTAAAGCATTGCTTTGTGGAGACCTATTGACCTTAGCCTTACCTTTCTCCTCTCAAGTAATTCCTTGATTCTTATCAAAATTTATAGAACTTGAGGTACTCGTCCCATACTTTGTAGCTTGTGCACTTAAGTAGTACTTTGTAGAAGAATGACTTTGTTTGGTGTAAGGCTTAGTGGATCTGAAATGCTTTTCAAATCTCAAAGATAGCTTAATCATATCATCAAGAGAATCATATAAGCAAATTTCAACTTTATCTAGAATCATCATGTTAAGGCCACCTAGAAATCTAACACATGTTTGTTCCTTTTTTTCCTCATGGGTGTCATATATAAGTGCTAATATCTTAAACTCCCTAGCATATTATTTAACCCATAGAAGTCATTGTCTAAGAGTAGTTAATATAATGTAATTATCTTTCACTATAAATTTCTTTCTCCAATGCTTCTTAAGCTTATAATAAGATTTTATTTTAGATTTACCTTCACTTTCTCTAATCCTTTTAAAGTTATCATACCATATCCTAACAAACTTCTTAAATCTAAGAGTATCTAGTTCACACTTTTGATCATCGTGATAATCCTTGGATTCAAATATAGCCTCTACCTTATGTAACCACATAAGAAATAAATCAAAATCAAATTTACCAGCAAAATTGAGAAGAGAAAGTTCGATACCTTTATTATAATACCCCAAATTTTTAGCTAAACCTAATCCCTAGTAAATAATATTGTAACATAGTTCTAACCTTATAAAATTTATTTTTCTATCTTACCCTAACTCTCTAATCCTAAATTTTGTCCTAACTCAAATCTTTATTTATTTATTTTGGATTATTAATACATACCCTAACCTAAATTATGTAAAACTAATCCTAATTATAAATCCAAACCAAAATTATTTTCCTTTTTCCTTTTCTTTTCCTTTCCCCACTTGCTCGACTTCTTTTTTTTTCATATTGCATGAAGCCACTCTTTTCCCCCAACAAAAAATCCCCTATTGTGCTCCATACTCCATAGCCTACATACACTACTCTCACCATCACCCATCAACTCCATATTTTTTCTATGTTGAAATCCTTGCCCAATTACCACCCTTACTCTTCTCTTCCTACATGTGTATATGTGTATGTAAGGAATATTTAATGCATCAAACCACCCCCTCTTTATCCTTCTATTTTCTATATAAAAAAATTCACCATCATTCAGCCTTCCTTCCTCCTTCTCTAACTCTCCTTGGTGTCACCAAAACATCCACGAAAAACCACCATCAATAGCCCTTATCATTCCTTCACCACCATCACCAGCAAGCTTTGCCATCGCCTCACCCCAAGCATAGGAAAAACCCACCATTCCTACCTCCTCCCCTTTGGAATCCTACACCCAAACCTTTCTTTTTCTTTTCCTTCATTAGCTTAGGCAAAAAAAATCGCTCCACACCCTTACCACCAGTAAAAATAATTGCACCACACCCCTACCACCAACCAAACCAATCAATCCTTACTCCTCCTTCGGCCTCCCCTGCCAATCCTAACCCCCTTAATAAAGCACCCATTGTTGTTTCACCTCCACTAGGAATGGTAGGTTGTTTCATTTCTATCCTCCCTTGCTCGACAACCCCAACCGATCCCCTCCTTTGTTGTGTAAGATTTTACCGACCACACCTTCGATCATTATTTTGATTGTTATCAGATCCTTTCACTCTTTCTTTCCTTAAACCCTTTATTAATTATGTTATTTAAATTTTAATGATGTTTTTTTTTATTATTCTTAGGTGATTTACTTGAAGTTTCAAAAAAGGCAGGATAGAATAAGTGTGCTTAGAGACTAGATGCCTTTTTTGTAAGGATACTAGTCGATGTTTGAGGTTTTGTATTGAATGCTTCTATGAATATGTTTATTATCATGTTAGTTTTGTTTCACTATTAAATTCATGTTCTTGATGATATTATATATTAATATGAAATATATGATAGGAAGAAAGAAGGAACGATGAAAAAAGTGTTGATACGAGATTTCTATAATAAGTCGTATTTCGTGGGTGAACAAAAAGTAGAAGAGTAATATAGACTTAATAAAGTTTTATATATGGAAAAATAATTATATTTAATATGTATGTTGGTAAATGGAATATTTGGAAATAATGATATTGAAGGTATAAGATTTTTGTAAGATAATGGTTATTTGCTACCTTTAAGCGTATTTTGGTCAATATGGGTTAATATGAGAATTTTGGTATTTTAACATGTTAGGTGGATTAAAATTATTATAATAAGATAATTTGGGGTGATTGGAGTGATTATGAATGTCATACATTACTCAAAATGAGAAAATGGTTTAATTTAGGAATAATGATCTTAAAACAATAATGTTATTATCACTTGTATAAAACATTAAAGTTATACCACAAATTTTGGATATGTTGGTAATATGGGAATTTTAGGGATGTATATTGAACTTGGTAATTATATGAGCCTTATGGAAAAATTTATGACTTACCTATGAAATTAGGGTTTTAAGAGCCTTATGAATAGTAACTTTAGAGATAGGGCTATTGTCGCATGTGTAAGATGTGGGAGTTATACCTTAAATTTTTGGTATATTAATAAAAAATAATATTTGAGAAATATGTACTAAATTTTATGGGTAAATGACCAATATGGGAAAAGTTATGTCTAAATTGTGAATTTAGGGTTTTGAAGGGAATATAAGCAACTTAACTTTTGATAACGGTCTTGTTATTAGTATATTGATGCTTTTTCCTGGCTTAATTATGTTTTTTACTTATCATAGAAATCATGAATAAGATAGTAATCATTTAAAGTAAAACATCACATGAGTCAGGATTAATTATATATTTCCTTTCCACTACATAAGAATATTAGTTGGGCACATTCTGCCTAGGGGTTATATATTTATAATTGTTCCACCAGTTGAGAATAGTGGCCGGATCATTTTTCCCGAGGTTGTATATTATTACTATTCCATCGGTAGAGAATAGTAGGGTCCTTAAACTTAATCTTAAATAAATCCTGACAACAATCATAATCATTGATAAGATGCTAAACACTTATAGTGAAAGACTACACGAGTTAGGACCGTTGTACATGTCCGTTCCATAGAACAAGAATAGTGGTTGGGATCATTTTTCCCTAGGATTTTATATATCGATAACCATTGGGATCATTTTTATCTAGGATTGTATATATCGATAACTGTTCCATCGATAGAGAATAGCGGGGTCCCTAAACTCAATGAAATAAAAGAATGGATCACGTTATATTCTAATGGCATGAATCTAAAATCTATAATTACCTTGTGTTGATTATTGTATCTCGTATGTATGTTACTTTCCTATCTAAATGCATGTAATTATATCTTTTCCTATTTTGACTGTATTGTTACCTTACTCGGTATGTAATGTACTGATTATCCTTTTTATGAGCGCTACTCTCTCTTATGAGTAGATGACCCGAATGTTTATGTATAGGTCGATGAGGACCCAATTGATGAATTTGCAGCTTTTGACCCTTTGTATAGGGCAAAGTAACTTTGTGTATTTAAACTCTAGACGTAGAGTGATGTTATCCGGATGCTAGTTTTACTGATATACATTTTGGACTCTTAGATCTATGGTATCTCTTTTTGTATTTTGTTATTGTACCTTAGATTAAATCTCAAAACTCATATTTACATTCATAAGCCTTCTCTCATTTCTAGTACTCTATTCTACTCTTATTGGTTTTTAACCTTATGATTCATGTGAGGATGGTGTAGTAAAGAAAAAACTTGCATCAATTATGGTGGTAACACTCTATTATTTTGATTTTTCTTCCATTGTAAAATGAAATTTTATAGTAGTAAATTTTGGGGTGTTATAAGTTGGTATCAGAGCTTCGGTTTTGATTACTATGTTTCGTTTTCAAAATTATGTTTTCAAATGATCCCTTATCTCATTTTATTGGTCTATTTCATATTTTAGCAATACTCAATTCTGTAAAAACCCAAATTAACTTGTAAGGAATTGAGAATAGGTAGCCTAGGTGGCCTTTGAATGTGATTATGTGTACTATGTGTTAATAAATGAGGAATAATTTCCCTAACTTATTTTCTATCTTGCAGCTAGTTTTCTATGGTTCTTAATAGTTGTGTCGGTCGTTTAGATAAGACCTTTAAGAGGTTCACTGAGTTTGTTAGACATCCGTCACGGCCTCAGCTACCACCACTGCCTTCACATCATCCACATGAGGGTATTGAAGAATAATGGCTTTAGAGGGTTATGAGACATCACCCACCAATCTACACTGGCGAAAAGGACTCAGTCGTCTTGGAGGGATGGATTTGATACATGGAAAATATTACAAGGCTATGGATTATCCACCTACTCGGAAGACAGGCATAACAACTTTCTTTTACCGAGGAGCTATTGACACTTGGTAGGTAGGTCATCGTGTGCAAGGAGAACTATTGATGTCCTGGGAGGACTTCAAGATGGGGATCCATACTAATTTTTATCTTGAGAGTCTTAAGAAATACAAGTTGAAGGAGTTCATGAAGCTCACTTAGGAAGGTATGGCAGTGAGATAGTACCATGCCTGATTCACAGATCTTTTGATGTTTGCACTGAGCTTAACAGCTAGCGAGTCTATTGTTGTTTACTAGTTTAGGCAGAGTGTCATACACCAAATTCTTCATCAAGTCTAGCTACGTGTGGCCTTAGACTTTTCTCACTCCTTAAGAGGCTAAATCGGCCTTTCTCCACAAGTGTACTAAAAACTTAGGCTAGAGATGCCTCTTAGACCACCACATCGAACCCTTTATAAGAGAACTTAAGAGAGAGATTTTAGAGAGAGAAAGAGAGATTTTGTTATAGAGTGAGAAGATCTAAATACAACCCTTTTTGGATGATTTTCAAATGCCTCTACCCCCCATTTATAGGAGAAGATCCACCCCTTCCCCTCCCCCATGAAGATTCTATAGATGGGCATAATAGATTTCTCTAAAATGGCCTAATATGTCAATTATGGTTTCTAGAATAGTCCATTAGGGTTTCTAGAGTGCTCCCTTAGGGTTTCTAGAATTATCTATGATCATCTATAAAAGTGGAGAAGGATATAGATACACCTCCCTCTAGAACCTTTGAGAATCATTCACGAGAGCATAGAACCCTATAAATCTATCCATAATTATCTAGAACATATAATGATATTATAGATTATTCTAGGACTAGTGGAACCTCAATGCAGGCCCTTCGATGTGGCCCATAACAAGGGGCTCCATTTCAAGATCCACAAGATGATGGGTGTTGTGGCTTTCCAAGACTTAGCCATATTGTATGAGCTAGTGTGTTGTTGATACTATAGTATAGGAGCATGCTTCCATTCTAGGTAAGAGTAATCTAAAGACAAAGGTTTTGGAAGGTATACCTCCCAAATTCTAGTAGAGGAGTCAGCCAAATGGTTTTATTAGGCATTAGGATCAGCCGAGATACTCTGTTAGTCGATGATGCAGTAGAGATCATCCTGGCCGAGACTGTGAGGGCATACCTTTCTATTACCGCATTTGTGGCCATAAAAATTTTGAGTGTTAGTAGTATAGGGGTCAATTCCATCCATAAGGAGGTTAATTTCAATAAATTTGACCACTTATACCACAACAATAGGCTTATCAGCAACAAACCTACCAGCTCTAGTAGTTTTAGTAGAGAGCACCTACCAAAACCAGTGGATAGCCTAGGGAGACACAAGGGAGACCACAAGGGCCTCACCCTTTTCCATAGAAGGGAGGAGGACACACTCAGGGTTTCAAAGGGTATTATGGAGGATACCAGGGAGGACATTCAGACGAGCACCTAAATATCATCAATTAGGTAGAGGTTGGTTGATAGTTGGATGTGGTCACTAATAGGGCATCTTTATCTTTTGTGTCTACTACATTTGTTGCTAACGCTGCCTTATATCCATCTTCTACTGTATCTATGTCTGTGATGTTGCCTTTTGGGGATAGATTGGATTGCATTAGGCTCTATTCAGACGTGACCTTAGAGATAGGCGAGTAGACTTTCTAATAGACTTAGTTGAGATGGACCTTTGGGACTTTGACCTTATCCTTGGGATAGACATGTTGAGGAAGTACACGGCAATGATAGACTACACATAGGAGTGAGTCGTGTTTATAAAAGGTACAAGCCTAGGCCTATGACGAAGGTCTTATCTTCCCATACATTGTATTATTTGGTACAAAGGGGTTACCTTATGTATTTGTGTGGAGTTCAAGAGTTGAATAAGGATGTGTCAATATTAGAGGATATTTTAGTTGCTCGGGAGTTTTCTGACAAGTTTACAGAGGAGAACCCAGGCATACTACTAGTACATGAGATAGACTTTACTATTGAGTTAGTACCAAGGGTCAAGCTAGTTTCAAAGGTACTTTACGGGATGGCACCAATAGAGTTACAAGAGTTGAAGGACTAATTGGAGGAGTTGGTGGAGCATAAGTACATTCACTCAAGTGTGTCTTCATGGGGAGCACCAATATTTTTCGTGAAGACAAAGGATGGAAGCTTAGTTTGTGCATTGATTTTCAAGTTTTTAACCAATTGATAGTGAAGAACTACTATCCACTTCCAAGGATCAATGATCTATTTGACTAACTTAAGGGTGATTAGATCTTCTTAAATATTGACTTGAGGTTAGAATATCATCAGTTATGCATTGCTGAGATAGACATCATGAAGAAAAACTTTAGGATACAGTACGGACACTACGAGTTCACAATGATGCCTTTTAGGCTCATGAATGCACCTAATGTCTTCATAAATTTGATGAGGAAGGTTTTTTAGCCATTCCTCGATCAATTTATGGTGGTTTTCATAGACAATGTCTTGGTATACTTTTGGAGTATAAAGGAGCATGAATAAAATCTATATACAATTTTGTCACTCCTTAGAGAGCATAAGTTATATGCTAAACACTCCAAGTGTGAGTTTTAGCTTCAAGAGGTTGCATTTTTGGGACATGTAGTGTTAGGAGGAGGAGGAGGAGTCATAGATACAACGAAGATTTTGGCAGTGAATAAGTGGAAAGCACCCACTAGCATCCTCGAGGTTTGTAGTCTTCTAGGATTGGCCATGTATTACAGATGCTTTTTTCAGGACTTTTTGAAAGTAGCTCATCTCTTTATGAACCTTTTGAAGAAGATGAACTAATTTTAGTGGGTTGATGCTTGTGATGGATCATTTCAGGAGTTGAAGCAATGGTTGACTACGACACCAGTTTTGATTCTACCTTAGGTTATTGAAGGATTTGAGGTTTACAGTGACGCATTAAAGCATGAACTAGGTTGTGTTTTGATACAACATGGTAAGGTAGTGGCTTATACTTGTCGTCAATTGAAGCAACATGAGCAGAATGACCTGACACATGATTTAGAGTTGGCAACCACCATTTTTACACTGAAGATTTTGAGGAATTATCTATATGGGACTCAGTATAGATTCTACACTGACCATAAGAACCTCAAGTATATATTCACTTAAAAGGAGTTGAATATGAGGTAGAGGAGATGGCTAGAGTTGGTGAAGGAGTATGATATCGAGTTAACCTACAATGAGGGTAAGGCTAACGTCATTGTAGGTTCCTCGAGTAGAATCACATCACACTCTTTGAGTTCTATTGTAGTGCTTAGTCAGTTGTTGGGGGAGCTTGGTGAGATGGGGATAGAGATGATCTAGCATGGTGACTTAGACATGTGGATAAGTGCCTTGACGATCACGCCAATGGTTTTTTATATGATCCGAGTGGGATAATTTGGAGATGTTAAACTTGAGAAGATTTAGAAAAAGATTTAGGACGGTAGAGCTAATGGTTTTCCAGACTCATAAGGATACCAACATGCGCTACAAAGGTCGATGATGTCTACCTCAAAGTTTTACTTATCTGAAGCACCAAATTTTAGAGGAGGGTCATTGTACTCAATATTCCATCCACCCAAGATGGGATAAGTTGTACAAACACCTCAAGAGGATCTACTAATGGCCTCGCATAAAGCGAGAAGTGGTGGAGTTCATGTCTAGATGTTTGACATGTCAAAAGGTTAAGATCGAGCATCGAAGACCTGTAGGGTTGGTTCAGCCTTTAGATGTTCTGAGTTAGAAGTGAGATTCCATCTCGATGGATTTTATGAGTGAGCTACCAAGGACTAGCAATGAGTGTGAGAAAACAAATTCACACCACCTCTCCTTCTTAAAACGAATACTTGACTCAATGGGAATTACATAATTGATTTGACTACACAATCTACGTTATCATCGATAGGTTGACTAAGTTAATGGTATTAATGACAATAAATTTGACTTGGAGT
This sequence comes from Tamarix austromongolica, assembly GCA_039764185.1. Taxonomy (NCBI): domain Eukaryota; kingdom Viridiplantae; phylum Streptophyta; class Magnoliopsida; order Caryophyllales; family Tamaricaceae; genus Tamarix; species Tamarix austromongolica. The sequence continues at coordinate 59,550,120 of CM077815.1, forward strand.
ATAGGTCAGTTAGCTAATGCTTATATGAGTTTTATGGTGAGTAGGCCCAGTAAACCTAAAAATATAGCCTTTTATCAGGATTCAAGATTCCTTTCACACTTTTGAGGGAAGTTGCAAGAGGTAATGGGCATGAGATTAAGGACGAGTACCACCTTTCCTCCAACCATAGATGGGTAGATTGAGAGGATGATTCAAACAATTGAGGATATCTTATGAGCTTGTGTTATGGATTTCTGGGGTAGTTGGGAGGAGAGTATACATTTGGTTGAGTTCTCATACAACAACAGTTATCACGCTAGCATAGGGATGGCACCCTTTGAGGCATAGTATAGATGTAAGTGGTTAACACCCTTGTATCGGAACGATATCAACATAACTATTGTACTTGAACTAGAGATGATTGAGGAGACAAATTAGCAAGTTTGGTTGATCTAGGACATGATAAGGGTAGTGTCAAATCACCAGAAAAACTACAAAAATTAGAGGCATTGTAGTGAAGGATTCAAGCTAGGGGATTGAGTTCTGTTAAGGGATACTCCCACTAAAGGTGTGTAGAGATTTGGTCAGAAGGATAATTTGAGCCCTAGATATATTGGTCCTTATTAGATTCTTAATAGGGTTGGTGAGTTTACATATCGCTTAGCACTTCCATGAAAATTACCCTAAGTTCACATACAACCTTGAAGTGATACAACAAATTCGTTCACATGCGGATTGAGCCCGTCAAGTTTTTAGCGTCTTTGTGGGAAACTTTGCCTAATTGATATTATATTTTTTATTATTTGGGTAGACTAGATCCTTTAATTTCTTTATTTTTTTTTATCTTTTTCCCTTTTTTGTTTGATAGCTCATTGTTTGCGTTTTCAAGCACCTTTTATGTAACGATCTTTTCAACTTAGGACTCCAACTAAGTTTGACCCTAAGATCGAATAGAAATTATAGGGACTAAGGAGGTGGATACATGAAACAAAAGTAAGCATGAGTTCAGGAACCAAGGCTGAAACTGATGGAGAGGAAGAACAACACCACTCTCTTAAGGAGTTTGCATCTCCGAATTCATATTGAACACAATCAAGTATACAGAAACCAAATGTATCTGCCAAAAAACTTTGAAGTAAAGCCTACATTACTCATCATAGTATAGCAAAATTAATTTAGTATTAGCCCAATGGAGGATCCAAATTTACACTTTTCCATTTTCCTTGAGTATTGTGACACTTCAAAGAGGAACAGAGTGTCAGAAGATGCGATCAAGCTATGGTTATTTCCATTCTCATTGAGGAATAAGGCGAGATCTTGCTTGCAATCACTTCTCCTAGGTCCATCACCACATGGGATCAACTTTCACAAGCCTTCCTGAACAAGTACTTTCCCCCCATCCAAGATGTTTAATTAAGGAACCTCAATACAACTTTTGGTTAAAAGGATGGCGAGTCTCTCTACAACGCATGGGAGTGCTATAAAGATATGTTACGAATGTGCCCACATCATGGGTTGGAAGAATGGTTGCAAGTTCACACCTTTTATAATTGCCTAGATTACAATACAAGGTTGACTCTAGATGCAGTGGCAGGAGGCACTCTCATGAACAAGAGCATACCTAAAGCCAAGCAATTGATTGAAGACATGGCTCAGAACCATTACCAATGGTCGATTGAGTGCTCTTCTACTAAGAAGAGTGGTAGGTATGACGTTGATGATTTGGATCACCTTTTTTTGTGTGTTGATGCATTATTTCAAAAACTTGACAAATTAAGTGTTAACACAGTAACATCCTCTTCTACTATTTATGAGACTTGTGGTATTATAGGGCACTCATATTTCGAATGACAGTCTGTTACCCCTCCACCCCCTAACGTAACCCAAGTAGACCACATCAATTACGTGAACAATTTTAACCAAAAGGGAGACCCATTTTCTCCCACCTACAATCCGGGATGGTGGAATCATCCAAATCTATCCTACAAGAACCCACCACCGAATCGCACTCCTCAATCAAACTTTAGGCCTTTAGGTTTTCAAAACCTTAGACCACCATTTCCTAACCCTCCAAAGTTGACTCTTGAATTAATGATGAATAACTTTATAGCCTCTCAAAATAAAATAAAATAAACTGAGAATTTGAAGAACTTGGTCAAGAACTTAAATTCTAAGGTTGAATCCCTAGCCATCCATAATAAGATGTTGGAAAACTAAATTATCCAAGTGGCCCAATAATTAGGATCTTCTTCTAGGCCCACCGGAATGCTTCTAGGGTAACCAAAGACCAATCCTAAGGGGTCCATCAATGCCAGAGCACTTAGAAGTGGAAAGGAGTTAGAAGGCCCTATATTGAGAAAAGAAATTGAAGAGGAAGGTGGAAGGTGGAAGGGTCTAGGCTATGAAGGGAAAGAATGGAGAGGCCATGAACATTGAGAAAGAAACCACCTTAGGAAAAGATCATGAGGTTAAGAAATATGTCCCTCCACCACCATATAAACCTGCCCTACCTTTCCCTCAAAGACAAGCTAGGGCAAGGTTAGAAAAATAGTTTGGGAGATTTATTGAGATTTAAAAAAAATTAATATTCTATTTGTGGAAGCCATATCTTAAATGTCTGCCTACACTAAATTTCTAAAGGAAATTCTTTCTAATAAGAGATGATTAGAGGAATATGAGACCGTAGCCTTAACACAAGAATGTACTGATATTATCCAAAATAAGCTTCTACATAAGTTCAAAGACCCCAACTCATTTTCTATTCCTTGTACTATTGGTGATATATCTATTAACCATGCCCTTTGTGATCTTAGAGCTAGTGTTAGTCTAATGGCTCTTTTTGTTTGTAAGAAATTGTAGATGGGAGATTTGAAACCCACCACAATTTACCTACAATTAGCAGATTGGTTGGTAAAATATCTAGTAGGTATATTAAAACATGTGCCTATCTAGGTCGGTAAGTTCTATGTTCTGGTTGATTTTGTTATTCTTGAGATAGAGGAGGATGAACAAATCCTATCATATTGGCAAGACCTTTCCTAGCAACCGTGGGAGCAGTAATTGATGTGAAAAATGGGAAGCTCTCTCTCAATATTACAGAAGAGAAGGTGGATTTTGATTTACCTTCTGTAGTGAAATTTTCATTGATTGACAACACTTGTTATAGGATTGATACAGTGGACAAGATAATCCGAGAAGACCTTGCTAAATTAATCTGAAATGAACCACTAGAGAAATGCTTGATGAAAGACGGAGTGTTCAATGATGGTGACGAGGAGGTAGCTTCCTACGCTACCATGCTTGAAGAAAACCCTATCTATGCAAAAGAACTAGGTTTGGTGGCTAACATTGATAAGGAGTTACATAACTCAGTATGTAAAGAAAAGGTTGCACCTATGGTAGAGACAAAACCCCTCCCTTCCTCACTCAAGTATGAATTCCCAAACTCCAATGGTGAATATCCTATTATTGTAAATGCTAGCTTAAGTCAAGAAGAAGTAAAAAAATTACTTGAAGTCCTTAGGCTACATAAAGATGTCATAGGTTATTCTATTGATAATATCAAGGGCATAAATCCTTCCTTTTGCAAGCATTGAATTATATTAGAAGTAGGGCATAAATCCTCAATTGAACATCAAAGGAGATTAAACCCAACCATGAAAGAGGTTGTAAAAAAGGAGGTACTTAAGTTACTTGATGTAGGGATCATTTACCCTATCTCAAATAGTGAGTGGGTGAGTCTAGTATAGGTATTAACCAAGAAAGAAGGCATGATTGTCATATGGAATGAGTAAAATGAACTCATCCCTATGAGAATGATCACCAAATGGCGTATGTGCATAAATTATAGAAAGTTAAACAAAGCCTCCTGAAAAGATCACATCCATTTATTGATCAGATGTTAGAGACATTGGGTAGACACTCTTATTTTTATTATCTATATGGGTATTCAAGATTTTTTCAAATCCTTATTTACCCTAAAGATTAAGAGAAAACAACATTTATATGCCAGTATGGTACTTTTGCTTATAGAAGAATGCCATTTGGCTTGTGTAATGCTCTAGCCACTTTCTAATGCTGCATTATGTCCATATTCTATAATTTTATTGAAAATATCATGGAGGTGTTTGTGGATGATTTTTCGGTCTATGGAACTACTTTTGATGACTGCATGGATAATCTGGCTAAGGTTTTGAAGACATGTAAGGCAATGAAACTTGTACTTAATTAGGAAAAATACCATATTATGGTACAAGAGGGAATCATTTTAGAACACTTATTCTCTAATCATGAAATTGAAGTCGATAAGGACAAAATTAATATCATTGCTAAAATTCTACCCCAAACCAATGTCAAAGGTTCTAGGAGTTTTTTAGGTCGCGCTGGATTTTATAGGTGATTCAATAAATATTTCTCCAAAATTTCCAAGCTCTAACCCACTTACTTATCAAGGATGTTCCTTTTGCATTTGATCAATCTTATTTAGATGCTTTTAGTAGGTTAAAGGAAGCCTTGACAACTGTTCCAGTAATGAGACCCCCTAATTGGAGCCTTCCTTTTGAGGTAATGTGTGATGCCAGTGATTATGTTGTTGGGGCTATACTTGGGAAAAGGAAAGAAAGGAAGGTGTACACCATATAATATGCTAGTAGAACTTTGGATGATGCTCAGATGAATTATGCCACAACTAAGAAGGAGCTCCTAGCCATGGTGTTCTCCTTAGATAAATCTAGGTCTTATCTTGTTAGATCAAAGGTTATTTTGTTCATTGACCATGCAACTCTTAAGCATCTCTTAGCTAAGGAGGATGTGAAACCAAGGTTAATTACATCGATCCTTCTCTTGCAAGAGCTTGATTTAGAGATAAAGGATAAGAAGCGTTCTAAAAATGTAGTGGCAGATCACCTTTCCAAGCTTAAGTAAGAGTTGAATGAAGAAGAAAGAGATGAGAGCCCACTTGATGGCTCATTTCCCAATGACAATCTTTTCACTATTAAGAGCCTCCAAGCCCCGTGGTTTACAAATTTCGTAAACTACATTGTTTACGGGGTACTACTGGAAGACCGATCTTACCAATAATGCAAGAAATTCCTTTAAGATATCAAGCACTACTATTAAGACAATCCTTTCCTATACAAGTGATGTGTAAATAAGATCTTTTGAAGATGCATACCCAAGGAAGAATTACTTGATGTCATATCCCATTGCCATTCATCACTCTACGGTGGGTCATGCAAGCACCTCCAAAACAGCTGTAAGGGTACTTCCCATGGGATTTTACTAGCCTACACTCTTCAAGGATGTGAGGAGTTATGTGCTAGGATGTGATCGTTGTCAAAGAACTAGAAATATCATGAGAAGAAATGAAATTCCATTAAACAAAATCTTTGAAGTGGAGTTGTTTGATGTGTGGGAATTTAATTTTATGGTACCTTTTCCATCATCACGTAACAACAAGTACATATTAGCCACAGTGGATTATGTTTCAAAATGGGTAGAGGAGTCTGCATCTCCGACTAATGACATAAAGGTAGTGGTCAAAAATTTTCAAAAGGATATTTTCCCTCTTTTAATAGTTCTGAGAGTTGTGATCAGTGATGAGGGATCTCACTTTTCCAACGAGGTTCTAAACACACTCTTGAGGAAATATAGTGTGGCTCACAAAATGGATACACCTTATCACCCTCAAATGAGTGGTCAAGTGGAGATCACAAATAGGGAGATAAAGGGAATCTTGGAAAATATAGTGTCTAAGTTAGGAAAAGATAGTGTCTAAGTCAAGAAAATATTGGTCCTCAAAAATAGATGATGTTCTTTGGGCCTATCAGATAGCTTACAAGACTCCAGTAAGCACAACACCATTCTGATTGGTTTATGGAAAGTTATGTCATTTGCCCATGGAGGTAGAATATAAGGCACATTGGGCTATTAGGACTATTCATCTAGGTTTGAGGGAAGTGGGAGAGTGGAGGAAACACAAACTTAATGAACTTGACGAGTTGTGGTTAGATGCCTATGAGAATGTCAAGATATACAAAGAAAGAATAAAGAGATGGCATGACAAACATATTCTTTGCATAGAATTTACAGAAGGAGAGATTATACTCCTATTAAACTCCCATCTAAAGCTCTTTCTATGTAAGTTGTGTTCAAGATGGTCAAGACCATTCCAAGTGCACAAAGTGTACCCATTTGGAGCAATCAAAGTATGGAGTGAATCCAAGAGAACTTTCAAGGTGAATGGGCCGACATTGAAACATTATGTCATGGGATCTTTGATTGAGAAGTTGGGAACCTTCACCCTTCCTAACACTATTGGCTTGAAGAAATCACGGTAGAGCCAAAGAACCTAAACAAGCGCTCTATGGGATGCAACCCATCTTTTTAAGTGTTTCATTTGTTTGATGTTTCTTTGCTAACCCCTTTTGCTTTGTTTTCCCTTTTGTTTGCAATGTTTTAGCATGCCTCATTACAATTATAAGTTATCCAATGGATGAAATAGGGTGTAAAGGCATCATTTGAAAGAGAGGAGCCAAAAATATGAGAAAAAGAAGGTTGCACGGCCTGACGTATGACCATGCACAACCCTGATGCTAAAAATTAAAGAAAAGTCAAAACATGAAATGTTGCACGACAAGGCCATGCCAAACCTGCACGGTCGTGCTAATTATTACAGCACTAGGCTAAGACCAATTTTCAAGCATGGCTTACCCATGTAGAACTTACACACCCATGTACTCTTGGAGTCTTCTTCGCACGAATAAGTCGTGCAGACCATGCACGATCGTGCACTTCTATTTTCTATACAAAACCCTAAGCAACCTTGAAGAACCACCATTTCCACTACCACACACCATTAGCACCTCCTTCTGGTTAATTTCAAGCTGCACTACCTGCATGCCCAACCTACCCTATTTTCCTTCAAATTACACCTCTCAACCATGCATAATCTCACCCTACAGTCTCTGTCTATGCATCACCGCACCACTGTCACCACCACCACACACCTATCCTAACACCACCCACACATCCTACTTTCCTCCCTTCCCACCTCCAACTATAGCTAACCCTAACTATTCACAACCATATCCATCCCTACGCCACCATACCTAATCCTACACTTGCATACTCATACCTAGCACCACCACACACACCACCACTTCTTTTAACCAAGAATTCCACTTGCACAGGCTTAGGGCAAACATGCATGAGCATCCCCAACCGATTTGGATTTTATTTCCTTCTTTCTTTTCTTGTCTCTTCATGATATTCATATCATTTTGATTTCCACTTTATTGCTTCTAATCTATTCTACAGTGTGTATTTGTTCGAACAAATTTATCACCATCTTACTTTTGCAAGTAGACTACAACTATGGCATCGAAGAAGCGATATAAAATGAACCAAGAGGAAGGGGAGTCCTCTAGACCACAGCCCCGCCAAACCAAAGACATAGTTAAAGTCGCAAATACCTAACCCTCCAATCCTACGGTATTATGTTTACTGAACCCAATGACAAAGATCTTTACGAGGGTCTCATTTTTTTAAAACATTACACCCACTCGATACGTCGATTGGGCATGTCTCGAGGCACTAGGGATCAAAGAGGATGTTGAGTATTTGATTGCTCATGGTGGTTTATCCCTCTTCAATATGCATGCATATCCCATGAGTAGAGGACTCACCCTTAAGTTCCTCAATTCATTTTATTTTGATCAGGTAGGAAATATCGATCTTTTTAGACTCTTCAAGGAGACTAGAAAGATGTAATTATCTATATTTTCTTCTCTACTTTGTCTTCCCCCTATTGGTTGAAGAGTTACTGAGGAACCACAATTATGGGATCCTCAAGAATTTTGGACTCAAATCTCCATTACAAAAAGGGGATGTGCTTATAGGCCATAGAGTGGACACCATGCTAAGGCCTAGTTAATCTATAACCCAGACTTACAATACACCCAAAGGCTTTTGGCTGGAACACTCTTTGGTAGGGGGAAAGCTAATGAGAATACAAACGCTAGAGCTCTTCGCTCTACAATGTATGCTCCTGTATAGTGCCCTTGATGGGGGATATTATCTCACCTATCACTTAAGTATGGTTAGCACCAACTTCATTAGTGATATCATCATAGGCGGCATCATTACATACATTGCTACTTGACTTAGATACAAATTAGATGACATAACTATTGATTTCCAAACAACTTACTTAGGGCTAGCAACTTGCACAAACATGAAACTAATTGTGCAAGATAGGCTTCACTATCTCTTATTCTATAATTAAGAGGTGTGGTATCTGTTACCCAACTTATCTTTCATCACTCTTATAGGTAACGAAAGCACCAACTGATTACCTTCTCCCACCATGCCTATCCCCGGTTAACCTATGCCCCTCCTCAGACGATAATCTAGACCTTCTTGAGGAAGAACTCGATCTACCACTACTTCGACTCCCAGTGCCTACCTTTTTTACCTCCAACACCAGCTCTGCTTCCTCTAGCACCTCTTAGGATGCCCGTTTCCAACATATCGATGACTGATTCGATATGCTCAAATTATAAGTCTTCGGGATGTCATCACTCCTATTGACCAAATGCACAGCATGATATAACAAATGTATCAATGGCATTTGGAGCATGGTTATCCACCACCACCCCCACCCCCAATCATTGTGCTTGCTTCCCCCTCATTCCCCACTCACCCATTGTGGTCGCTGTGTTCATTAAGCATAGGGGTTGCTTGCTTTCTACCATTTATGTTGCTTTGCTTGATTACCTTTTCTCTTAGTGTGTTTTTTTTCTTTCTTTCTTGATTTTATTTTTGGCTTGCTATCAGTGTATTTGTTTTGAGAAATGATAGGCCTATGATGACTATATGTTATAATTTTTTAGATAGCTTGATTATACACTAGTGAGACTTATGAATTGCAAGCAAGTATAATGAACATGTTTTAAAATTGCTTTAAGCATGGACTCCCCTAATTGATGAACTCTCAAACCACTTATTTTTGTAACACCCTAGCAGTTTATCTTGATGGATAACCCATCTACACCAAGACTTAGGAAATAAGGTTTGTAGCAAAGAACTAATGAGACCTTGAGCTTTATAGATTTTCCATCTTTCATGTAGTCTTACTATTGTCTAACTGTGTGTTCTCTCCTCTAATATGTGAAACTAGAACTTGCATACATTCTCTTTGAAACCATTTATGACTTACGCATGCATTAATGGCATGCATTAATATGACTGAGGCATGTGTTTTCTTTAATAGCTACATTAGCTAAATGGCCACCAAATGACATTCGTTTCCCTTTATTCAAACATCATCAAGCCTAAGACTTGTTTATTTGATCATAACTACTAACTAGTCATATTCCCAAGTTATTACCTTATCCTATTCCAAAATTAGAGAGTGGTAACTATTTGACTCATTTAATGTAGGTATGTCAAAGAGGTAAGCATGGGGGTTTGTGTGTGTGTGTGTGTACATGTGTAATCTTTTTGGAAGGAAGAGAAACATGTTTTTTATGTTATGAAGTGGGGAAGTTAGGAATAAAAAATTTTATGGGTAGAAAAGTTTAGAAAAGAGCTTTGGTTGTTAATTGGGCTTGATTGGCAAGTTATCACTCTCCAATTCTGACATACACATGTAGTTGCCACTCCGCTAGCTTTTAAACCATTAGCTACAATCCTAGAATTATCCTACCCTTAGCCTTGGCCCATTACAACCCATTTTAAGACCTTTTGATTTTTATACTGCATAATGTCTTCGAGTGGTGGAGAAAGAGAGTTTGTGTAAGCATCTGGTTGATGATTATTAGGTTAGAGAGTTTTGATCATTACGAGTATCCCTTCAAAACATAAGAGTGCATAGCATTCACATTTTCCTAAAGAGAGGAAGTCTATGACCTTGTTTAACCTATATCTCATAAAGATGGAATTTACACGATCCTAAACCATCTTAGAGTGTCATGATAATACTAATGTATGAGTCTGAGCTAACAGGTGGTCACACTTTAATTTTACTTTCTTACTATTATCGCTCACAATATTGGTCAACCAATTCATCGTATGTATTATTTACGTAGTTTGTCCTATCATCTAAGGCCTTGATCTCCTTTTGTTTTTCTCTATTATTCTTTCTGTTGTTTGTGTGTTTGCTTGGGGACAAGCAAAGGATAAGCATGGGGGAATTGATAAAGTGAATATTTTCTCTATTTTTTTCCTTGCTCTACCTTCATTTTCAAACTTCATATAGTTTCTATTATGTATTTTATTGTGTTTCTAGTCTATTATTCATACTAATGCTCTCTTGAGTTTTTTTTTTCACAAACTTGCACAAGAACTCGCAAATCCAAGAAAGTAGTGCATGTTTTTAGAGGAAAGGACACAGCATGAAAGGCATTGAAGGATGATAAATCAATCCAACATATTTATGGAAGAGTATAGAAGCCAAAAGAGTTGAAGATATGCCAAAAATTTTAAAAGAAACAAGAAGATAGTGCAACACAGCCAATTGCACACCTAGCTACATAGTCATGCAACACTTATGTGTGCATATTCGAAGCAAAAAACACTACATAGCCAGGTTGTGCATATCCTATATAGAAATGTAGAATTTTATTGAATAATTTGAAGCCACAAACATCGCACGACCAAGCAATGTGAAAACCACATAGTCATGTAAAGTCTGAATTTCCCCCTATTCAAGAGAAGAAATGTTGTATGGCTAACCCATGTAGGCCTTACATGGTCGTGCAACAATAGTTACTCCGCATTCTATGATGCGCGACATGCCCTACTTGATGGGCAGTATTTAAGGCATTCATCGAGGAATTCTTAAGTAGGTTTTAGAGTAGATTTTAGAGCACTTTTCCCTCTTTTCCTAAGAAGAAACCTCATGTAGTTTTGGTTGTTTTCATTAATTCAATTTTTTGAAGATTCAAGTGCATATTCATGTATGATCAACTTAGAATATACTTTATTCCCCTCTAGTTTATGGTTAATTCAATCTAATTTATCTTCTTTGTAATTTTATATTGTTGTTATGTTTATTATGCAATTTACTTCATTTATTTTCCTTGAAAATATGAATGAGTAATCCTTTTTCTTAGGATTTAACTTGGTCTGTTTTGGTACTAATATGATGAATTAAAGTACTATGTTGCATGTTTGGTTCATATATAATGTTTCATGTGATAAGATCAATTGTTGTAAATTGGATTTGACAAAATCTGACCTCCTTAAATAATGTTTGCAATTGAAAGGTTGAAATCATCATTAGAAATTAGCACATGAATACAAATTTAAGCAATCATAAAAGTAGATGCTTAATTCTCAAGGACTATAAAATCAGCAATACTTAATGGATTTGACTTAATTTGTTAGTCATAAAAGTAGTTGGCATATTAGATTAAATATGACCTTGAAAGAGGCTAACGAGTATATTTAGATTGATTATTAGCATATACTAAATTAAACTATGACATATACATTGCTTCATCATTGATTACAAATTTAGAGACCAAAATTCAATCATAGGCTTTATATTTACTATTTTAGAGTTTATAATTAGAAAGTCTTTGTATTTATTCCCACTACCCGCTTGCATATTTTCGTTCCATATTGATCTAGACAGCTAGAATGATGAAGTTGTGTACTCAATTGTGAAGACCCTGTAGGATATGACATTAAAGTGCTACAACGAATCCATGCACTTGCGGATTAAGCACATTAGGCGCGATAGGATAAGTATGCTTAGAGACCGAGATGTTTTTTGTAAGGATACTAATCGATGTTTGGGGTTTTGTGTTAAATGCTTGTATAAATATGCTTATTATCATGTTAGGTTTATTTCATTATGAAATTTATGTTTTTGATGATATTATATATTAAGATGAAATATATGATAGGAAGAAAGTAAGAATAATGAAAGAAAAACTAATACGAGATTTCTGCACTAAGTCGTATTTTGTGGGTGAATAAAAAGTAGAAGAATAATATGGAACTAATAAAGTTTTATACGTGGAAAAATAATTATATTTAAGACGTATGTTGGTAAATGGAGGATTTGGAAACAATGATATTGAAGTTATAAGATTTTTGTAAAATAAGGGTTATGGGCTATCTTTAAGGGCATTTTGGTCCGTATAGGTTAATATGAGAGTTTTAGTATGTTAACATGTTAGGCAGATTAAAATTATTCTAATAAATTGATGTGGGATGATTGGAGTGATAGTAAATGTCATAAATTCCTCAAAATGAGAAAATGTTTTAATTTAGAAATAGTAACCTTAAAATGGTAATGTTATTATCATATATGTAAACCATTAGAGTTAGGCCACAAAATTCGAATATGTTGTTAATATGATTAGTTTAGGGATCTATGTTGAATTTCATAATTGTATGAGCCTTATGGAAAATTTTATGGCTTACCTATGAAATTAGGGTTTTAAGAGACTTATGAATAGTAACTTTAGAGATAGGGCTTTCATCGCATGTGTAAGACATGAGATTTAGACCTTAAATTTAAGATATATTAATAATAATAATAATATTTGAGGAAGATTTAATAAATTTGGAAGGTAAATGACCAATATGGGAAAAGTTATGTCTAAATTTTGAATTTAGGATTCGTTGGGAAAGATAAGTGACTTAACTTTTGAGAATGGTCCTATTATCAGTATGTTGATATTTTTCCTATCTTAATTATATTTTGTAATTATCGGAGCAATCATGAAGATGATATTAATCATTTAAAATTAAAGATCCCATGATTCAAGATTGGTTGTATATGTCTATTCCACCAAATAATAATTTTAGCTAGGCACATTCTACCCAAAGGTTGTATATTGATAAACATTCCACCAGTTGAGAATAGTGGCTGAAGTAATTTTCTAGGGGTTGTATATTACTATTATTCCACTAATAAGAATAGTGGAAAGGAGTTTTTTCCCTTGGGGTGGAATAATCATTCCACCTATTGAGAATAGTGGGATCCATAAAATCAATCTAAAATAAATCCTAACAATGATCATAATCATTAATAAGATACTAAACACTTATAGTGAAAGACTACCTGAATCAGGATCAGTTGTACCTATTCGTTCCACCAGATAAAAATAGTGGCTAGGAGAATTTTTCCTTGGGATTGTATATATAGATAATTGTTCCATCGATAGAAAATAGTGGGGTTCTTAAACTCAACATAAATAAAACAATGGATCACTTTATATTCTAATGGTATAACTCCAAAATCAGTAATTACCTTGTATTAATTATTGTATCTCGCATGTATGTTACTTATAGCTTTGAATGCATGTAATTATGTTTTTTCCTATTTTAAATGTATTGTTACCTTACTCAGTATACAATGTACTAATCATCCTTTCCATATATGTTGATTATTCCCATAAGCATATAACCCCAAATGTTTATGGATAGGTTGATGAGGACCTAGTTGATGAATATGAAAATTTTGACTCTTTGTATGGGATAGAGTGATTTTTTTATTTAGACTTTAGGTGTAGAGTCATGTTATCCAAATTTTGGTTTTACCTGGATACCTTTTAGACTCTTAAATCCATGGTATCCCTTTTGTCGTATTTTTCTATTATACCCTAAAGTAAATCTCCAAACTCGCATTTATATTTATAAACCTTCTTTCATATCTATTTACTCTGTTCTACTCTTAATGATTTTTAGCCTTGTGATTAATGTGAGGATGGTACAGCAAACCAAACTCGCATCAATTACAAGAGTAACACTTAGTTATTTTGACTTTGCTTCAACTGTAAAATAATTTTTTAGTAGTAAATTTTGGGGTGTTATATTTATCTTCTCTTTATTGATGCTTTGGTTGATGGTCATAGAACCTTTGATTAATTCTACTCCCTTATGACACTTCTACATCATCTACACATTAGTTCAAATATCTCACTCTTACTGGGTTGGTTGACTTTGCTTCACATCCCATTCAATATCCATAGAACTCCCTTTGTTCTTGTATATTTTAGACTGAATATTACTCAGCAAATCTAGACTTCATCCTTTATAATTGAGTTTACATCACAAGAAGTTGCTTAATTTGAGCATTGGTTGAATATAGGTTAGTTTGGAGCTTTTGGATTGCCTCAAAAATGTATTGAAAGCTCGGATCCCCTTCCATTGTAATTGACTTGCTACACACTTAACAAAAGAGTTAGTATTTACTAGGGTTTCGATTAGAAACCCAAACCAAATAATGTTCCTCCTAGGTATTTAGCCAATTATTGCATAAAATTTTGACTCTAATGAATCAAACACACAACAAACAATCAAATATAAAACACTCACAAATGAATTGTTACACCTTGTACATTTCTAGATTAATTCTTGATGTAGGATTCAGTAAAACAATCTTTATATCATTAAAGGTACCTTAAAATTCAAGCACATTATCTATGTACTTCTTTTGTATGCTTAAGGGAAGATAAATTCTCTAAACTATACACATCATATGAAGATAATTCACAACTTGATTCATATTGAGGAGGAGACTTAACTTATTTGATACAAATTATACTAATGTACCAATTTGCTCTGTCACCTGCTTATTCCCACAATTAGAGGGCCAGTTGCATACTTACGAGAATGGTCAGTAGTAGGACTACCTTGTGTGGAGTGTGAGTTTTGGGAATGTAGAGAACTAGAGACTTTTGTGCAATCCTTAATAAAATAAGGTTTAAGATACACCCTACGTTTCCTTATGGAATTGAAATTATGTACTTTAGCTTAATCCCCTTCATGTATTCGAATATTTAGGGACCTCAAGGTCCTATCCATGAAAATGTTTCCTTTAAGTTTTATATAATGTATTTTTGTACACTCTACTTTTTTTTTATTAGGTTTGGTTCTCACCCTTATATATAACATGGGATGGGTAGTAGAAGCCTATCCTATGTTAGGTGTGGAAGTAACACTCTATTTTTCCAAAGTGTTTATTAGTTTTTGCTTTTACAATGTTTCAAAATGAAATTTTTTAGTAGTGAAAAATGAAAGTGTTATAAATTTCCCTTTTATTCATAATTATTAAGGTACGTTCTAAGATAATCAATTTATGTCAAGCCAAGTCAACACTAATGTCAACCTATCAAAAGTTTAAGGCCATCCTAATATCAATTAGTCATAAAAGATGCATTAGGTTAAAAATTCCAAAATGCACTTGAAACCCTAATTTTATCATTTTATTCATTTTTGTACCAAAACTTATTATTATGAGAAACTGTCATGAAAATGTTAAAAGATAGTAATTCACATTATATTAGTGCATTGGTAATCTTTGTTGTCTAGTGATTTACTATATTTTCTACTTTTCATACATTTGGTAAGTTACACCCACAAACCCTAATTATACATTCATCATGTGTCACATATTTCATGTAGTATGTATGTATATATTTAAAGCATAATGAACCATTTATTAGGGTAATTATCATCAAAGCCTATGTAGGGAAATATCTGTAATCCTAAAGCATGCAAATATCAATTATTGTATTCTAACACTAATCATGAGTACACATTCTTATGCTATTTATATCGACCCTAGTTATCATGCATTGATAATCATAGAGCACTTAACATGGAATTAAGATAGTAACTTGACAAAATTACAAACCCTAGCAAAACTCTAGACATATGTATGTAAATCGTATGACATATTACTCATACATGTAACTTAAATCACAACAATCGTACATACTATTTATTAATAATGTTATCTTTTTATCATGAATGTCATTATACTTGAAAAATGTAAAACCCTAAAATGATTCTAAGTCTAAAAAATCCTAGGATGTTGGTACATAAATTTTATTACCTCATAAATGATTTGATTTATCTAATTCAAAGCTTGCGTAAAAAGTACAAAATCATCTTTTCTAAAGAATTATCTAATAACTTAACACCTAATAAACACATGTATTATCATTTTAATATAACACAATAATAACCCAAAATTACTAAACCAAATTAATAATAAATAACTATCTAAAATAAGGTATCAAGGAAGCCGACC
Source organism: Tamarix austromongolica (assembly GCA_039764185.1). Classification (NCBI taxonomy): domain Eukaryota; kingdom Viridiplantae; phylum Streptophyta; class Magnoliopsida; order Caryophyllales; family Tamaricaceae; genus Tamarix; species Tamarix austromongolica. Next base: position 59,566,153 of record CM077815.1, read on the forward strand.
AAACCTATGAAACAAAAGGAGGCAAATGGTGGAAGTTACCGAGGAGGAGGGCTGAGCAATGATGAGGTTATGTGTTACTAAGGGGTAGGAACAACTAAAATGGCCAAAGCCAAGGAAGGATATATGAAGGAGAAGGGCATAGCAAGTGGGGAGGATTAGAATAGATGGATGAAGACAAGGGTAAGGGTTCAATCTTTTTTATCGAAAGAAGGGTGGAGGTTTGGGTGAGTTTGGTTGCAAGTTGGTGGTTCTCTTCGGTGGCTTAATGTGTAGCTTGGACAATCGCTTTAATGGTGAAGGGTGTAGCAAGAAGGGGAGGTTTGGTAAGTATCAAAATCCAAGGGGAGGGAACCAGTGAATTTGGCCGAAGAAAGTGGTGAGAGATTAGTGAAAGTGGACGGAGCTAGGGGAAGGAACCAACGGTGGTGCACGTCATAGAGAAAAATGGTGGAAATTAAACGAGCAAAGATGGTGATTGAAGGGGCTTATCTTTCTTGAGTGAGTTAAGGAGGAATTTGAAGAGAATTTAGGTTTCTTAGGTGATTGATACACAACATAAAAATGGGGATGATGGAGGGTTTAAATGGAGGGTGGCATAAAGGGTATCGTCGAGCAAAATAAGGGGATGGAGTCATGATGGATAAGGAGGCATGGTGTAAGAGGATATTACATTAGGGAGAAGGATGAGAGATATGACCCAAAAATCTAGTATAGGTTAGGGGTAATCATTTAGAAAATAGAATTGGGGTAAAATATCCGATTACCTAAAGTAGGGTTATCAGATATTAGTTAGGGTCTAAATTAGAATTAAATTTAGTAACCTAACTTCTACTATGTTTTAAAATAATTATTTTTATATATAATATACCATCATAATACACATATTAATAATATATTTACTACAAAATTTACTATATTACAACTATTTACACATAATTACCGATTTATAATTAGGTTTTCTAAAAAAAGGGTATTACAATCCTCTTGGTAACCTCTTGTGGTTAGATGGAAGGTTGATTGGTGGGTAAAATATTTGGAGAAAACATAACATCAAATAGATCCTCAATTCTCATCTTTTCTTACATAATATAATGATATCAAAACATATGACCTTCAATAACTTAGGAAATTGTTCATTTTATAATAAGTATAGTTGTGATCATATGGTCCTTATTTAAATGTCTTTTATCTAATCTAAACATGTGGGAGTATAAAAAATTAGGTTTACCTAGCAAGCCTAACTTTGGAGCTATATTCTTTTTATCAAAATTTAAAATTTGAAAATTATAAAAACTAATGGAACTTTTGTAGTTTTGTTATCCTCTATATAGGATGACCCGAGTAGATGTTTAATGTATCAGATAGTTGATGGACAATTAGAAAAACAAGTTTGTTGTGTCTGGCAGTCTTTTGTGCAAATTCATTTACTTTTATTTGCTATTGTTTACAAAATTTTCTAATAGTCTTTTATGTGTACCTTTATTTGTTTTTATCTATATATAAGTGTCTAACGCACAACTTAGTTAATGAACTTCTCTATCGGTCTCTCAAGATTTAACTTTTTGTATATTAATTTGTGCTTTTACTTTCTCCTCTATCCTCTAACATTTAGTATTCTATCATCTTTAATTCTCAATTCTATTTCCATAGATATCCTTAATTATAAAACACACACATACACACATCTTTAATTCTCGATTCTACGTCAATAGAGATCATTAGTTTATAAAACAAGTGAGCGTGCGCATAAGCGCATGCACACACACGTGCAGGCATGCATATACACAAAAATAAAATACCCTTTTTTTCAAAGATTTAGAAGTATATAAATAAGTTTGAAAGCTCTAATGGAAGGACCATCCTAGTAAATATAAATATGAATGATTTAAAAACTTTATTGAATATTTTTGGAAATAATAATTTTAAAAAAATAATTTAATCTCAATGAGATAATAATAATTCATAAATCCAAATTATAACTTTTAAGGAAATTAGGTTTTAAAAGTGGGGTATTGCATGTGTCTTAACTCTCCATCATTAACTTTCTATGTTGTTTTTTATTGTCGTCCTTGAATTAAGATCTGCTGTGGTTTTTGTTTCCCTTTAGCTAAAATATTTGGAGTTGAGACGTCTAATATGAGAAAGATGTCAACAATAGTAGTGGCATTCATATTGTGAATATTTTTAATGATATTGCATCCACATAAACAAACAAATCCTACAAATAAAATCTAATATTGCTATTTTAATAAATTTTTGAAGTATAAAGTTAATTTTTTTTAAATGATAATTATTGAAATGCTATAATGTATATTATAAAATTAATGGTTTAAATTGTTCTAGTACAATGGCTACTTTAGAAATTTTTAGACTTATATAAGCACCGAATGCAACAATTATCTTCTTTATGGTATTTGCCATTTGTAAAATAGAACCCCATTAATAATTAAATCAAATAGAATCAATCCACAATTTTTACCATGTTATTAGTAGTAACATCTAATACCTTTGTTTTTAAAAAAATGAAATGATTTTTAATTAGGGTTATAAAAAATTATATTATTTTTTTTTACATTTTTATCTTATTAATAAACATTCATATTGATATGTCTGCGAAATAAAAGTAAAAATGTACGTATTTCATAATACAAACACACATCTTTTGGATATAAATATGCATCATTCATTTATAACAATAATGAATGAATGCATGTATTATAAATACCTATTTTATGGGAAATAATACATGTTTTTACAAAATAAATATACATCTTATAGTTGTAAATATATATTTTATATTGATAAATACACATTTTATCAAAATGAAATGCATATGTTATATCAACTACCCATCTTATAATATTTGTTATTATATAAAATTATTAGTGATAAATATACATGTTATAAATATATATTTGATTTTAAAAAAATGCACATTCTTATAATATACACATATCTTACAACTATAAACAAATTTTCTATCAACAACTAGTAGGATGAACCAATTAGTATCAATTAAATATATAAAATCAAGGTACTATAGTTAATATTCTCATGCAAATATGGAATAATATTATAGCTTGTTTTATTTAGGGTGAAAGGGGGTTAATCGGGTTAATTAATTCATTCACCTTATTTGGGAACAAAAAATATTAACCTTAATGGTTTAATCAAGGTTAATCTTTCACCTCCATTCACCCCATTTAGCTTAATTTTTATTAACCCCTAATTTGGGAGTAATAGAGGGAAAGTTATAATTTAAGTAAAATTTTGACCTAATAGGACTAAAATACCCCTCACAATTATACTCTCATTTTTTCTCACATCTCTCAACACTCCCAACACTCTTGACCCTACTCTTCTTTGCATCCTTCTCCCATTCTCTATCGTGTTGATGACTCCACCTTTCTCTTGCGACGTTCGAGCAATGATGGTTGGAGTTATATATGTTGACAACAACTCTCCTCTCGTCGAGTTACAACGTCGACAACAACTCTCCTGTCACGTAGTTGTAGAGGAAACAACGACTTCTCAGCTTCTATTTCTTTTGGTTGTAATTTTTAATAGCCAGGTAAGTAGGTTTTATTTTCCCTTCTTCTTCTGGGTGAAATATTGTTGGTCAATTGATTCTATTGTTGCTCGGTTGATTGTTTCTTATTGCTTGATTGATTTTTTTTTTAGTGGTCAACCCATTTTTTGGAGTTTAACTGATATTGTTGTTAGTTGATTGATTTTGTTGCTCTATGAATATTGTTGCTCGATTCTATAATGATAGATTCTATTGTTGTTGGGATACTACTATTGCGACTTAATTGTTATTGTTGCCTCTCAATTTCTATTGGTGCTTCATTACTATTGTTGATCCTTAATTGTTGATTCCTATGGCTACTTAATTTTTGTTGTTGCTCCTCAATTGTTATTTGTTGTTGCTAATCAATTATTGTTATTGCTGCTCAATTACTACTGTTGTTGCACAATTGTTGTTGTTGCTCCTTGTTTGTTGTTTGTTGGTAATGCTTAATTGTTGTTGTTGCTCGATTGCTATTTTTACTGCTGGATTGCAACTGTTATTGCTCAATTTCTATTGTTCCTCAATTGTTGTTGTTGCTCCTTGATTTTTCTTTGCTGTTAATGCTCGATTGTTGTTGTTGTTGTTGCTCGATTAATATTGTTGCCCTATTGATATTATTGTTGCTCCATTGATAAGGTTGCTCGATTTATTCTATTGTTACTTGGTTGATTATATTGTTGCTCGATTGCTACTATTGCTACTTGATTGATGTTATTGCTCGATTTAATTACCATATGATGAATAAGGACACTATATAATAAAGTGTTGCTCCTTTATAGAATTTATTGCTTAATTGAGGTGTGAAGTAGCCTTGTATTCTACAACTCACTCAAGGTTACTATTTATATAATTTTTTTTGCTAGATTGATATTGTTGCTTCATTGATACTATTGCTACTTGATTGCTACTATTATTGCTTGATTAAATTGCCCTATGATGAATAAAGACGTTATAGAATCAAGTATTGATCCTCTTTAGAATCAATTGATTAATTGAGGGTTGTAGCATCCTCGTATTCTACAACTAACTGAGGGTTACTATTTGCACTTTTTTTCTAGATTGATACTGTTTCTGCTCGATTAAATTGCCCTATAAGGAATAAGGATGTTATAGAATCAAGTTTTGCTCTTCTATAGAATCGATTAGTCAATTGAGGGTTGTAGTAGCCATGTATTCTATAACTAACTGAGGGTTACTATTTGTATAATTTTTTTGCAAGATTGATCATGTCACCTGGGTAATTTAGTTTGTTGATTCTTGGCATAACTTGACCAAGTGTTTCTCCTCTTTAGGTGACGATTGCTCCCTTTGGGTTAAAGTACACACCTTGAGAATTGAAGTAGCCTTGAGATATTTATATACATATATAATAATGATATTCTTGTTTTGATATCATAATAATGACAATGATATTTATGTTTTGATAGATGGATATAGGTGAGGGTATACTATGTTTTACTTTACAGTCCTTAATTGGTTTTTCGTGGTGGTAGCAATTTATTGGTATTTGGATGAGAGTAACATGTTAGATAACAATGATGATGATGATGATATTCATAAAGAATCTAGAGAAGTGAGATTTTTGGTAAGAGAGGTTATGATAAATAGATTCATATGTTGAGATATAATTTGTATGGGTCTTGAGACATTTTATAAATTTTGTGGATTATTAGCGAATCATGGTGGCTTGCAATCAACGAAATAGGTTAATGTCGAAGAGCAAGTAGTTTTATTTTTATATATTTTGGGGCATGCCACAACAAATATAGAGGTGCAAAGAGTGTTTGGTAGGTCTAGAGAAATTATTAGTCGTCATTTCTACAATGTCTTAAGAGCTATAATAGAATTAGAGGAGATTTTTATTAGACAACCTACTAGATCATCAACACCAGTAGAAACTTAGGACAATCCCAAGTTCTATCTTTATTTTAAGGTGCCTATTATGAAATTTTCTTTCTTTTTAGTTAATAAATAATTTAGTTAGATTATTAATAATGTAGGGGTTAATTTCAGGATTGTGTAGGAACAATAGATGGAATCCATGTCTGAGTAAAAGTTTCTGCATCAAATGCTCCTAAGTACCAAGGAAGAAAATATTACACCACACAAACTATAGTAGCGGCTTGTACATTTAGCCTAAAATCTACCTACATTCTAGCTAGCTAGGAAGGAATAGCATGTAATGCTCAAATATTAAAAGATGTATTAAGACGACAATATGACCTCAAAATCCCACATGGTAACTATATTACCATACTTGAAAAATACCTTTTACTTAATTTATTAACACTTGTCTAACATTTTAGCTTTATCACAAGTAAATATTATCTTGGTAATGCTGGGTTTCCTATGATGAGTGACTTGATAACACCTTATAGAGGAGAGCAATATCATTTGAAAGATTACTCGAACAATCCACCAAGGTCTCCACGGGAGCGATTTAACTTGCACCATTATTCATTAAGAAATGTAATTGAAAGAATTTTTGGTGTTGTAAAAAAACATTTTCTTATTACGACAAGTACAAATTAACCTCATTATGGTGTATATACACATATAAGGATTACATTAGCATATTGCATTGTGCACAATTTTCTAATGGATGTTGATCCCGATAAATCTATAATTAGAGAGGTAGATCAAGAACTTGCCAATGACGATGATGGAGAGTGGGAACATAGGTTTGATGATCATACAGAAGAAGGAGATGTCGGTAGAGATGAGTTTATAAGAAATTCAACAACGGTGGCAATGTGGAGAGATTATAATACAGAGCCATTTCTCCTAGGCCATGTAATTTGAAATCATGTAATTGTTTTGTGTAAACATTGGTCGATTAGCTACAATATGTTGATTTTACATTGAAAATGTGTATTAAATTATGAGAACATGTATTTTGAAACTGTGTGTACTAAATTGTAAGAACATGTATTTTGACAATATGTTTCCATTCTTCTTCTTCTTCTTCTTCTTCTTCTTATTCTTCTTCTTCTTCTTTTTGTTTTTTTTTTGCATACCTATTATATATGCCATCCTTTTTCTTTATAGAAGCAACCACACCTCCTTGTCAAGATGAGAGAAATATTTACACATGCAAGATGGATGGAATTCTTCTTGATGCTTTGCTACATCAGGTGTGCATAGGAAATCGCTCTTGTCAGTGTTGTTACTATGGCATCTTACAATTTTGCGGTAAAAGAACTTGAAAAGAAATTTCCTATCTCCTTGTGGAACAAGGATCGATTTCGCAATAGGATAAAATATCTAAAGGAAAAGTTTTTTTTTTAATGTTATAACATATTTAGGAATATTTCATAAAGTAGTTGGGGTTTTAGTCCTACTATTCAAATGTGGGATCTCAAAGATAAAGTATGGAATCAACTAATTGAAATGTGTGTAGTGTCAATTTGATAAAAAAAAACTCATAACTTGTTTTGTTTATTTGGTTTCATTAACTTTATTTTTTTCTTTGTCATATAGTAATCCAAAAGTTGTCGAGTGGAAGGGTAAAACAATTCCCTTATATAAAAAATTAGAATAGCTCTTTTCTAAGGATAGGGCAACCAGAGATAATGATGTAACTACTGTAGAAGTATGAGAAAGGAGAAGATTGATTGTAAGATAACATGGAGAATTTAGTAGCATGATTCATGGTATTGATAATATGGTCTCAGAAGATGAAGTTCACATTAAGGGGTTTAGTTCATTTGGTATTGATTCTAGGACTCCACTTACTTCTCAACAAGACTATGTTTCAGATACTAGTAATACAAGTGTGCCACAAGCGGGTATGAGTTATGGAAAAGGCAACAAGGGTAAGAATAAAATGGATGCATTTTTTACGTCATGTGTTTGATATGCTAAGTGAATAGGTAAAGAAACTTGTCATAATTATGGACAAACGTTCACATGTTGATCCCATAGAAGCTATAAAGTGTGTTGAGGATCTTGATTTTAATTTAAGGTACAAAATGCAAGTTGTTTCTATCTTTCAAAGAACCATGTAGACTATGCTATGCTAAATGCGTATCCAATAGAACAACGTCAGTCTGTATTATGGCTTATACTAGTGCAAGCATATATCATTGGCGAATTAGAACCTTCTTATTATGTGTAGTTTCACGTTTTTTTGATTCTCAAACATTTTTGAACTTTTTGAGTTTATGTTGTAGATGATGATGGACATCTTTTATTTTGAATGTAGGAGGATGGATAAATTTTAATTTTTTTTAAATGAAGGATGATGGTTGCCTTTCTTCAATGTATAATATATGATTTATTATGTTCGTACATTTTTTTTATTATCTTTGAACTATTTTAATAAATGGGTGTTGTAGCAAAAAAAATGGCTTGACCTGTAAATGGATGTTTGTACATTTTTATGGTTGTGGTGGAGGCGAAGGAGTTGGTGGTGGTTGTGATGGTGGTGGTGGTAGAGGAGAAGGAGTTGGTTGTGGTGGCGGAGGAGAAGGAGGAAGAATTTGTAGTGGTGGTGGTGGAGGGGAGGAGGAGTTCGTGTGGGGGTTGTGGTGGTGATGGAGGAGGAGTTGGTATTGTGGTTACTGTAATACCCAAAAATTTCAAAATCTAAAATTTAATATTTAACCCCTTATGGAAATAATTTCATCTTAAATTATTAATTTAATTATTTTATGGACCTTTGATTTATAAAATTAAATAGGATTATTTAATAAATTAATGTAAATATTTTATTATTTTTATCATACTCTTTTCATTTAAATAAATTTTCAAACCCTTAATTTTACCAAAATTGTTTTCTTAAATTAATGCTTTGAATTATGGATAAATTAATTTAATAATTTTTTCATTAGCCTAATTTTTAATCCTAACTCTAAAAAAATAATTTTATTTTTATTTTCCCCTTTTTCTTCTTCTTTTTTCCTTTTTCCTTTTCTTTCTTTCCTTTCTTTTTCTCCTTTAGGCTAGCCTGACCCCCTTCCTCTTTCCCTTCCTCCTTCCTCGTCGGGGCAGCCCAACATGCACTCCCCCTCCCTGTTCTTTCTTTTCCTTTCTTTCCTTCCTTTTTTCCTCCTTTGGGCTAGCCCACCTCTCTTCTCTTCTTTCTATTCTACCTTCGCACGGGTCGCCTTGCCTACCTATTATTCCTTTCTCCCCCACCTAGTCTCCTTTATTCTTTCTCTTCTCCCTTCCTTCTTCTCCCCTACGACACTTGAGCCAAATGCCCGCTGCTAGCACCTTACACGCCTCTACAGCCTCTTTCCTCCCACACCTTCAACCACCATCCTCCACCCCCTTTCTATAGTCCTTTTCCTTTCCATTTCAGGCCATTTACCCCCTACATCCTTCCTTGCATGCCCCTTTTCTTTCCTTCTTCTTCCTCTCCCTACCACCCCTACCATGGCAGCCTTCACCCCTGCACGCACCTAACCCTATGTCAGATTCCCCTATCTTCTCCTCTTCTTTTTCTTCTCCTTTTCCTCATTTATCTCCCTCGAGCTCCCTTTCTGATTCTCCCTTCCTTTCTCTCCCTCTTTCTCCTCTATTTGTGTTGTGCCTCCCTCTCTACTGTCTCCACCACCTAACCAGCAACCACACCGGCCACTCTTGCCTCTACCTCCTCCCTACCCTACCCCAAGCAATCATCATGTGCCCTTTATAGCCAATTCCCATCCCTTTTCTCTTCTTCCCCTCTCTACCCTCTCCCTACACTACCACCTTACGCCTTCCTTCTCCCCCTCCTCCATCGTTGCCGAAGCCTCCCCTCAACCACCTAACACCACCCCAACACCTCCCTACCTTATCTTGCCTGAACTCCCCCTATAGCCTCCCTTCCTCTTCTCTTTCTTTTCCTTTCTTCCCCTTTTCCCCCTTCTTAGCACCCTCTTCCTGTAGCCACTATCGTCATCTCCGCCGCCCCTAAGCTACCACACTTGGACCCCCAACCACCACCTACACCTTATTCACTTATACACCCAACTGCCAGCCCAACTTCCTTAGTCGAGATCCTTTCCCTTCATCCATTCTCCCTTCCACCCCTCAACATGCATGGCGTGCTCACATTGCATGAGTAACGTGAGTATGCTGCCAAATTTTTTACACATTTAATTAATTTTGAGGTATAATCTAGTTTAGTAATAATATGTATTAAATAAGCATTGTTAATAAAATCCATTCTTTTACCTACCTACTAATAATATGTTACTTGTGATATTCTTTTTAGGTACAATTTCTACTAATCGAAGCTTAAGCTTTTAAATTGGGATACTAGTAAAGTTTGGTTTTTGTCAGAAATAAGGTAACTGTTATACTCCACTAAAATGTATGGATTATCTTATGTTAGCACATTAGGGTTTTGATATGTATTTATGTGAGTATGATGTGTTATTATCAATCCCATGATTATCTTGCATATGGTGTAATATGGGAGAAAGGGTGACTAAGAAAAAGGGTTGATGTTGGTGATAAGTTTTATGTGCATATACATGCTATGTTAAGTAATTATAGACATTTATACAGAAAATAATACTAATATGAGCCCTAGGAGCAACTTGGTCATTTGGACATATGAGGATGTCTAAACCTAAATGGGGTGATTAATGTGTTATGTATAAGGTTAAAAATAGATATGGAAGTTTGGTGGAGTGTAAAAATAAGTATCAGCAGAAATATCAATATTTAGGACCTAGGGGTAATTTGTTAATTTCAAGGTATGGTGTTGATTTTTCTTAAATAAAATGCGTGTTAAGTAGTATGTGATGTTGAAAATGATGATAGGAGTTTGTGGCACTAAAAATACATGTTCTATTATGAAAAATGATATTTTATGTTCTAGGGCCATTTTAGTAAATTTTACATGTTCAATGGGGGTGACCTAAATAAATGTGCATGGTAGATGATAATTGGTGCTAAGAATAATAATAAAGGTTTTGTGATGTTAAATGATGCATGTTAGGTATGTATATTAATAGTTTATGTGCTAGGAGTATTTTAGTAATTTTGCATGTAAAATAGAGGTTGCTTAAATAAATATGCATGATAGGTAATAATTGGTGCTAAGAATAATAATAAGGGTTTGGTAATATTAGTAATGTATGTGGGGCATGATTATTAATATCAAATGACCAAGGGGCATTTTAGTAATTTTATAAGAAGGGCATTTTGGTAATTTTACAAGTAAGAAGGGCATTTTAGTAATTTTTGCAAGTAAGAAGGAGGATTTTGATAATTTTGTAGGTAAGATGGGAATTAGTTAAATAAGCATACATGGTAAGTATAGATTGATGTTAGATATGATAATAAGGGGCTATTAACATAATATCACTCATTTAAGTATGAGATTCAATAAAATATGGTTTAGGGATATTTTGGTAATTTCACATGTAAAATGGTGACTAGTTGAAAAAACATTCATTATAAGTATAATTAATGTTAAATATGATAATATAGGTTATGGCCTTAGTACTACCTGTTCAAGCATAATCATGAATATTATAAAACCTAAGGGTATTTTGATAAATTGGAGTGTATCATAATGGGTATGCATGGTCTAAGGGTAAATTGGTAAATTAGGGTGTGTTATAATATTATTTTCATAAACATGAAAAATTTGCCTTAATTGCTAATTATGCATGAGATTTTGTGCTAGTTGTTTTAGAAGTGTATGTTAGGGTTTATGTGCAAAATGATAATTTGGTGTGCAGGGTACTTTAACTTTATAATTAATAGTATAATTATAGTATGTTACTCTCTTATGGCATGTTGATAAATAAATAAAAAAATGAATTATGTATTAGAAGTAGATGATAAAGAGGTAGCCTTATCCTTAGGGGCATTTTGGTCATTTTGACCTAAGGTGCCCAAGTGTAAATATTAGAACCTAGGATGGACTTAGTGAACTACTTAAGTTAACATTAACAATAATCCTAACACTGATTACTTCATAATAATGGAAACAAATAAAAATAGATAAGTATAAAACTAATGTGTTTCTCGTGGTTACCTTAATTAAGACAATAATACTTAAAATAAAAGACATTAAGATCCATAATGGTGGCCTTTTAAGGCCCCTACCTTAAAGAAGTGGTTTACCCTACGATTATTCTAGATTTTTGCTGGTACGCCTTAGTGCCCTAGTGAGGACCTATATTTTACTCTATTTAGTTCTACGGACCTATTTAGGGGGTATGCATACTTATGGATTAGGTGTCATTGTCGGTAGGGTACTATGAGTCTTCTTCCACTAGTGCGATCAAGGTAACTGTAACACCCCCAAATTTACTACCGAAAAATATCGTTTACGACAAAGGTTTTAGCGGAAGCGAAAGAATTAAAACCATAAACTTGGGGGTATTACCGCCACACTTAGTACCAGACCGGTTCACTCCTACTGTTCTGATATTAAGTGCTAAGGCTAAACTAAACAATCATTAAGTAAGAGTCATCCAAACATAGGTCCATAGTTAACATAGACCATTCACGAAAACCACGAGTCAACAACAGTTAAAATATCGTTAAGATTGCAACTTAAAAGTATGGTTTCAATGCAAGAAGCGTAGTACAAAATATAGTTAATAAGACGGGTCCCAAGGGACCAATATCCGGATCGCCTACTCACTCAAGACAAGCCTTCCACCCCAACACAGTATCAACCTGCACAAGGGGTCTGCTGTAACACCCCCAAATTCACTACTGAAAAATTTCGTTAATTAAAGGAAATTAGCGGAAGCAAATTAAGTAAAACGTGAACTTTGGGAGTATTACCGCCACACTTAGTACCAAACCGGTTCACTCATACCGTTCCAGTACCAAGTGCTAAGGCTAAGAAAAATGAAATACAATTTGAAAGACATTCAACATGCATAAATCAGAGTAAATTGCAATAAATTCAACATACTTAAATCAGAGTAGCTCATCAAATCGTTTACAGGAATAAAACCCACCAATGGTGGTTAAAGTAACAACATAACATCGAAAACCAAGAAATTAAATGAAGAAGGAGGAAAACCTAACGATACCGGATCACTCCTTACTCTCTTTCCCGTAGCCCGCTTGAGTAGCACCTGAAAAGACCTGCAAGGGCACTGCCCATTGAATAGGCAGGGGCCCCATAAAGGGAATCCCTTCAGTACTACGGTACTGAGTAACCCTTTAAAGTCCCACTTAAAAGCAGGCCCGCAATGTAACACATGCATGAAACAAGCTACATACATATATAACATTCACATAATTAACGTTCACATAGCACATCAATATATCATTACGAACAATCGGTACTTACGGTCTTAAGCCATGTCATAATGTAACTCAAAACAATCAGGCCTTAAGCCACTGTTCCACTATAAGTAATTAGTACTTGCCCATAATTTTGTTCACATACATAACTGGTTTTATTGAGCTCGGGACCCCCACTATTATTGCCGGTGGACCGGAATATATATAAAATCATCATTCAGGGCACAACGCTCCTGGCAACTATTATAACCGGTGGACCGGGACATATAAAGAATCATCATCCAGGGCACAACGCTCCTGGCCACTATTATAACCGGTGGACCGGGACATATAAAGAATCATCATCCAGGGCACAACGCTCCTGGCCACTATTATAACTGGTGGACCGGTACTCAATATCATAAATCACTGGGCCCGGCTCATTAATATTCCACTTTCAAATATAGTATCTTTCCTTTCTTTAATCATCACATCAATCATATTTATTTGCCTCGAACGGGAGATCAATAACCCGGGACACAAAGGTACACCGGTCGTACCGGTGCACATCAGCTACTCAGTACCCTTCAACTGCGAACCCAAGGACACAAAGGTACCCTGGTCGTACTGGTGCATAAGGCTAACTCAGTACCCTACCGACAAGGACACCTAATCCATAAGTATGCATACCCCCTAACTAGGTCCGTAGAGCTAAAAAGAGTAAGATATAGGGCCTGGCTGGGGCATAAAGGCACACCAGCAAATACCAGAATAATCGTGGACTAAACCACGTCCTTAGGGTAGCGACCCCTAAGGAGTCACCATTCCCGATCTCGAGATCTTTCACTTTAAGTAATAGTGTCTTAATTAAGGTGATCACGAAAAGCACGATAATCCGATACTTATTCACTTTCGATTGTTTCGATATCATTAATCATTTCTTATTCAGAGGATTATCAGGATGTCACAGAGAAATCATCAAGGCCATGCCAATTATCAAATACTCTTACTTAGCTAATCAACCTTATTTAAATCACATTATCAGGTTCCACAATCACAACAAATTAGGTACAAATCACTTATTTACCCCCCCCCCCTTAATTATGTAATCGCCAAGTCATCCATTCCTCAATAACAAATTACCCTGTTACCCTTTAGGTTACATAATTCCCGAATTACCCCTTATCCGGTTTAGGTTATCAAATTACCTCCTACGCTTTTTAGATCACCATTCATTCCTCATAATTGCTACACTTATCATATTTCTCATTTGGTTGGTTAAATTACCAAATCGCCCTTCTCCTTTGTTATAATTACTATATTGCCCTTGAGTTGGATAAATTACTCACTTACCCCTCTTCCTTATCATGATTACTAATTTGTCCCTTTAGTTGGTTAAGTAATTATCACTTTATCCTTTAATTGGCTAAGTCACCAATTTGTCCCTTTAGTTGGATAATTTACCGAATTGCCCTTCTCCTTTATTAAAATTACCATAATAACCTTTAATTGATTAATTTACCAAATTACCCTTCGCTAGCATCATACTTATCCCATTACCCTTCTACAATCATAATTTAATTACTAAATTATCTTTTATCGTTATCATAATTACCAAGTTACCCCCTTACTCCCAAGTTTACCATAATATCCTTTTATTTACAAAATTACCCTTCTACCCCTTACTTTCAAGTTACCATAATATCATTTTATTTATGAAAATTACCACCATACCCCTTTTACTTGTAAAATTACCATAACACCCCTTTTTCTTTCCAAATTACTATCTTACCCTTTTACATCCAAAATTATCATTTTTATCTTTCTTTACCAAATTACCATTTTGCCCTTCCTTTCCAAAATTACCATATTAACCTTTTACTCACAAAATTACCATAATACCCCTCACTTACAAAATTACCATGTCGCCATTCACTTATAAAATTTACCATATTACCACTTACTTATGAAATTACTATTTTGCCCCCTTTACTTTTAAAATTACCATATTTCCCTTTCACTTGAAATATTACCATTCTTACCCTTTTCTCCAGAAATTACCATAATACCCTTCTTTCTCGCAACTTACAATTTTATCCTTTTACTTATGAATTATCCTTTAACCCCTTTCTTTTTAATTTAATAAATTACCCTTTTACTTATAAAATTACCAAAACACCCCTTTCACTTATAAAATTTCCATTTAACCCTTTGTTGCACCATTTTTTTACGAATTTACCACCACTACATAAAATAATGATATTATTCTTATCATCTAAGTCCACCAACTTGTTATTAATCAACATAATACCCATTAGCAACTACATACATTAGATCACATACTTCATAGCCATAATTACTAGAATACCCTTGGACAATAATATCATTCAAGCCTTAGCAACATAATACATCATAAACAAGCATTTAACATTTCCATCAATAATCAACCTTTTTCCTTAATTATCATACCTACACATGGCACAAAGCTATCATGCATTTCCCTTTTTCTTTCAATAAATGTAAACAACCATTTATTTATCATGCTTGGCTCACAAAACCTACATAAAATCATAATCAAATTCCTAATGTGCTAGCATACGTTTCCATGCATTTAAGGGAGGTTTAACGATTACCTTAATCCCGCAAAATGTCAAACGTTACCAAGCATAATTAGCATTTCAACACCTAAAATAACATTCATCACTATTGTGTTAGAAATAAGAAATAAAAAGGATAAGGCTTTATAAAAGAAATTTATTTAATAAAATACTTTAAATAATTATCATTATACCTCCAAAAATTTTCCAAATTAAACCCAAAACAAGGGGAAGCTCACGCTGCATGAGCAGCATGAGTGTCATGCAGAGAAGAGAGGGGGGAAGGGCTCGAAGAGGGGTGAGATGGAAGAGAGGAAGGGTGGCTCTGTTTAGGGACTTTAGGCTAGAAAATGAGGTAGTTAGGGGAGGTTCTAAGGCAAGTGGAGGGTGCAGAAGTGAAGAGGGGGTGTAGGAGGTGGTCGGGGACGTGTTGATGGTGGCTAATGGTGGCGGAGGCGGCGGCAGCAAGGTTGCGAAGGTGGCGGTCGAAGTGGGGTGCGGGGTGCAGGCTGGCGAGGAAGGAAAAGAAAGGGAAAAAACAAAGGGGTGAAGGGGCTGGTTTCGGGAAAGTAAGGTATGGGGGTGGTAGAGGAGGTTGCAGGGAGGAGATTGGTGGTCTGGGCGGCGGCAGAGACGGACGGACGGCGGAGAACGGTGGCCTTACAGGCGGCTGTCGAGAAGGGTGAAAACAGGGAGAAAAATAGAAGAAGGAAGAAAGAGGGCTGCGGGATGGGTATTGAGGTGGTGCAAGGTGGTAGTCGAAGGGTGCAGGAGGTGGTTTAGGGGATGAGTGCGGCAGCGCACAAAATCAAGGGGAGAAAGTGGAGGGGAGAAAATGGAGGGGAGAGGGTCGGGGAAGAAGGATTTCGAAATAATGGGGTAGGGAAAGGTGAAGGAAAAGAAGAGGGAGAAGAGAGAGGGAGAGGTAGGGTGGCAGGGCAGCGGCTGCAGGCAGTCGTAGGTGGTCAGGCGGCAGCTGCAGAGGGTCGGGCTGTTGTCGCCTGAGAAGAAGAAGAAAGGAAGGAGTTGCGGGCGGCCGGTCGGGGAAAGGAGGGAAAAAGGCTGGCCGATCGGGGAAAGGGAAAGAAAAGGCTGGCCGGTCTAGGGGAAAAAAAGAAAGGGGAACCGGCCGGGTTAGGCACGCGGGAGAGAGGGCTGAGGGGGAGAGGGAAAGGTGGGCTGAGGCCCAACGCACGGGGAAGGCTAGCCTGGTGAGGCAGCCCGAGGGAAAAGGAAGAAGAAAAAGAAAAGAGGAGAAAAAGGGGAAGGAAAAGAAAAAGGAAAAATGAGAAAATAGGGGAAATAAATTAAATTAATTTATAAAATCATAAAATGTAATATTCTTGATAAATTATTTAATTTAATAATTTAATTTATTATAACCTAATATTTTAGTTTAAAAAGGATAAAGTTGGTAAAATATTAGTTTGGAAAATTATTTAAATAAAACAATATGATAAATAGCAAAATATTTATTTTTAATTTATTAAATACTCTTATCCAAATTTATATACTCTAAAATCCATAAAATAATTAAAATAATAATTTTACAAGCTAATTTTATTTCAAATAAAGTGATTTATTAAAATATAGGTGTTCGAAATTTTTGGGGGATTACATCTGCTCCCCACCATCGGTAGATCATCACAGGACCCATTCAACCAAGTTAGTATCAGTACGGGTCCAATACTGAGTAAGTCACTACCCTATCTTATAGGAGAGATATCATCAAGTGCATATTAAATCATGGTACAATACGTTGATACACTATTACGCATACTCAAAACCCACATCACAAGTCCTACCATACCCATATACTAACATATGAAACATGTGTAACATCGTATTGAAACATATAAGGGTGTTATGACCAGAATGTAAAGTAACTCATTATGCACAAGCAGCATGGGGTAATACAGATAATAAAAGCCGGCTATGGTCCGGGTAGGCTCATTCTTTAGATCTCTGGTAAATATAGTAGATTCACGTCATAATTGTTATGAATCCATGAGGATGTGGGAACCCCACTATTATAGCCGGTGGATCGGTCACTTATAGAGCAGGACGCACCTAACCACTATTATATGCCGGTGGATCGGTCTCCAGGGCAGAATGCTCCTGGCCACTATTATGCCGGTGGATCGGCCTAGTCCCAACTCTCATGGTGTTTCACTGTGATTATAACGTATCTTTCCATTATTTGTTTATAAGTCATTTCACACCATAATCTTTGTTAATCCATGCAAGTACAGGAACCCCACTATTATAGCCAGTGGATCGGTCACTTATAGGGCAGAACGCACCTAACCACTATTATATGCCGGTGGATTGGTCTCTAGGGCACAACGCTCCTGGCCACTATTATGCCGGTGGATCGGTCTGGCCCCGACTCTCATGGTGTTCCACTGTAAGTATATAGTATCTTTCTCATGATTTAATTACAACATATTGTTTGGTTTGTTGAGCTCGGGATCCCCCACTATTATAGCCGGTGGATCGGTCACGTATAGGGCAGAACGCACCTAACCACTATTATACGCCGGTGGATCGGTCTTCAGGGCACCCCGGCACCTAGCCACTATTATGCCGGTGGATCGGTCTGGGCCCGGCTCAACAATCTTACTCTTTAAGTAGTTAATGTCTTATTCATGTATTATTAAATAAGGTTCCACCCTTGACATGCATGTCAACTACTCTCTACTTCTTCCCTTCAAGGAAACCCGTCCCATATCTCGAGACTGTTCTCCCCTTTCTCACTTCCGATGTCCATCCCCTCTTACTCTTATACATAAGGAAACGTAGTAAGGGCACGCTCTCCCAAGAATGTGGGCTAACCCTAACACAACAATATCGGTCCGCATGTCCTCACCCCTCTAAGGCTCCTCCTTGGAAATCCCTAATTTGGGCCTATATGGCCCAACTCTTTCTTACTCATCCTAACTTTACTTTGTTCCTTGTCTCGCATCCTGTCTCTACTAAGAAATTCTCAAAATATATCCCTTTATTCCCCAACTTCGCATATGACCGCCAAACCTTAGTTGGCCACACCAAACCCTAGCACTTTACTTCCTCCCCAAGTAACCTCCCCTCTTTGCCCCAAAACCTCTTCTCTCCTTTAGAAGCCCATACTCATCCTTCATACAAGTGGACTCTCACTCTCAACCCCATACTCCATCCCTCCTTGATCATTTTTACCCTTATACCCTTCAAATTGCTCATTTCCTCCCAAAAACCCTATTTGGGCCCCTTAGACGCCCTTACATCGACCCACATAAAATTTTGCACCCAAGTCTCCAATGGGTCCATAACTTTGACATTATCTTATTTACTTCCTAAATCAACTTTCCTCACGTAAGATTCATTCCCATGCATAATTTAAACACTCCATGCAGACTCTCCAACCCCCACTTACACCTAAAACCCTAATAAGGTCGTTTATGCACCAACTCACGTAATATTTTTCATACCAAGTTCCCAATCATTCCAAGACTCTCCCAAGCTCTTACTTACAACCCAAATCAACTGTTCACACGTAAGGATCATGCCCATACAAGGTCTAGTCCCCCCATGCAACTTCCCAAACGTCCACTTCCCCGTTATTCTTTTATTATCATTTCATGCTACCCCAAACCCTAGCATGCATGTCCTAGAGGGCCATAACAAGTCACATCATCAACATCAACATTAAACATGGAACATGTCATACACGTATAATATAAGGCATGCACAACATACCTCATGATCCACGCTGCGCTACAAAAAACAGGTTATTCATAACACATGCATAATACACATCAACATGGCATGTTCATCATTCACCCACACATTACATCACACATAGCACAAGGCCATAGCTTCGTCCTTACTAAACACCCATAAGTAGAGGTAAGTAGAGACTTACCTGGATCCGAAGCTAGCTAAGTGAGATAAGAGGGAGAGAGATCACTAGCTCGTGGATCCACGAGAAAGCTTTCCTAGATCTGATAGAAATCGAAAAACTAAATTAGAAACTATCCTATCAATCAATAATTCACATACTCTAATTAAATAAACACAAACAACCCAAATGATCTTTCTTAGAAAATGTGACCAAAAATTAGAACTTAAAAGCATAGCTTTATTAAGATTTAAGGTTAAAACTAAATCAAAGCGGATTAATACAAATATCACTTGGGACATTTCAACTTACTTTGGAAAGCCCGAGAAAGAATAATCGATCATAAGTTAATTTATCGAAAATAACTTATTTATTAGGTTTTACAACTAAATAGGTAACCTAACCAATTACATAGAACCAAATCCAAACCGATTAGGTTAAAACAGAATTTAAATGATTTAAAACCCAAAGATAGAATTCGATTAGATAAAATACACATAGCAAAATCAATTTTATAAAATCATCCCCAAAAATTAGGGTTTTAAAGCCCACGACACAAACTCAAGTAATTCAATTTAATCAATTCAAATTAAAGGTATTTAGAAGCAATTAATACCATTTCAACTATTTCTATACATTCAATTTTAGAAAAACAACAATACAAGTAATCGATTTCATAATTTCACTTGAATTTTAGGGTTTTAGGCCCGAAAATACAATTCGTTAAAATTCTATAAATTTAATCAAATTGAATGTTTAGAAATGTAATTAAACAAATTTTATAACATATCAAATAATCAATTGCTCAAAACCAATAAAAGAAATACGCAATTTAGCACAATTAGGGTTTTTGAGCCCGAAACGCAAATCCGATCAATTCTTGCCAAAATGTATCAATTGACGGTTTGAAAATGTAATTAAACATATTATAATGTAATTTATATAGTCAATTGAATAAAATAACCCGATTACCCAAATCAATTTAAACCCGCGGGAGTTTTGACCTAAAAATCCAATTCCGATCAATTACGCTCAATTTTCCCAAAGCGACACTTCCAATATAAAATTAAATATATTTTAAACGATATTATAAAATCAATTGAGCAAAACAGCTCAATTATACGACCCAATTTCATTACACCCAAAATTTGACCTAGGAATCAAATTTCGATAAAACCTGTATAAATTTCTCAAATTGACGGTTCCAAAATGAAATTGGATACATTTTAAAACATGTTGTATAATCAATTTGTCCAAAATCACCAAATCGAATGAATCCGAAAAATTTGGGCATAACCCGGCCAAAAATCCAAATTTTCCAAAATCTCAACATAACCATACAATTAACCTATCCAAATTATTCTTACAACACATATATACATAATCAAACAATCAATTTAGATTTTTATAAGCTAATCCATACCCAATTAATCAAAACAAGGGTTAGGGTTTTCAGAAATTTATATCAATCAAAAACCGACAAATCGGGGCAAAGGAAGGCTGGGGAGGCTTCGTTGGGGGACGAGGTTGGCTCGACGATGGTCGCCCGAGCTCGTCGGTGACCGGGCGGTGGCGCGAGCTGTGTGGCCTACTGCTGGTGCCGTCGTCGCCCGTTGTTGCGCTGCTGCGTGGGCTGCTGTCGTGGTTGCTGCGGTGGTGGTCGACGGGTGCTGGCGAGGTTGGTCGGAGCGGGGAGGAGCTGGGGAGAAGAGGCGGTGAGGGAGGTTGGCTAGGTTTAGGGTTAGGGTTGCGGGATAGGGGGTCGGGGAAAGGGAAGAGGGAAAGAAAAAGAAGGGAGGGGCGCCGGTCGGGGCTGGGGTGCGGGGTTTTTTTTTTTTTTTTTTTTTTTTTTTTTTTTTTTTACAAATACACATAAAATAAAATACTAAAAATATAAAAATATTATTGGAAGATTTTATATATAATTTATTTAACAAAAATTTATTTCGAACGGATCCGAAGGCTTAAAATTAATAAAAAGCTATATAAAGAATTTCAGAAGAATTTACCAACGAACGTAAAAACTTATATTATTTACGGAAATACATTATAAGACCCCGAAAAATTATTTAAAACATATACTAAAATATTTAAGTCAAATTCGGGTAAACCAAAACTAATTTAAATAATTTCCGAAATCGGTTTTCCGTAAACCAAAAAGCATAAAACGAAAGAGAATTAATTCTAGAAAGAATTTCATAAATAAACTCCGAAAATATTTTTTTTTAATTTAAAACTTCCCAAATATTAAAGATTTCCGAAAACGAATAAATTTAAAGTCGGAAATATTTTCTACAAATAAAATCATTAAAATAAATTTAACTATTTAAATAGAAATTCTATAATTTAAATAATATATTTAGTTAACAAAATATAACTCCAAAAATAAGGTCGTAATCACACGACGAAGTTATAATCGAAAATGAATCTAAAATATTAAAAATCAAAATACGAGAAAGAATGAGAATACATATTTTTAACCAAAAATCGAAATTAAAAGAATATAATAAAATCATGGTCGTGAATGAATTTGTCTAAAATGGTTCACAATGACAACGATTACTTAAATTAAAATATGAATTCAAAATCGTCGATAAATCCATAAAACAAATCAAAATTAAAATAATTATTTTTTTACATCAAATTACGCTAATAAAATCATTAAGTTTAATAAAATTAGGTTTTAAAAATACGGGATATTACAGTAACTTTGCAGCCCTAGGTTGATAGTTGGTAGGATATTGTGTTGCTCTTATGCCCCAATATGACTGGTGTACCTTTGTGCCTCTGGGTTAGTGATCTTCCCCTCGAACAATAAAATGGAATGGGTATGATAATTAAATGGAAATACACTAGTCACTTATAGTGGAATACCACATAGGTTGGGGTCATGTGGATAATATCATGTGTACCGATCTACCAATTATAATAATGGTCAGGAGCGTTCTACCTTAGAGTATATAATATGTACTGATCCACAGATTATAATAGTGGTCAGGTGCATTCTGCCTTAAATTATATCATTTATTGGTCCATCACTTATAATAGTGGTCAGGTGCATTCTACTCTAGATTATATCATATATACTGGTCCACTGATTATAATAATAGTTAGGAGTGTTTTGTCCTAATGTATATTATGTGAATTGGTCCTCTAGTTATAATAATGGGGTTCCCAAACCTATATGGATATAATTCGAGAGATAAATAATGTCTAATTAATGACTTAAGTTCATATAATGATGATTGTACTATCATGACATGTTATATGATATGTTGGCGGCCATGATGCTTGCCCTTGAGTTGAGAGTGGTGTGTATTGGTTGAGTATGATGTTGGCTACTTAATTATACTACAAAGAGCTTCGCTTGAATGTTTTCTAGGTAAGTTTTGTTACTTCTAAGTAAATAAATCTTGTAACATATGATCTTGATGCATGTGTCTATTACTGTATCTCATTCTGTACATGTGCGATTTCTTGCTCATGTGTTTTGATGTGTGATAATTGATGTGTTGCATGTGGGCCATACCTTTTAGTTTTGTATAAATGGTTACTCCGTACTATAGTACTAAATGGTTTCTTTTATGGGTCCTTGTCTATTCAATAGGCAGTTGTCATTGTAGGTTAGTCCGTAGGCATTATCCAAGTTTTTTTCTATTGAGTTAAAAGCGTAGGACTATCCGAGAAGGTTTTTGGGTTTTACATAAAACCCTTGTACTCCTTTTTTAATGGTTTTATTGTATAACCACTACTAGTGGATTTTATCTCTTGTATTTTAATATATCACCCTACTCTATTTTATGTTTGTGATCTTAGATTTGTGTAAGGTTCGTTCTCTTTTTAGCATTAGCATTTGGTACTAGAACGATGGAGAAAAACCGGTCTGGTACTCATTGTGGTAGTAGCATATCCAAAATTTGTCCTTTTTGCTTCCACTTAAATTTGAAACATGAAATTTTTTAGTAGTGAATTTTAAGGGTGTTACAATTATGGTAGTGGTGGTGCAGGAAGCTTTGATTGTTATGGTGGTAGTTGTGGTGGAGGAAAAAGAATTGGTGGTGGTTGTGATGGTGGAGATGGTGGTGAAGGTACTACCTTCATAAAAGGATATAAATATTATTTTTTAACCTTAATTTAATAGAAATTTTAAAATATTCATTATAATTCATCCAAATTAAGTCATTATTATTCAAACAATATTCTATAATATTTATTCTGATTTACTTGTAATTTTTCTTACCTAAATTAATTTTTAATATTTAATTTTATTTTAATTTATCTCAATCTAAACGGGCTATGAATGGATCTGAGGAGAAAAGGAGAGACGCTTATTCATGTGCCTTAAACAATCAAAAATGCAAAGCCAAGGTTGGTTGGCGATCATTTGTTATTTTACCTAAGATAAGTGACTTTTGAGATTAGACGACTATCTGCTACTCTCGATTCTCAATAGCCTGCGGCATTTCTATCGTTACGCTACAGTGTTCTCCTCGGCCAACGACTTATAAACTCAATGCATCCACGTCGCAAATCAATGTTCAATATCTACGTGCCAACCGTTCAAATGGATAGTCACCTCACGGTCATGTTACTAAGAACCATATAGGGGAAAGGAATCGCTTTCATATCACGAGGCAGGTAGGCTTTGAATACCCACTTAGAAGAAGGGGAGGGAGGCCGGTCGTTACTGACTTTTCTTTGATTCTTAACTTCACTGAGTCTTGAGGAACGATTAATTTATCGATTGTGACGATTTGGTTTCCTCTCTCTTTCCCTCGCTTTTTTGCAAATCGAACATTTGATACGAAAGCTTCGTTGATTTTAAGGTCAGTAATGTTCTTGTAATTCATCAATTATTTTTTTCCTTCTAAATTTCGACAAGTTTTTGAATTTCGATGATTGGTGTTTTGTGGAATCCGATGGTTCAGATTTTTGTGGCAATTAATTCGCCTGAGAGTCATAATTTAGATTGAATTTGTTGCTTAGGTGAATGCTTTTTGTATGCACGTAGTGATTAGGTGATTAGTTTTACTTGTTGAATTCGGGGATTGGGTTGCATTTGCTTGTTTTGCTTTCATTGTTCCTGATTTGTTACCAGATACTGTATCCTGAATTGGTACGAAGTACTGAAAGAATTTAATTTGAGTTCAAAGTCTATGAAATCGAAAGCCGTTGCAGTTTTGTTGATAGTGGCAGCAAATTTTATGGAAACTCCCCCGATGAATATGGTGATACATGAATTGGATTGCTGGCCTGTTGAGGATCGAGATACATACCATTAGTGAGAAATTTTACTCCATTCTTCAACTGAGTGATGGCGGTTAATGCATTTTATTGCTCTCTTATTCTCTATACTTTATTTGAGATTCTGCAGGCAAATTGATAATGTGTTGAAAGAATTTGAGTAGAATCAGGATCTTTGATTTGAAATCTAGATTGTCCATAATAAAGTGAATTATCTAGTTCCATATCCATTTTAATTGTGTATCAAGAAACCCTAATTAAAGAGCGATTGATTCACAACTTTAAGCTATTTACCTACTTCAGTTTGGGCCTTTGAGGCATTTTAATGGAGGGGCTTGGAAATGCAAGAATGAACTGTGAGGAACCACTCCTATATCATTTAGGCATCGTTAAATCCTATGCCATTAAATGAATCAGTGATCTTTTCCAGCCTCCAAGGAATGGACTGATTTATTGATAGACCCGGACACCCGGTCAGAAGTGGGCCATTTAATGTTATGAGGACCAATGGTTGCACAATAAGGCTAATCAATGTTGATTAAAGGATAAAACTCATATAAAACAATAATGTAGAATTTTTCTCCAATATGATTTATGTCATTGTTCTTCCTTAATAGTCACACAATATGCTTTTATATTCAAGAGGACCCCTTGCTATATCTTATCAAAATCAGGTTTGTGTTAGGGTTAGAGGAGTTCTATATGAATAGTGGACTGATATCTTGCCCCTTTAGTATGAAAATGAATATTGTTTCATGTGGCAGAAAAAGCCATTGATCAAGGGAGAGATAAAATGAGTAAATTATATTAGAAAGTTTAAAGCAATAGTGGATGCTTATGAGGCTTTTTAATATCTGAATGAACTTTGAATTTATCAATTGGATGTCATAGAAATGGATACACATATCACCATTGAGATTGCATTAGTTGGAGGCATGCTTAATTGTTAGCATATTCGTTTGAATGCAGATTTGATCTTGAGGATTTTCCATTTCACTAGATATTTTCATTAGCTTTCCTTGTGTCCTTGCATGCATGGGTGTGTGTGTGCTTTTTCTTTTCTTATTTGTTCAGAGGGAGACATGACATCTCTTCTATTTTAGACATCTTAGGTTTTGTTTCACTAATAATTTGCTTATCTGAAGATGAAATGACCGATGGACATGTATTTAAAAAGGTCTTTTTTGAACTTTTAAAAAAAATAATGGGTTACATAAGCTGAAGTGATGTAATAATAGTTGTCGAGTAAGCCTTAATTATTTCATTGTTAGGCTAGCCCCATTCTCATGATAGGATTTTAGTGTCCATTAGGGATGTGCTTACATAACATATCTTTAATTCTCTTTTCATATTCTCTTACAAATGTTCAAATGGTAACTGATTTGCATGGCATATTATTAAGTGGATACGTCTTGACAATTTTTGTTTTACAAAGCTGGTGATTTCTGGCTTATTTGTTCCAGCTATTTTCCTGATGGGATGGGGGAACATATACAAACGGCGCATGAAAGTATTTGGGATGGCCTTAATGATCTACCTGGACTATAAGGTACATGCACACACATATATGTATATATATATGTTTTTGTTGAATACCGCAGGGAGTTCAGTAGTGATCAAAAGTTCTTGTTCTCTGTGACCGCTGTATGTTGAAAATTGTCTTTGTAGGCTTTACAGCAGAGAGGAAAATGGATTAGGAACAGATCTAAGGAGGCTGCTCTATGGAGGAAGGTTCATGAGCGTAACGCCAGGCGTGTTCTTGCGCTAATAATTGACTTGGAGGGTTTATGGGTAAAGCTAGGACAGTACTTATCTACACGTGCAGATGTTCTTCCAGAGGCTTACATAAGCCTTCTGAAACAGTTGCAAGATTCTCTTCCTCCTCGTCCACTAGATGAGGTTAATTCTTTGAACTCTTGATCTTGAAGGTCTAATGAGTTAGAATCAATTTTCTTAGCATACTTTTCTCATGATGCTGCTCCAGTATTTTGAGATCTGCTGCTATGTTCCTGATTTGTGTTTATAAAGTATAACAGCTTGGAGATGATGATGATGTTAGAATCCTGATTAGGATCTAGCTGCAGTAGTAGTATCCATTAAACTAGATGTATTTGAGGAAGTATACACTTAATTGAATTAAATTAATTAGGCATGTGAGGGAATTAGAATTAGGGTTTATGAGAACTAGAGAGGAAAGAGAGGCGGTGGAGGAGAGAGAATAGATAGCTAATTTTCTTAACTTCTTTATTTATGAGGCTCTAGCATCTTATTTATTGCTAATACCTAATAGGCCTTTTATTAAGTAAGTTCTATTAACCTTAATATGTCAATCTCTTAATTTAACCAAGGCTTGATTAAAATAAAACTAATTACTACTACTTATTAATAGACTTAAATTTAGCATACTAGGAGTAAAACTAGGGAACTATCGAACCTTGATGGGGGCCTAATTCACAATCCTAACATTACTCCCCTACTTGAAAATGAGCTTGTCCCCAAGCTTGAAATAGGGCATAGAGCAATAAACACCGTTGTAGCTCAATGAGTAGGAAAACTGTTCCACCACGACACCAAATAGGGCACCCAACCACTTGGCTGACCCTTTTTTGGTGGTAGTTGACCCTCCACCACCCACCTCAATACTTGCTATTTTGCTACTAGGGATGATAATGGCTTTCAATCCCGACCAAAAAATGCTTTATTTTTAGTGGGTCTTTGTTACACCCCTAAATTTTGAACCAATTTTTTTTTTAAAGATAATGTAGAAACGTTTGTGAAAGCAAAAACGAAAATTGTTACCATCACATCACCCATGAAAGAGGTATGACCATTACCTAACTCATACCTGATGTAAGGCAAAACGGAACAATTAATGAAAGAATACATGCTCTACTAATACTACAATGATAATTATAATATAGATAGAAGAGAGAGAGTTTATAGAATCTAAATACAAGAACCAACACAAATATCCCAACACAGTGGGCAGAATACATCTAAAACATGGTAAGGGCTCATGTTGAGCATTGAAGTTACATACTATTATGGTGATAAGCATGCTAACATAATATAACACTCAGACTCATAATAACAATTTAACAAGGCATATTGGTATGGAAATCATAGAAGGATCATACATTAGAATCACATAATGGAAACTATATTATAATCTTTCTTTTAGTGATCACATAATTTTTATTTATTAAGATAATCTGTTCGACCATACCCATTTCTCCACCATGAACAAAAGTAATGCTAGTATACACATACAATAGAATACTACTTCCACCACATGGGGTAAGGATACATCGAAGGATTTTTTTTCTCTTCCTACTCTCTGAAGATACCACACCCACCACACATCGAATGTACCTGCTGTAAGGGCCAATACAAATTGGGATACCACACCCACCACATGTGGTCAAAGTACATCAAGGGAGATTGTACTAGGATACCTCACCCACCGAATCTTGAATACTTCTGCCGCGAGGGCTACACAAGTTGGGATACCACACCCATTTAAGTAATGGACAATACAAAGTACTAGGGGCTTGTACTAGGATACCTCACCCACACATATTAGATACTGTTGCCTTACCAACCTATCGTTATATAATCTTATACTTTAAATATATGTGCATACCCCTACCGACCACAACCTAGTAGAGAAGAAAGAGTTACTGAGTGAAAAGATAAGCACAAGCGATCCGCCCACGAACTACCTCAAGAGTCTGAGAAAACAACTCAAACAAAATCTTAATCCATTGTTATTAAGTACCAAGTGATATCACAATCACAATTTAATTCCATTAATAACCAATTGGGGTGTTTTCAAGTAATAACTCTAAAAACAACATAAGGCATATAAAGCCACCATTTGGGTGTTTAGAGGTGACACTAAACTAAGTCACACAAGGCCCACAATATTATCATCTTGATCCATATAAAAATAATGTTAAACATGGTTGAAATAATAATTAAAATGTTGTAATTATATAGAAAGATTAATATAGAATGCCCAAAGAAAGAACATCAAGTATCAAGTGAACAAGGTGAAATCAAGCACACCAGTTGATTGATCCTTGGGACTGGTCCACAGGTTTGGTTGTACTAAACTTGAGAAAACAATACACAGTGAAAACAATTGACTGGTTGGTCCAACCAATCAACTATTCATAAGAACTAGTTGACGGGTTTGACTAAACCGGTCGATGGATCAAGTAGAGACCATACCACTCCGGTCACTAGGCAACTAGTCAATGGGTTTGGTAAACCGATCAACTGCTCAAGGAAACCAGTTGGTTGGTTCATCTAACCAATTGATTGTTCTTGCATCCAGTCGATAAAAAATTCCAAATTGAGCGACTGCTCATACAACTTATCGATTGGTATGGGCAAAACAACTCGCTGACTGCGATCCATTTATCAAATTTTATCCATTTTTACCATATTGATCCTATCATGCTCCTATGTCATAAAATATATAAAAAGATATGCTACACATAATATCAAGGTACTGGTATAATTAGCAATTAATAAAATCATGCTCAAAACTACAAAAATCATGCACAATAATAAATAACTCGAAACAAGCTTAGAACTTTACCACATGCTTGAATCCAATAATTCAATTAACTCATACACAATATAGAAATATACCAATAATATGAGACCACAATAGATAACGAAAGACCTTATTCATATAAGAGATAAGAATGCCTTACCTCCAAGCAATTCTTCTAGCACAAAATACTCCTAACTCGACGACTATCTACAAAGACTTCGATTCCTAATAGAATCAAGGATTAAAACAATTAAAACTCTTTCTCTAAACTTAATAAAACGAAACCAGAAGGAGAAGAAAATGCCATAACTCAATCTTTTCTCAAAATAGGGTTTCAAGGGTAATGAACCTATGATCTTCAACCTTTCTCAAAATCTTAATCCTTCCTCGCTTAGGAGAAATAAGGGAAAGTTAAAGTTAAGATTAGGAGAAGAGAGAAGAAATAAGAATTTGACCAAAGGATGAGGAAATAAGAGGCGAGCCTTAGTTTTCCAGTAGAAAAGGAAAGGGAGGAAAATAAAGAAATGCCCACTAATTAGGATTTTTTTTTCATGAGGAGAGGAGAGAGTGAAGAAGGGCAGATGGTAGGGAGTGAGAATGAATTAGGAATGGGTTGTATAGAGGGGGTTTGTCGAAATCCACAAGTGAGAGAGAGAGAAGTTTGGCTTGGTTTGAGTGTGGGCAATCAAGGTGTAAGGAAAACACATGATGAGGTAAAGGAGGTAGCATGTAGATAATAGAGGCATGAAAGAGGGTTGGTAAGGCAGGGAAGAGGTGTAAAAAGTCAAACATGTAGACATGGTTGTAAGAAGAGAGAGAAAAGGTGAGAAATACCTCAAAAGTACTTTTGGGAGAAATTTTAGCTAAATAAAACTGTAAAATGATTTAAATAATGTAAAAATAATCCCAAACCACCAAAATGTACTTATAAGCACATATAGATTCTAATTAGAAGTTTTCATAAACATTGGAAAGATATTCAAATTAAAATAAAAAAGGATCTGAAATAATTCGTAGGAAAATTAGTCTATCGGTTTGAGCAAACCAATTGAGTGGTTCATCGGGAATAAAATTGTTAGTTTTTGAGCGTACCGATCGATCGGTTAGGAAAACTAGTCGATCGGTGTGCCTGAAATTCACATTTTATTCAAATTCAAGTCTTTTCCAAAATTTAAAACTAATTTATTTTATATCAACATGATTATAAATATAATTTAAAGGATTTTAGGATAGAGTATTAGAGTTTGGGTCTATGAGTTTTAGACTCGACGGATTTGAGTCCATATATATCTAAATGGATTTGTGTCCAGTAGCCCTAGCTAGATCCAATCCACTAGATCCGTTTAGTAGACATGTATGTGTATATATTTGCATATGTACTAATTTTATAATTTTTATCCTTCTTGTGATCTAGATTATTCATTTTTTAAATTTTATTTTTGTGTATTTACTTTATAAGAAGTATGTATAATTTTTTATTTCCAAAGGATTAAAACACCATTTGAAAAGTTGAAATTTTGAAATGATTGTCTTTTCACTCAGAGGGATTTAAAAAAAATGTATAAAACATAAATATATTTGTATTTAAATAAGTTATTCAATTTTTTATTTTTTATTTTTTTCAGAATAGCTTGACCTATTGATCCACTAGACCCAGTTTGGGTCTAAACTTTTGAGACTTGACCAATTGTCTCCCTATTTGCTACTGCCACTCTACCCTTATCTATTGCCTCAATTCCACCAAATCCTAACCTTAAAACCCCCATTACCAACCGAAACACCTCAATGCCCCTTGCCACCTCACCTATGCTTGCCAACCACCCTGTCACACCATCGACCTTTGGCACTAATTCCCTCATCTCCTCCTCTTCCTCTTTCCTACTCTCTTGCTGTCACCCCTACTTTTCTTCCTCAATTTTGTGGCCCCGGGGCAGCTCCCTAGCCATTGATTAACTTCGCTCATGGTGGCGATGGAAGGTCTTTATCTATCTTTTACTGATTTCCCTCAATTCCCCCAATTTCTCCAGTAATTTCAATAGGCAAATCGAAGAACCCTAATCCCCTTTCTCTAATTCACCTCAATCCTTCTTCCCATCCCCCATAATGAGAGCCCTAACTAAAAATCTTAACTATTGGCTAGGGAGCTGCTCTAAGGTTGTGTAGTCGAGAGAGAGAGAGAGAGAGAAGAGGGGGAGGGGTGACGATGAGAAAGGGGACAGAGGAAGAGGGGGAAGCAAGGCATTTGGCAATTAGCTTAGTCTCCCAACTTCTTGAGGTACTAGCCTCTTATTTATAGCTAATACAGACTTAGGGAGCAAGCTAGGATTTTTTTAGTAGGCCTAGGGTCTACAATGCCTTTATTAAATCAGACCTATTAAACCCTTATCCATAAATCACTTAATTAATTAAGACATAATTAAAAGTAAATAAAACCAAAGCCTGCTACTACTCATTAATAGACTTAAATCTAGCATGACAGGATTAAAATTGGGCTGTCAGACCCGGAGGAAGGCCCAAACCACAACCCAGGTTTTTAACAGCTGATGTATAGAACAAGGCAATTGACGTATAAAACAAAAGTTTACAGCTATGTTTCGAAAATATCCCTCATGCCTCTGCCTTTTCTTTCCTTTCTTTCGACACTTCTCTCTTTTCATTAACATAATTTCTCAGGTACGTGAATTCTTTCATTTATGGCTGATGATTCAACTAATTTATTCAACATGGATAATAAGTAATAACGTAACACAAGTGATGGTCAGACTTTTACTCTTTATTCTGATTTAGAATTATGGGCTACGATTGACCAGAAATACTTTTGTTCTACAAAATGTATGTAAGGCTTTGAGATCTTCATGCCCATGCACACTGGACATGTGCGCATAGCCAGTTCTTCCCAATTCCCATACCCCATGCACACATGGCATGTGTGTTTATTAATTGTTTGGCTAGCTCTTTAGGTGTAATAACCTCTCTACCCTTGATAGAGTTTCTTCCTCCTTGAACCTAGACTGGCTACCCAGCTAAAAAAAAAATAAAAAATCTTTTACAATTTAGGACATGGCACTTTGGCACAGGCTCAGCTGGGAGCTGGCTACTACAAATTACTCTATAGTATTAAGTTTTAGAGTAACAGAAGTATGAATAGATGTAATAGAAGCCAACAGTTTCAAGTATATATGCAACAAAAAGCAAACTAATATTGTCAGTCAAGTTGGAAATTTAGAAATAAGAATTGAGGAATATGAAGGAGCAGGATGAAGATAACAGCTGAGGAGGAGGAGGAAGAAGAAAGAGGAGGTCAGGTAAGAAAAGAGAGAAATGAAAGAGAGAGGGTTCAAACTGGAATGAGTATTCTTGCTTTTTGTTCTATACATCAAAAGTTTTGTTCTAAACAACAGATATGTTTGTAGATGATATGGTGTTTTAGCTTTCATTTTACTAGATAGTGGCTGTATACTTTTGTGCATAATTTTGTATTATGTAGTTGCCTGCCATCTTTCTGTGTACTCTATAAAACAACTCTCGAAGGGAATGGTTCTATATATGTGTAGGATGTAATGCAGTGTTTTTGCTAGGAGCAGTTTTTTTTCTGTCCTGGAATGGAATGTCACATATATCTAACCCTATTGTTCCTTAAGTGGGTAGACTACCAGATGTTTTACAGTTTATAATTTGCAGTCTTTACTGCTGGCTGACTTATCACTGGTGCTTATGTAGGTGTGCCGCAGCATAGAGAAAGAACTTGGAAAACCTATGGAAGATCTCTTCTCAGATTTTGTGAGAATGCCATTGGCGACAGCATCAGTAAGATTTTAATAATCATTATTTGACTTCTTCCACAAAGAAAAAAATGAGATTTTTCTGTCATGCTTTCACCTACAAGGAATCAGGAAGAAGGACATCTCATGCTGAATTCACATAAATCTTCATGTGCTACTGCTTTAATTTTTTTAATCATTTGAGATGTTGCTATATAATAATAAAATGATATTCTTACCTCCATTCGTATTGGATATTGAATCTTTGTTGACCATGCGAGAATATTGAGCTGTTAATCTGAAACTGTGTAGTACAATTGGACTTGAATCTAGATTCAACTTGAGTTTCTTCGAGGAATGATTGTACCTATATACTTATATTTGCTTATGCAGATTGCACAAGTTCATCGTGCTGTCTTGAGAGATGGGCCAGAGGTGGTTGTTAAGGTTCAACATGAGGGCATCAAGCAAATCATTTTGGAGGTTTTGTTTCCCTTCTAGTTCACGTTTTGAGATTTGCATTTGAGAAAGAGTGGGAGTCAAATCAGCGCTTGAATATTGGTACTATATTATTACATCATAGGATTTGAAGAATGCCAAGTCAATAATTGAATGGATAGCATGGGCAGAGCCACAGTATGACTTCAACCCTATGATAGATGAGTGGTGCCGAGAAGCACCTAGAGAACTTGATTTCAATATTGAAGCTGGTAATTCTTTTATGATAAATACACAGGTTTTTCATTCATTTTCCAGAGAAATTGTTATCCTTGGTGTGCTTTATTTGATGTCCAGCTATGCTTATGTTCAACTTACCCCCTTATGCCTGTAGATAATACTAGAAAGGTCTCCAGAAACCTAGGTTGCAAGACGACCGATGACTATAGGTCTGACCATGATATTCACGTACTGATCCCAGAAGTTATCCAGGTATTATGTTGATTGAAGCAGATTGCTGCCAAACAAAGAATGTAATGAATATCATTCTGCAACCAATTGATGCAGTATATGGTATTCATGCAAGTTTTTCTGTTTATGCATTCATGTTTTCCTTCCTTTGAGCTCCTGGAGCTGCAACTTGGTGCAACAGAATTATAGTGATCTCATCCTGTAGTCCTAGTATATTTACTCTTGTATAAACATTGAGTTATTACCCACAATAGAGTGTAAATAGGCTGGTCTCTAATTTGACATTTCTGTAATTTGAGCAGGAAAATTATTACTGATTGATGTAGTATTCTGGAGCATTATTCATGGCCAGAATAGGTGGCTGGGCTGAACATTAAATACCAAATCTCTTTAGCCCTCTGTATTTGACGTTATTGCAGATAATGTAATGGATGGGGGAGAGATGATAGACAGTATGCTGAGCTTTTAGGCAGTTGAGATTGACTTGAAAATTATGACAGCATCACATGCTGCATGTTTTTTGCTGGATTGTCTTTCGATAGACTCCTCGGCTGCAATGATAGGTAGAATATTTATTAGTGTTTTCAAATAACATCTACTCATGTAATGAGGTCCTGTGGCATGGATTTTATCAGGTGCTATTGTATAGAAGTTTGTCCATTTTATACTGGATTCTGCTCCGTGCTTGTAACTTAAAATATTAAGTTCATTTTTCTCCTGCTGCCTTATGGCTTTTATGGGGAAGTGTCTTCCAAGTAATTTAGGGTTTAGTACTGAAAAAAATGACGATTATGTTGATGTTATGGAGTGACCTAGTTTCATAATTCAATAATTAATCTATGTTAATAAAAATAAGGGATATTGCACTCTATATCATGTGTTTTGATGAAATTCACTCATGTCTTTAACCTTTTATTTTAATGGTTAGAAACTCCTGTTTTAACTGTTAAAAAGAAAGGGCAAGGGTATGAGTGTGAGTTTCATCAAAACACTGTAAATAAAAAAATACAAAATGTCCAACTAAAACACTATCTGTTTTGTTTTTTGAGCCTATAAGTACATAGTAAAGTATGTGGTAGCAGATTCACTGCTACCAGACACTCCCTCTAACTCACAGATATTCTGAAATGAATTAAACAATAGAAAACAGAGATATGGAATAGAGAATGATAATATTGATATTGATGAATTAGTCCTGCCAGATATTCGAGGTCCTGGCCCCTCCTGTTTACAGTCCCTTTTTCCTCTCCCTCCCTTCGTTCACTTCCCTCCTCTTAAATATCCCAGACTCCCCGACTCCTGACGTACAATAACAGAAAAATATGACTCAGCAAATAGGTCCTAACAGACTCCTCAGCTACGTGCTCTACTAAAAGACCAAAAAAACCCCTGCTATAACTATTTTGCCCTTCTAACCCCCACTATCCAGCCCTTTTATTCCTCCGGATGTAAGTATATTTGATTATGGGTCTATCATTACTCTCCCCTCGGACCTTCACCTTGTCCTCAAGGTGAAACTCAGGAAACTGCTGATTGATGAGATCAAATTCCTCCCAAGATGCTTCGAACTCTGGCAACCCCTTCCACTTAATCAGAACTTCCAGTGTGCCTTGGGAGTTGTAGCGCAAATCCAGGACAGCTTCAGGTTCAACCTTCCACTCTATATCAGCGGTTAGAACCGGGGTAAAAGGTTGGGCCTGACTTCCTTCCCCCACTGCCTCCTTGAGTAAGGACACATGAAAAACAGGATGTATGGAGGCATCATCCGGTAACCTAAGGTGATATGCCACCTTTCCCACCCTAGCCTCCACTTGGTATGGGCCAAAATACGTTGGGGCCAGTTTCTCATTGAGGCGTTTAGCCAAAGATCTGTGGCGATATGGTTTCAGCTTCACAAATACCCAGCTTCCTACTGTAAACTCCTGTTCCCTTCGCTTCTTGTCTGCCTGTTGCTTCATTCTCAACTGAGCCCGCTGGAGGTGATATTTCAATTCCTCCAGAACTGCATCCCTCTCCTTAAGCTCATGATCCACTGCTGCAAAAGGAGTATTCCCAGTTTCATAACGCAGCAGTGAGGGGGGGTCTCGGCCATATAAGGCAACGAAAGGTGTAGACTGGATAGCCGAATGGTAGGAGGTATTATACCAAAACTCTGCCCAGGGTATCCACTTTACCCACTGTTTGGGTTTGTCCCCTACAAAACAGCGTAAGTAGGTCTCCAAACTCCTATTGACCACCTCTGTTTGGCCATCCGTTTGAGGATGGTATGCCGTGCTAAAACGCAACTTTGTGCCCTGCAGCTTAAACAATTCCTTCCAAAAGTTGCTCACAAACACCTTATCCTGATCTGACACTATCAATTTTGGAATCCCATGTAAGCGGACTATTTCTTTCACAAATATAGCAGCAACCACACGTGCAGTAAAGGGATGCTTTAAGGGAATAAAGTGGCCATACTTTGTCAAACGTTCCACTACTACCATCACGCAGTCATAACCTTCTGAACTAGGCAGTCCTTCCACAAAGTCTAGTGAAATATCTTCCCAGACCTGTTGAGGAATAGGCAAGGGCTGTAACAACCCTGCTGGGCTCAAAGTCTGGTATTTATTTTGTTGGCAGACCCCGCACCCGGCAACATAATCCTGAACCTCCTTTCTCATTCCTGGCCAGTATACCTCCCTTGCTAGTCTATAATATGTTCTTAACGCTCCCGAGTGGCCTCCCAATCCTCCACCATGAAATTCTGCCAGTAACTTCTTCCTCCATTCAGATTTTGCCGGAATGACTAAACGCCCATGATACATTAAATTTCCTTGCTGCAAGTTGTAACCTCCTGTGTTCGGCGGCCCCTGTTGTAACTCTTGCACTATGGCCCTCAATTTCGGGTCAGCTGCCACTTCAGATTGAAGGGAGCTCCAATCCTTTATCCACACAGCAGAGAGAGCAGCACAGTCAGCTTCTGATTCCCTCCGGGATAGTGCGTTTGCAGCCTTGTTCTCCCCTCCGGGTTTGTATTCAATAGTAAAGTTGTAACTCCACAACTTTGTAATCCATCTGAGGTTCTCTTCGGGTATTACTCGCTGCTCCAACAAGTACTTTAGGCTCTTTTGATCAGTCCTCACTGTAAATCTCTGTCCCATAAGATAGTGTCGCCATCGCTGGATGGCCAACACTACTGCCATTAATTCCCTTTCGTATACGGACTTCAGACGCGCTCGCTGGCCTAAGGCTTGGCTGAAATAGGCGGTTGGACGCTGTTTCTGCATCAGCACTGCTCCAACACCAATTCCCGAGGCATCCGTTTCTATCACAAAGGGTTCCCGAAAATCGGGCAGCCCCAAAACTGGTACTGATGACATAGCCTGCTTGAGTTTATCAAATGCTTCCTGAGCCTCAACATTCCACCCGAAACTATCTTGTTTTAATTGAGCTGTGAGAGGAGCTGCTATGTGCCCGTAGTGCTTCACAAATTTCCTGTAATATCCTGTCAAACCCAAGAATCTCCGCAGCTCCTTCAATGTTTTTGGTACCAGCCAGTTCTTCATACACTTGAGTTTAGATGGGTCAGCCGCCACCCCTTCAGCAGAGATTATATGACCCAAGTACTCCAGTTCCAACTGTCCAAATGCACATTTTTTTATGTTCACCGTTAGGGTATTAGTACGCAATACTTCAAACACTACTGTTAAGTGTTTGGCATGACTTTCCATGTCTTGGCTATACACCAATATATCGTCAAAAAATACCAATACGAACTTACGGAGGAAGGGTTTAAATACATCATTCATCAAAGCTTGAAAAGTAGCCGGTGCATTAGTCAGTCCGAACGGCATTACCAAGAATTCATAGTGCCCTTCATGTGTTCGGAAAGCAGTCTTTGGGACATCCTCGGGGTTTACTCTGATTTGGTGGTATCCCGACTTTAAATCCAGCTTGGAGAACACAGAGGCCCCATGCAACTCATCAAGCAATTCATCAATCATAGGTATGGGAAATTTATCAGGGATTGTCACCTTGTTCAGGGCTCTGTAGTCAACACAGAACCGCCAACTGTTGTCTTTCTTCCTGACTAGTAGCAATGAGCTTGAGAAAGGGCTGTGGCTGGGTCTAATCACCCCGGCTGCCAGCATCTCACCCACTAGACGTTCAATCTCATCTTTCTGCACTTGAGGGTACCGGTAGGGCCTCACACTTATTGGTCCAGTACCAGGGATCATTGGAATTCTGTGGTCCAATCTGTGTTGGGGGGGAAGTCCCCACGGTTTCCTTGTTACCTCAGGAAAGCTCTGCACTACCTCCTGTAGTGGGAGGGGTATATCAGCCGGTGCCTGTTCTGAGCAGAAATTGGACGCAAGCGCACAACATTCGAGTAAAATTCCCTGTCCCCCTTGGCATACCGCTCGAATTAAGGATTTAAGGGAGACCTGGGTTTTGCACAAATCAGCATCTCCCCGTAGTGTGACTGCTGTCCTATTCACCGTAAATTTCATCAGTAGGTTCCTCCAGTTGATCTGCATCATACCCAATTTTTCCAACCATTGCATTCCTAATATGGCATCTGCACTTCCTAACTGAAGGGGCAGAAAGTCTTCAATTACCTCCACCTCCGGTAGTGATAGCCGAACTCCCTTGCATATTCCTTGTGTCTGGACAGAATTTCCGGTCCCCATAAGTACTCCATACGAGGCTGTTTCCGTTATAGGAAGTCCCAGCCTCTTCACCAATTCGGCTGCAATGAAGTTGTGCGTAGCGCCGCAGTCGATCAAAACAATTACTGCCTCCTCCTGAATCGTCCCTCTCAGCTTCATGGTTCTAGGGGTAGTGAGTCCCACGACTGAATTCATGGATAGCTCTACCTCGCCCTTGACCTCCGCCCTAACTTCAGTCGCTTCCATGGGTGCGTCTGCTTCTCCTTCGTCCAGCTCAACCGTATCGTCCACCAGCAGCAGGTGGAGCATGCGATTCTTACAGACATGGCCCGGCGAGTACTTTTCTTCACACCGAAAACAGAGCCCCTTCTCCCGTCGGCGCAGCAGCTCAGCATCTGGAAGTCGCCTGATTCCTGGAGTTCTCCTGCTGGCTTGCGATTCTTCAAGGCGAGGTGCGTTGTTGGTACTGAGTGGTGAGAACCTCGGGGCTGAGTTCGCGACCATCGGTTTGGTCGGTCCAGTGCTGGGCGAAGTTGAGTAGGTACTTCCTGGGTTCGAATTTCCCCGACCCGGTAACCTCAGCCTGGATCCCATCTCCCCGAGTCCACCTAAACCATTTCCCCCTGTTTGGACGACCCGATTTTTATCTTCCACCATTTGGGCCGACTCCATTATCTCAGCCAACCCATTGGGCCGCATCATTCGAACCTCAGCCCGCACCGCTGGTTTTAGCCCGTTTAGGAAAGTGCTGATGAGCACTTCCTCTGTTAATCGTCCCTGCAACGGGGCAGCCAGTGACTCAAACACCTCCAGGTACTCCTCCACTGAAGTATCTTGACGTATAGCCAAGAATTTTTCGCAGAGAGATCCTTCATGCTTCGGTCGGAATCGGGTAAGGAATGCCTCCTTGAAATTTCTCCAGGTCGTGAACCTTCTCCCTTCTTCCACATATTGAAACCAGGCGAGAGCCTTCCCCTCCATAGCCACTAGTACCAATTCTAGCCTCTCATCCTCTGTGAGCTGGTTCAGATTAAAATATCGTTCCGCGCGGAACAGCCATCCATCCGGGTTTGAACCACTGAAGATTGGAAGCTCCAGTTGGCGAACAGGGCGGTACTCCACCCGTGGGACCCCTTGTTCTATGGTGTGGGTTGCGGCTGGTCCTGTATTCGTGACCTCTCGTTCGTCCTCCTTCTCCTTCCGTGAATTGGATGGAGTCATAGCTCGATCTCCTTGCCTAATCAGCTGATCTAATCTGCCCATTACCTCCATCAGGGTTCTTTCGAGCTGTGGGATCTTCTGTGTGTCCCCTTTGATGCCATCCACTTCATGCTGCCACTCTTCCTGTATCACAGTCAGTCTCTCCTCCAGAGTTCCCATTCGTTCTTCCATTGCTTCCATCTTCTTTTGTGCCATTTGTCTCGATCACGCACGGCTTTGATACCAAATGGTAGCAGATTCACTGCTACCAGACACTCCCTCTAACTCACAGATATTCTGAAATGAATTAAACAATAGAAAACAGAGATATGGAATAGAGAATGATAATATTGATATTGATGAATTAGTCCTGCCAGATATTCGAGGTCCTGGCCCCTCCTGTTTACAGTCCCTTTTTCCTCTCCCTCCCTTCGTTCACTTGCCTCCTCTTAAATATCCCAGACTCCCCGACTCCTGACGTACAATAACAGAAAAATATGACTCAGCAAATAGGTCCTAACAGACTCCTCAGCTACATGCTCTGCTAAAAGACCAAAAAAACCCCTGCTATAACTATTTTGCCCTTCTAACCCCCACTATCCAGCCCTTTTATTCCTCCGGACGTAAGTATATTTGATTATGGGCCTATCAGTATGTCTCTATTGATATAGACCTTCCTTGGGATACAATTGTTGTTCTTACAATGAGAGGAAACATAAACTACATCGTTCTCTCTCAAGAAGTTTGACCTTCATCCTTGAGCCAAAGGGTAACAAACTTTGATATATTTCAACCTCTCATCTTCATTTTCATCTTTGGGATGCTCAATAAGATTGACGTCAAGAATCTATCCTTGTATTATCTTGTTAGGCTGCCTCCTTTCTGGAATGCCCATTGGTAAACTCAATCAAATCAATTCTCTCGGTATTATTCTTGTGAGGATGCCTACTGTATCACAATTAAACCATCTATGATTAGTTTTCCAGAGTTTGCTAGTGATTTTTTCCCTAAAGTAGACTCACCCTAGAATTCATGGTTTTCGCTACACAGCAAGGCGTATGAAATGAAGTATATCCATGTTAATCCTCATCTTTTTTCCCAATGCTTATTGTGCAACTCAGACAATAAACCAATAACTGTGGGTCCTATTATAAGAAACTGCATCCGCAATTGAGCTCATCTTTCTGGACAAAGAGTACACTTCGAACTTGAGGGGGCATCTGACATACGGGGAAGTTAAACATAAAGAGTCCATTCATGAGTGAGGACAGATCTGCAGGCGTAATGATAATATTATCCTCCCTGTCTTTTGGTGTGAAGGACTTGAGACAAGGTGTGGTTTGAAGGAATGGAAGCAATTGTGATGATACTACGATATAGTTTATTATGAAACAGAAATGCTAAATAAGTTTCTTTACTTTTTTTGGTATGTGATTATATAGATTGGATCTCTCCTTAAATCAAACCATTTGTTTCCAGTCAGCTTATTCCTCTGTAAGTGCTACGCCCCTATCTAGGGATAGAAATGTAGGAACAAGAATTAAGGTAGTTTCATTTCCATTCCTTACCGAACATGTAAACAGTAAGGAATGACACTGCCTTCCCATTACCCACGTCACTCAGTCCTGCAAACTAGACCAGGCCTTATGGTATTTGGCTAATAACATGTAAACAGTAAGGAATGACACCGCCTTCCCATTACCTACGTCTCAGTCCTGCAAACTAGACCAGGCCTTATGGTATTTTGGCTAATAACGTAACTTTGACTAGGAAGAAAAGAATTGTACTAATGCCGATCAAGTCCTGCAATGCTGCAAACTGATGAAAAAGGAATTTTAGGGAGAGTATCCAGGCTTGAAGGTTTATGTAGCATGTTATGCAGATGATTCTTTGCAACACCAGGCCCCATCCCCGGCTTAAAGCAGTTGCAAAATTTTTGGGGTTTGGTGAATTTTCAATCCTGAATTCTACCTGGAAACCTGATATTTCTTTCCTCTTGTTTATTCTGCCTTCTTCATCTGTTCCAATGTGCAGTCAGCTGAAAAAGTTATCATTTTGGAATACATGGATGGAGTACGTTTGAATGACACTGAATCTCTTGAAGCATTAAGAGTTGACAAACAGAAACTTGTTGAAGAAATTACACGTGCATATGCACATCAAATTTACATAGATGGATTCTTTAATGGCGATCCTCATCCTGGTATGCATTTTACCATTTCTTTTTAGTGTCTGAAACTGTGCATGTATTATCAAAGAATTTTCTATTGCTGCTGCCGATAGTTTTATTACTTATGTATCATTCCTCCCTTCTAATTGTTTCTTTCATGGTTCTAGGAAATTTTCTTGTCAGTAAACAGCCACCTCACTGTCCAATTTTACTTGACTTTGGCTTAACAAAGTCACTTCCTAACTCCACAAAACAGGCATTAGCAAAAATGCTTTTGGCATCTTCAGAGGTTAGCTTGCTATTTTTCTTCTTCTGTTTCATTTGAAGTTTATTCTATAAGTAACCTGGAATGGGTCTCTTCCTTGCCTTTATAGAATGACTTGTTGCATCCAGAGATGTTGATGTCTTGCTTCTGTCATTATTATTCTCCTAAGATTTTTATTATATGTAATGTGGCATGGCTTAATCATCTGTCTTTCTACAAAAGCTTTGGCTTCTCCGAGTGCATTTGAATTAGTCTCATGAAATGGTTCTAATTAACCTCTTGAAAATATATGCCATCCCCCTTAGTTTAATGTTGCTTACGTCTATTTTGTAAAAACTAAGAAGAATTGTACTCACTTTCTTCTAGATATATATTAATTTCATCATGAATAAGCTCTTCGCAATTTCTGCTTGATTCTTTACATAAAGGAAACTTGGTTGAGCTCCTGGGAAGAGTAGGTTTTGTCTTTGTTCTTCCGGTGGAAAAGAATATTCTTCCCTGTTCTGTGGAGAAAGCCTGATCTTTGTTGCGCCTTTTGCTGTGTCGGAGAGTGTCTCCTCTGGATCAAATACTGGCTCATGATGTTGAATTATATTGAACTCCT
The DNA here is from genome assembly GCA_039764185.1 of Tamarix austromongolica. Classification (NCBI taxonomy): domain Eukaryota; kingdom Viridiplantae; phylum Streptophyta; class Magnoliopsida; order Caryophyllales; family Tamaricaceae; genus Tamarix; species Tamarix austromongolica. The sequence continues at coordinate 59,608,756 of CM077815.1, forward strand.
ACGTTGTTGGAAAGATATTGCTCCCCTTAGATAATTCTGTTGTCTTTTCATTAAACAACTTGCTATTTGGCAGCATAAAAGCACACTTTCCAAAAGATTAAGGGTCTGTTTGATTCATTGAAAATACTGTAGAAAGGAAAGAAAATGTGATGGAAAGTAATTTTCTTGTGTTTGGTTGTTCAGAAAGTTTGGAAAGGAAGAAAAAAAAAAGGAAAAATGTTGAGGAAAAATGTACTGGGTTGTTTTATACAAAAACAACCGAAGAAAAAGAAAAAAAATTCGTGAAAAAATTTCTCACGATATGTTCGATCCTATCTTCATCAGTTTCTATTTGGTCTTTGTTTCCACTAAAAACTTATAAAATCCATACACAGATTTTCCATAAAATTTTTCATGCAACCAAATGAATGAAAGAAAGTTAATTTCTTTTATTTTGTTTCCTTCATTTATATTTCCTTTTTATTTTCCTTTTCTTTTTATTTTCTACAAACCAAACAGACCCCTACTTGAGGCACTGATGAGGTAAAATCTTGGCAATCCATGCTACTGAATCTCCAAGTCTATCTTTTGTTCTATGCAGAAGCACTTATTGTTCATACTTTTCATGCTTTGGTTATCTGAGGTCTAACTTCAGAATAGTATTTTGTATATTAGTTTCTATTTCTCTGTGCTTTCAGATCTATTTTTCTGCTGTAGATTTGGCGTTTGTGATTATCTGTTTTTATTTTATGCTTACTTCCATGAAGGTAGAATTATAGGAATTTTATTTTTCTCCTCATTTTTCTTGATGGTACGGGTTAATGTATTTTCTTTGTAAGACAAGTGGGTTGTGGTCTCATTCAACTCCCCTCTCTATCCATGTAGGAGTTAGAGAGGTTGCATATGGAGAATAGTATCCTCTTTAGCTTTCTAACCCCACAAGTTCTTTCTGTTTGTTTCTGTTAAGCATTGGAAACCATGCCACTCTCACAATTGGATGCATGATTTAATGGTTAATGGTTAATGGAGTACAAAATCAAGCTCTGAATGTAACTGATGGGATGAGATAGTTAGGGATTCATTTATTGGACAAACTTCAGAAACATTCCAAAATTAAGTCTGATGTTGCATTATTAAGCATAGTCCTACTAGTAATTACATGTTATATCAGGAAGACAACTGAGATACCTTGCCCCATGGATCTCATAAGCTTTTCAAGTAAAGGAAACTACAAGGACTCAGAAACTATGAACTTCCTGGACTAGTACTCAAATTTTCAATAAATGGGACCAATATTTGGTTATTATGTATTCTAAAAGATGGTAATTGCAGAGATAATAGTCAATGGAGTAGATCTTGGTACATCTGTTTCTTCAATGGGATATGTTAATAGGTGCAAAACCATATTATTGGCCACCTTGCATTTTATTTCTGCTTTTGGCTTTGGCCGTTTAAGTTTCTTCTTTGGTTGCCATTACTGGTAGTTTTTAAGATAAACTAAATTATGAATCACACCTTTATTATTTTTGACACATTTAGTAGAGGTGGTTGTATTTTTATACCAATCGAATGTGATAGCCTACTTTCTTTTGAATGAAATTGGTGTTGCCATAGTCGGCACATGGTTTAAACCTTCTTATCTTTAATTGTAGTATTGGTAAATTAGGGTATTGGTCTAGGTTGGAGATTGATAGGGCTTACTTAAATTTAGCTAGCACACTAATAATAAAATAAAAGATTCTAAATCACACAAAACAAATAATAATAAAAATACAATTATGGGGGTTAAAAATAGAAAATAATAAAAATCAATTAAAATAAAATAAGAAAATAAATATGGGTGAATATCAATATAACGAATATACTAGGGAAGTTGAAATCTGCCACTAGACTAGGTTGAAATATAATAATAATAATAATAATTTCTAATTCATCTTTTAATTATTAGAAAAAGACTAACCAAGTTGTAAGGCAAAAACAAGTCTATACACCTGATATACTTTCTTGAATTAATTAATACAATAAAGTGCTAATATTAAATTCTATCGAATTCTAACAGTGTAGTCACAACTAGAGGTTCCTATGTTTTAGATTTAAAGCATTAAACAAATTAGAAGGATGACAGCCTAAGTACTCAAGCTATTACTTTAGGTGTGTCTAGTTGTATTTTTCTTATTTGACATACAATTATTTAACGTTTTACTACTCCAGTAAGAATCACAAAATTATTAGGTAAATTGTTATCCAATCTAACTGTAATTTATATATATAATTTCTAACATGTTTGTATAGCCACTTAGGAAGCGAATAATTTTATACACTATCACTATGAGGAAGCCAAAATGAGGCATGCACTATGTAAATCATACTCAACAACATATATAAATTATAGTTATAAAATTTGAGTATCTTATGAAACATAGAAAAATAATATTATATCTGAAATTATAGTCTAGGTTTCAATCTATTCCCAGTGTCATAATAAATTAATTACACAAATATATATATTAAAATAATATATATATTAGAAATAGGGAAAGAAATAACCAAACATAAATATGGATGTAGATTTAGCAATTTATTCGGATGAAAAATTGATTATTTATATCTGAAATAAATTCTTTTGAGTCTCTTTTCTCTCTCCTCTTTCTTTCTCCTCTGCAGCTTTCTCTCTTCTCTTCTTTTCTTCTGCGACAGTCAGTTTCTCCTCTTTCTTTCTTGTTTTCTTTTCTTTTTCTCTTTCATGCCTTCCCTTTGCTTTGCCTATCTCGTCTTTGTGCTGCACGCTTGGCTCTCCCTGCCACCTGTCTCATCATCTTTTTCCACTTTCCTCCCCTGACTTGTCTTCTGAGCTTGCGTCTGGTTTCATTTTTTTTTCTGTCCCTTCTCACTTTGTGTTCTCTAGCCTCGCCCCTCGCTCGGCCTTTCTCTCTCTCTCTCTCTTGTTTTTTTCTTTTTCTCCTGCTCTTCTTTCCTGACTTCATGCATCTCCTTTTATTGGGCCTCCCCTGCTTGCGTTTTCTTTTATTTTGTGCCCTGTTTTGTTTGGCCTTGTTTGCCCCAGTTGCCCAGTCTTTGGATTTTTGGTGCTTTGGGTCAGGCCTTTGACAATTTTTTTTTAATTAAATAAAATTATACCTGCAAAATAAGATTAAATGAATTAATAAATTATCTTATAAATTAAGCCCTTTATTTTATATCATTTTAGCTCAAATACTTAAATATATTAGATTATTATCATTTAAGGACAAAATTATAATTATCCTTATATTGTTCAAATAAAATATCAAAAGGGGTCTCAGGCTCTCAGCCAGGTCCGCAAGCGAAGGTTTAGGCAGGAAGCTGCAAGGAAGAAGGAAGCCTCTTAGCTTCTGAAGAATAAAGAACAGCTCTAAGATTAAAAGAGTATAAAATATGAAAAAATATGTATTCATCAGAAATCATAGGCAATGTCATTGTACTGTTTGTGACTGGATCAGTAACACAGGAATTAAAATAATTGATTACTTGTCTTAAATCATCTTAGGTCCTAGGATATCTGGTCTACCTGCTACTGTAACATTGGTGCAAGGACCATACCTGTTATTATTTTGCTACTCATATCCTCACTTTTAGAAGTTTTACTCAGACAGTTGGCTTCTTTGCCCAGTAACTGAATTGAAAATTGTGCTATATTAATTTTACGCACACAGTGAGGGTGGATGTGGTTAAACTTAATAATGTCTGAGGAAGGAATAGGTATAAGGTGATACCTTCCATGCAGGCTAACAGAACACTTACATAGTGGATTTTCCCCCCTTGAAGTTTAGTTTTGGTGTCATGGAGGGTTTTCTGCTGTGTGATATGATTTCTCTCTCTTGCTCTCTTTTATTTATTTATTTATTTATTTTTTATTATTTTCTTGCAACAGGGGGACCATGTGGCACTTTTGTCTGCTTTTGCAGAAATGGGACTTAAGTTGCGCATGGATTTACCAGAGCAGGCCATGGAGGTGACAACTATATTCTTCCGTAAAACAGGGCCTGCGAAGGATGCTGCTGTGAGTAGGGCTTTCGTGTTCATTTGCTTTATGAATTTGTATAGGTCTACTTGATCATGGCGACCTGGTTACTTGATTATTCACCAAATGATTTTTGTTTGTCTAGCAAACTATGAAAACTTTCCAGGAGCAGAGAGCCAAAAATATGAAGGTCTTACAAGAAAAGTTGAAGCTGAATGAAAAAGAAGTCAAACGATTTAATCCTGTGAGTTTTCACATTAAATATTAAGTAAATATGGCTCATATTGGCTTATCTTTTTATATGGCTGCTTTTTTCGTATCATATATGAGATAAACATATTGTATTTTTGTCCAGGTGGACGCTTTTCCTGGGGATATTGTCATATTCTCAAGAGTGCTCAATCTTCTTAGGGGTATGTCATAAGTTCCTTAATTTGCTATAAGCCAATTTTCGCTGAAATTGTAGTCATATATGTATATTTTAGACAGATGTCTTATTTCTAGTCACATGTGGGTTGATGTGACTTTAGGTCTCTCAGCCAGTATGAATGTCCAGATCAACTATTTGGATATAATGAGACCATTTGCTGAATCTGTTCTGGCAGGGTGAGTCCATCTTGGGTTTGTGTTTTTGTTTCTATTGCTTTCATTATTCATTCATTGATTCCATTATTCCCTTCATCTCAGAAGCATTGGTAGACAACCAGTTGTAAATACACCATGGGTCCATGACACACCTGTGTGTTCAAATGTGGAGGCCAAGTTGCGGAAGCTTTTATTGGATCTACGAAGTGCTAACAAAATACTTGGAATCCAGGTGCATGCTGACTTAGTTATTTTTATTAAGATGGATAACTTTTGACACAAAAAGGATTACTAGATAATATGAAAGTCTGACCTTAAATTTAAGAAAATGAAGAGTAATTATGGATGCTCTTTCCTGCATAGTCAATGTTGTGTGGTGTCAACGCATAAAATCTCTAGTGTATTGGTCAGGTGCATCAATGGTACTTCTTGTGTATTCACATTGTTGGCGATTGTCTGTTGATTATGGCTTCTTCCGTGATTTTCCCACGTATGGTTGTTCCTTCATATGTTGCTTTTGTAATTTTCTGCCAGTAAATAAAATTTCACCAGCTCTGTTGTTCATAATAGCGCTTTGTTAGCCAAACTTTTTCTGTTTTGAAGCACTTATTTGCTTCACTGTCTGTTGATTGTGGCTTCTTCTGTTATTTATACACTTGAAAATCAATTTTTGGGTGTGCATGAGGTGTCTGTGTGGTCTGTTTTGTGTCAAAAAGGGAATCCGCTGATGGAACAATGTCATCACAGCAGTATTCAAGCTGTTTCTGTTTGATATGAGAGGAAGGATGAATAGATAATTTTATTGATCTGGATTGTATGCCTATGTATTTCCAATAATATCAGGTTTGTGCATACAAAGATGGAAAAGTTATCATTGATACTGCTGCTGGAATGCTTGGGAAATATGATCCTCGTCCTGTTCAACCAGACAGCTTGTTTCCTGTGTTTTCTGTGACAAAAGGGATAACTGCTGGCATGCTTCACTGGTTGGTTGATGATGGGTATGGTTCATAGAACTGGATTATGTTTTGGAACAAGTTTCTGTTGACTGGTTTTTGCTGATACTAGAGCAGTGAATATGACTGGCAAATCGTGCTAGATTAGCTTTTTCCTGCTTTTGTGTTGTGTGCATATGTATGCTCTCATTACTATGATGAATGCAAAGTCAGACTGATGAGCTCTGCTTTGTTGTTATCGAAGGTCTTTCCTACTGCAGTTTTTACCATTTTTCTTTTCTCTTGCTGCATTGATCAAGAGTTGGAAAGCTTATTTTCGCAATCCTACTAAATTTGTCTGCTATAGTTCATATTCATGTCTCCTGAGTTGTGCTAAAAGGCTCTTCTGATCTTCTGATTCTTGCAATATGTTGCCTTAACAAGGAAGCAGATGGGTGACATCTGCTCAGCAATAATGCTGTATGCCCATATTTAAAACCCAAACCCAAGCCCAAATTTCTCTCTCTCTCTCTCTCTCTATATATATATATAGATAATGCAAAATTTTCATTTTTTAATAATATTTAAGTAATAAAAAAGTAAAAATAATACAAATTAAAAGAAAATAATGGCACAAAGAGTACCATAAATATATTCTTGATACTATTAATATCATCATCGTCATCATTACTATTGTTATAATAAATTTTTGTACTTTTTTGTCTCATAATTTTCTTTTATTTTGAATTATTAATGAAAAATAAAAATAGTGCAGGTAGTATTTTTCTGTGCACAAGGCTTTCTACACTCAGGACTCTGAGGAAGCATGTCTTGTGAATTGCAATGCTCGTAGCATTTTATTTCAAAGAGAAGTTTATTTCATTTTCTGTTCATGATACAAGCAATTATCTTTTGAACTACTGAATAACAGGAAACTGAAGTTTGAGGAGAATATTGCCAATGTTTGGCCAGAATTTGCTTCCAATAGCAAGGAACTTATAAAGGTTGATGATCTATCTTTGATAGATCCACCTTTTTTTGGGAAGAAATAACATATTTTTTTTTCTTGCAATGTTTATTGATCGTGATATTAATTTGTTTTCCAGGTTCATCATGTTCTGAATCATACTTCTGGTCTTCACAATGCATTGGCTGACCTTTCAAAAGAGAATCCGTTTTTGTTATCAGATTGGGATAAATGCCTGTCTCGAATTGCACAGTCAGTTCCTGAGATCGAACCTGGGAAGCAGCAATTGTACCACTACCTATCATTTGGCTGGCTGTGTGGTGGAATTATAGAGGTATGCTACTGTGCCATTTTTCCAGCCCTGTCCCACGGTTGCCACTCAAGTTCCACATATAGTTACCAATATTAAATCCAATGATTCTTAAATGGCAATATTAGGGGTATTGATACAGTGTTTGCATGTGTCCTTGCCGTAGGCTTGTAGTCTTAAGCCCAAATTATTAAAAAGGGTGTTCAGGTTTGCATGGATACACACGCTTCTGACTTTTGTTGGTCCTGTAAGACCAAAAGATTTAAGAGCATTCCATAAACCTATATTTCTATATTAATTTATTTTATTATGCATTGTTCAAGTTTTGATATGGTTATGAAGTTTTGGTTATAGTTTGACCTTAGATTGTATTTTAAATTCAATTTTTTAGCTGAATAATATTTGAATGTGATATTGATTGAAAAACCCTAGGTTAAGAGTTTATCGTACAAGAATTTGGTATAAGAGGTGAATTGATCACACCGCATATTCTGCATTTTATCAAAAAAAGAAACAAAAAATAGCTGTTTTGATTAAAAAAAATGTCAATCCAGTCCTAATCCTAGCCACCGGCACCGCTTGTCAACAGCCATACCACCATTGCAATGTGTACTGACCGTATAACACTTTTAGTATGCAACATAGAAATGAAATCACATGTATCAGCTGTATTGGTTGATATGTTTTACGGGAATTGATTGGATATTTGTTGATATCTGCCCAGTACAACCTATATTTACTAATTTTTTTGTATCAAAATAAAATTCATGCCACGACAATCACAACATAATATTTATCTTTCATAGCACTCCAATATTGAGACACCACAACCACAGCCATGAATCTTTTGCCTTCCTGATCTACTTTGATCACCTTCACCCATCCGCCAACTTTGAAACAACCTACAAACTTCACGCACCACAAATTGCCACCTTGTTTGACCGCTCACTAGCACACGAATTGAAGAGCTTTTACAGATTTTATTTATATGCTTGTTATTCATCTGGTGGAAAAATATTTTGATTACAAATTTTTCATTGGGTGCAGATATGGTTTATTTGATGGATATCTGTTTAGGTATTGATACCGTTATGGGTGATAGTCTAATCGAATGTCGTTGTCATCTCTACTCTAGATGTAGAGAAGAGTACTTGCTTTTGGAGGCAATCTCTTAGGAAGATTCAAGTGATCCCTAGTTTTTTTTAAGACTACATGTCCTAAAATTATTGGCTTCAACGGGGACTAAACTGCTCACCTGCATGAGATTATTAAGAACAATCTAAAGCTCAAGGTGCTGGCACATATTGGTTTGATTTAGCCTCCTGATGAATGGAGTACCTGTGGAGCCTTGTGTCTGCATTCTGATAGACTCAGAGACTGTAGATCCATGTGAATATTCGGGTGATGAAGATGAAGAATTGAACCGTGATTCTCTGCTTGTTTGACGATCGAGGTTGAACTTCTTCTACTTGGGAAGAATGATGCAGTCTATGTGCTTCCTCACTATATAACTTTAGTCATAACCTAAACTATAAAAAAGGTCTAGATCCACATTAGCAAGATCAAAAGATCTGGGAGTATTAATTATATTTTGGTGTTATTTCATCTTATTTTATTATGATTTGATATGACTATTTAAATTTTGGTAATAGTTTGGCCAATATATATGGCCTTAGGTTGCATTTTGAAAATTCGAGTTGAATAATATTTGAGCGTGGTTTTGCTCGAAAAACTTTAGGCTAGGAGTTTAGCCTGCATCAGGTATGCCAAGGAGAGTAATATAGATATCCTTTTTTTTTTATTACTTATTTTCATTTAATCAGATCCCATTCTCTTATATTCTTAGGTTGATATTATTTTCCTTGATTTGGATGTTCTAAGTTCTGGGCTTCCTAGTTTCTGTTCTTTCTTTTTCGTTTTTTTCTTTAATTTTTTTTTTTGAACATCTATGTCGGTAAAACCCTTCTTATTAGCTTGGTTTTTTCTTATTTATAGATGCTATATCACTTATTATCCGGTTTGGCGTAAGAAAATACGTTGGGCTTCAACATGTATCGTGGTCTTTAACTGTTGCTTCAGATTCCATATTTATTCCATCAGTTTTTGGGAGTGCATCTGTGGAGGTTGCGGTTAAGTTAAAAGTTATTGGTTTTGTGAATCTTGATTCAATGTTGGGCTCCTCGTTATATGTCCATCTGTAAACTTCTAGCCTTTAGCAAATCATTAACACATTAATTTTACGTTGATTAGCACGCATCTGGGAGAAAATTTCAAGAGATTCTTGAAGAAGCAATTATTCGCCCTCTCAACATTGGAGGCGAGTTGTATATTGGAGTTCCACCAGGCAAGTTGAAACTAATTAAAAGGTAATGTTTATACAGTCTTAATAAATGGTTGTTTACCTGAAGTCTGCCAATCATTTTAGGTGTTGAAGCCCGACTTGCTGCACTGACGGTAGACACAGATGATCTCAGCAAGCTTTCTGACATAGGCGACCGTTCTGACTTTCCCTCTAGCTTCCAGCCAAGTAAAATGGCCCAGCTTGTTTCTACAGTTCCTGCTCTTTTCAACTCACTTTTTGTTCGACGTGCTATCATACCTGCTGCCAATGGACACTGTTCAGCACGTGCTCTAGCACGTTACTATGCCTGTCTTGTTGACGGTGGTATCATTCCGCCACCACATTCTTCTTTTTCCATGCCACCTCTGGGGAGTCATACCCATATTCCCAAGTTATCTACTGAGAAAAAGGAGAGTAATGGCGTCAGGAGGAGGAAACTGAATGTGGTTACGTTATGCAAATCGATTATGTCTGAGAACCTGAGCTGCAAGAAATTTGCCGTTGCCGAGGGTAGTGACAGGCAGAATGACATAAAGCTTTCTGCTGACGAATGCTGTAGCAGCAGTTCTGATCAGTGTTCTACCAGTTGTACTGTGGCTGGTGTTGGTGCGAGTGGTGAAAGTAATCTTTGGCAAGGCAGGAAACTCTTTAAGAACCCAAGAATTCACGATGCATTTGTTGGTGAGGGTCAGTATGAGAATTTGGTTCTGCCGAATGGGGATTTCGGTTTAGGATTTAAGAGAATTAGGTCCAGAGATGGATCGATTATTGGATTCGGGCACTCTGGCATGGGTGGATCTACTGGCTATTGTGACATTGGGAACAGGTTTTCTGTGGCTATCACCCTGAATAAGATGTCTTTCGGGGCAGTGACCGGTAAGATTATTCACCTTATCTGTTCTGAGTTGAACATCCCATTGCCGAAGGAATTGTCTAGGTTCAGTGAGGCAGGATCGGACCTGGAGCTGGATTTAAGCAGGCCATTAATAAACTGATATATATAATATTCCTTCCATCTTATATCCAATTTTTACCGATGAGAAACTTTGTTTTGCTTGTTGGAACAAATATACTTTGATGAGCAATTTACATCGATATTATACTTGTTCGAAAAAAATCTGGAAAATGTTCATTACTTTAATTGTGAGTATTAAGTAAAATGAGATATCTATATCAAATTGGATTTCCATATTAAAATAGTTGTAGAAATATGATGATAATAATAATAATATTTTAATTTAAATATTATGGTTAGTGGGCAGAGAAAATTATCTGAATAATTAACGAAATACTCTCAGTAAAGTTGATGAGGGAAGTTCAAATTTATTTATTTATGATTTATTTATATTTTTTGGGTTCGCACAAAACAGCATTAAACCTTTTTTTGGGATTTGAGGGTTGAGGTCTTGCACGTAGAATAGTTATGTCATATACACTCGGCTATGCAAGGATAAAATATGTATCTGTTCTTTTGATCAATATAAATATTTTTATTCTTTGATCTAAAAATAGGTCAAACTCATTGAAAAATATATTATACAAAATTAGCATTTGGGTTTTGTAATCGGCTAGGACAATCAATGTTTTATATTTTGATAATAATAAATACGTTTAAACAATCTATTATGGTTGTTTACGTTTGCATGAGTTATGATGACATACTAATTTAAATCATTTAAAAGAGCAATATCAAGTTTTAAAATATAAGATAAGAATCTATTAAAACTCTATACTTCATATCTCAGGTCATTTTATAAGTAGTTTTGCCATAATTTTTTTTTTCTATTTCAATCTTTTTGGAAGTACTTTTGAATATATTAGTACCAGTTGGAACTAGTTGATTGGTTTTAAGGCCAATCGATTGGTTAAGTTTTAGTTGATTTGAAAAAAATAAGAAGAAAAAAAAAAAAAAAAAATGAGAAGAAATTAATATTTTTTCTCTTGTTTGATTGTTGACAAAATTGTGAAAAATTTAATTCTTGGAAAAAAAATTTAGTATTCGGTTTATAGAGAGAAAATTATAAGGAAAGTTGAATGTTATTATTCAAATACTTTTATATATTTAATAAAAATTAAATACTATATTGATACATGGAAATTCTCATCAAGTTTATAATAACATCATAAAAATTTTATAAACTCCATACTAATTTCAAATATTTAAAAAAATTTATGAAATATTACATACATAACTTATAATAATTGCTAAAAAATATCCGTAAAATATCAATAACCTTCAAAATTTCTTACTAGTAAGAGATAGAGTAAAAAAATAAAATAAAATAAGCCATCTTACTTTATTCACCAATGTAAAAATTTAAAAATCAAAATTCATGCAAACTAACAAAGCTTCTAAATATTAATATATCAAGATCTCTAAAAAAATAAAAAATAATAATTTAATAACAAAGAAAATAGACAATTCATAATTATTAGTAACTAATTGAATAAGTCAAAGTGATACATTAGGATCATAAAAAATGTTAGAACCGAACTTCATGCACAACCATATGGCTCTATCTTCGGATGAAAGGCCAATAAATGTTTAAGCAATATTGATATTTACTGCAAGTTTGGTATAAATTTTTATTAAAGGAACTTTCTCTAACTCTTTAACTTTTTTAAGCTCAAAATACAGCTCAAATTCAGTGAAATTACGTGGATTTCCTCTATCAAGAGTTGTTGTAGCTGTATCCATTCCTTGTTTTAGAGTCTTTATTTCTTTTGGTACGTAATCTTTTAGTTTTCTTTTCTTTGTGGTTCTTGATCCAAATGCACCAGCTAAAGGAGATGTTACTTCATTATGTTATTCTTGCTCAGTGCTTCAATCATCGATTGTTATTTCTTCATGTTCTTGTCTCTTTAAACACATACACCTTTCTTCCAGACCAATGGAAAACTTTTCTGTTGCTCGGTCCTTGCCAGATAAATTATCTAACCTATGGTAATTTTGAATAGACTTATATCAAAGTTGTTTAGTATTAGGATAAAACTGCAAAAAAAGAAGAAGTAATTTACATAACTTTAGAAATAGTAATAGTTAGGAATGATAATAAAGAAAGAACATTCCACAAGGATGAAGGAAAACCAATACAAATGCAATATTTATAATATACAAGAATAAGAAGATTTAAGACTTACCAATATATATCTTTCCCAAATTATTGCATCAACTTCCACCAGTTCGGTAGATTGATTAAAACCAAACCCACTCACTTGCAAGACCGTAGATGTCAAGACATAATTCTTCTTTAGGGTCTTTATTTAGTTCTTTTCATAGCTAATCAAGCAACCAAGGCTAAACTAAGCACTAACCCCTCTAGCAATATTAGTATATGCCGTTCTTGAAAATGAACCACTTATTTTCTAACCTAAGTGCATCTGATTAGTCAATAGATCTATCAAAAATGTATCCATATCTTTATCCCAGGTCAAAATTTTATTCTCAGTTGATGGTGCGTCACCACCAATTGGTTTCTGCACAAATTTTTTTTAACCATCCTAAAATGGTAAAAAAATGGTCCCAATCTCCCCTTGCTCCCTTCTTTCCCTCTTCTTCTCCTCCCCTATTTTGCTTCACCATCCTCAACCACCGTTTCTTTCACCCAATCGGCCACTACACCAACCCCCTGGCATCCCCTGCTACCTCCCTGCACCACCCAACAACCACCACTCGCTTCTACAACCACCCTTCCCCTCCTTTCTCTTTTCTTTCCCCTTCTTGACCTCCACCCTACACCACCACCTTGTGCCACCTATTCCCCCTCTTTCACCCCTGCCACAACCATCCATCAACCCCCTGACATCTCCTCTACCACCCTTTGCTCACCTTGGCCAAAATTCCCCTGCATCCCCCTCCCTTCTTCTCCTATTTTCCCTTCCTTCTCCTTCTTCTCACTTCCTTGCACCCATTTTTCCAGCCCTATGGTTGCCATCTCTGTCATCCTGAGCCACATAACTTCTACTCTCGACCACTGCCTACACCCCTACTCCTTGCCTGCATCTAGCCATCATCCTCACTCCTCTCCACAAGCCCTCAACCAAACCCCCAAATCCTCACCCGAACCAACCATCTCTCCCTTATCCTAACTCTCCTCTTTGACCCTATTTCCCTATCCTTTTATGCATGCAGATCATACTACCTTGTAGCATGAGTCTTACTGCATATGTTTAAGCCAATGTTGCTACATTTTATAGGTATAAAATAGTTAGCATTTATATGTATTTATTAGGATTTTTGATAATTTTTTTATTCTTTTAATTTTCTTCTTCTTCTAATGTGCTCATTTTTTATATTATTTTTAGGTATTAATTTTTACTAATCAAAGCAAACATTTAACTAGGGTACCAGTAAGGTTTAATTATTATGGGAAGTAAGGTAACCATTATACCCTACTAAAATATATGGATATAGAATTATCCATCTTACAGGGTAGAAGAACAAAAAAAAAAAAAGAATTATCCAGCTACTAAATGATAATAATAGAGTTCTCTTGCAAGACATTGAGATTAAAGCTGAAATTGTGGGCTTTTATAAAAAAATGGTGGGATCTGGTAGTGCTGAATTGAACCATATCAATATGTAACTTGGGACCTACTTTAAATTTTAAACATCGACGAGCCTTGATGATCATGCCAACTGATGAGGAGGTAAAAAGGGAAGTATTTTCAATGGGAAACATGAAATCCTCTAGTTCAGATGGGTATAACTCTTTGTTTTACAAGAAAACTTATTTTGTTACTAGAAAAGATATCATTACAGTTGTGACTAAATTTTGACATACAAGAAAGCTCTTGAGATAGCTTAACAACACTACCATTACTCTCACCCATAAGGTACTTGGTGCTAGTAGAGTTAAAGAGTATAGGCTAATTACATGTCATAATGTTTTATTCAAAATTTTCTTTGAAGTACTAACTGATAGAATACAAAATGTTTTGCATTGTCTTATTCAAAATTCTTAGGTAGCTTTTGTAAAGGATAGGAATCTGAGGGATAATGTCCTAATGGCCACATAATTAGTGAAACACTATCAAACACAATCTTTGTCTCCTTGGATGATGTTGAAAGATAACATTAAAAAGCATATGACTCTCTAGAATAGCCCTTTTTACAATAGGTATTGATTGCATTTGGATTCCCTTCACCTCACTCAATTGATTATGGAGTGTGTTTTTAACTAATCCTTTTGAGTGCAAGAGGGGTTTGAGGTAAAGAGATCCACTCTCTCCCTACCTCTTAGTAGTAGCTGTGGAATATTTGCATAGAGAAATGCATCAACTATGGTCTATTATTGGTTTTGTGGGGTATCATGGATGTCAAAAGTTCAAGATCATAGATCTTTGCGTTGCTAATGTCAAAAGTAAACCTCGTCATTCATGTATTTTTAGATGAATTCTGCATCTCAGATAGAGATTGCTTGTGGTAGTCTAGTAGGATGGAACTACAGCTAGGGGAGTCTACAAGACTAGTAAAATTTATGAGATGATCTGGCTACGAGGAGATATGAACCTTGACATAAGATGGTGTGGATGCATGTAGGATTGCCTAGATACAAATTTATTTGTTGGCTTTTGTGTAGAAGAGCCCTTCTTACTCGAGCTAGGCTTGGGTAATGGGGGTGTAATTACTGATTCAAATTGTGGTATTTGTTCCTAGAAGCAAGAAGATTGGGATCATCTTTTTGTGCAATTCGCAGAAGGAAATTCAAGGCCACCGAGAGAAGAATGAATATGGAATAATTTACCTGGTAGAATTTATTTCAGATAAACTTAATTACTTTTATCTAAATAAATTCTTGATCTTTCATCTAAAATTAATTTCGGTTATTTCTTTCTCTATTTCTCTTTATATTTGTAGATATATATTTTTCGTGTAATTAATTTAATAATTATGGCGGGCTGAATATTTATTGCTAGGGAATAAATTGAAACCCTAGATTAGGGTTTCAAGTATGATTTTTTTTGAGATTATTCTTGGACTCTATGTTAATTGCTATTGTTTATATATATATATATATATATATATATATATATATATATATATATATTTCTATCAAGTATAATTTATTTGGTGCATACCTTATTCTGGTTCTTTATAAGTAATAGTATGTAGGATTATTTACCTCCTCGATGGCCATATAAATATACTATAATTTATGTGTATAAATTACAGCTAGGTTAGATGACAATTCACCTAATAGTTTTGTGATTCTAACCAAAGTTGGAAAATATTTAGATACGTGTGGGTCAAAGAAAGAAAATATAGCTAGACATGCTTAGTGTACTAGTCTGGATACTTAGCTTAACAACCTTCCAATTATACTTAATGCATTAAATCTAGTTAAATATAGGAGTCGCTTGTTGCTGCTATACTGTTAGTATTTAATAGGGTTAATATTGACGGTTTTTCATATTAATTAATTAAGGGAAGTAATATGAGGTGTATGGACCTACTTTTGGTATATAACTTGGTTGATCTCTTTCTCATGATTAAAATATGACTTAGAAATTAAAATTAAAATTTGACCTAATCTAGTGGTGGATTTCAATTTTCCTAACATATTTATCATATCTACAGTTTTCCATTATTTCTAATATTATTTTATTTTATTTATTACTTTTATTATTATATTATGTTATTATTTTTCTAATTTTATAACCCCCATTAGTATTTTTCTTATTTATTTATTTTGTGTTATTTAGGATTTTTATTTTTATTTTATTTTTACTAGTTAAATAGAGGTGAGCCCTCTCAATCTCGGTTTAAAACAATACTCTTATTTACTAATACTACAATTGTCAACAAGAGTATTTAAATTGCGTGCTGGCTGCGGCCCCTGACCGTGCGTGATTTTGGTATTGCAAAAATTAGTGGAGAATGTCACACAACCGTGCGTCAGACCATGCCTAGGCTGTGTAATACTCATTTATGATATTTTCCATCCCTAAGGGTTGCACGACCATGCGTCAGGTCATGCCTAAGTCGTACAACACCCATTTTGGCTTGCTTTGCTTCAAACTTACTACTTCTTACTATATATTCTTCTCCCTAACTTGTAGCATAAAAAGTCCCACCAAAACATTGCAAAAGAAAGGAAAAAAAAATAGAAGCGAATGTACAATGAAAAGAAAGGAAAAATAAAGACGCAAATGAAAGAGAAAGCACAT
This sequence comes from Tamarix austromongolica, assembly GCA_039764185.1. Taxonomy (NCBI): domain Eukaryota; kingdom Viridiplantae; phylum Streptophyta; class Magnoliopsida; order Caryophyllales; family Tamaricaceae; genus Tamarix; species Tamarix austromongolica. The sequence goes on from CM077815.1 coordinate 59,625,043, forward strand.
AAAACTTTAGGTTGCCACTTAAAAAGCCTTGTTTAAGGTCTTTAGCTTGACCATATTTTCTTCAAATAGAAGGTGGGTCTGGGGGAGGAGTGTGCTCATTTTTTCTACCGAAGAGTCGGTAATGTAAGGCTTAAATCTTTGACCATTAACTTTTAAAATGCTCGTGGGCTTGCTCCAAATATCTATAACCCTAAACGGATATACCTTTAGAGCATAGAATGGCCTCGATGATCTAGATCGGAACTTTCCCAGGAAAAGCTTGAGGATGAATTAAAAATGAGTTAATAATCTTCTTCATGAAATTCTCATCGGACGATATGCCTATCATGCCACTTCTAAGTCCTTTCCTTGTATATTCGTGCATTATCATAGGCATCTAATCGCAACTCATCAATCTTGTTTAGTTCAAGATTCCTCCTTTCTTTGGCGGCTTTCAAATCATAATTGATTGCTTTTATTTCCTAAAAAACCCGATACTCAACTTCAATGGGTAGATGATAGGATTTTCCATATACTAACTGAAAGGGTTTCATTCCAATTGATATCTTGTAGGCGGTTCGGTAAGCTCATAGAGCATCATTTAACTTTATCGCCCAATATTTTCATGTGTGGGCCATTATTTTCTCAAAGATCCCTTTTATCTCATAGTTAGTGACTTCCACTTATCCACTCGTTTGGGGATGGTATGGCGTGGCCATTTTATGAGTAACACTGTATTTCTTCAAAAGGGTGCTAAGAAGTTATGTAACACCCCCAAAATTCACTACTGAAAAATTTTGTTTTATTAAAAGATATTCGCGGAAGCAGATTAATAAAATGTGAATTTTGGGAAGTATTACCGCCACACTTAGTACCAGACCGGTTCACTCATACCGTTCCAGTACCAAGTGCTAAGGCTAAGGAAAGTAAAATACATTCTGAAAGAAACTCAACACACATAAATCAGAGTAGCGCATAAAATCGTTTACATGAATACAATCCACCAATGGTGGTTACTTTAACAACGTTAATATTTAAAACCAAGAATTTAAATGAGAAAGAGAACAAGCTAACAATACCGAAAAATTCCTTACTCTCCTTCCCGTAACCCACTTGAGTAGCACCTGAAAATACCTGCAAGGGCACTGCCCATTGAATAGGCAGGGGCCCCATAAAGGGAATCCCTTCAGTACTACAGTACTGAGTAACCCTTTAATACCACACTTAAAGACAGGCCCGCATACGGCACACAATGCAAGCTACACACATAAATAATGAGAGGTGCACACATAACAATAACATGCATAATAATTCATAAATCACGATCGATACTTTGGGCCTAAAGCAATGTCCATCATCATTCAATCAATATCATATTTTATATCCATGTGAGTGCGAGAACCCCACTATTATAGCCAGTGGACCGGAAGTCAACACACAGGGCAGAACGCCTCTTACCACTATTATTGCCGGTGGACCGGAAGGTAAACACACAGGGCAGAACGCACCTGACTACTATTATTTGCCGGTGGACCGGTTTGGCCCCGACTCACATGGTGTTCCACTATAAGTGATTAGTATTTTTCCATAACCTTATTCACATACATAACTGATTTTATTGAGCTTGGGACCCCCACTATTTTAGCCGGTGGACCGGAATATATATAAAATCATCATCCAGGGCACAACGCTCCTGGCCACTATTATAACCGGTGGACCGGTACTCATAATCACATACTAGGGCAACACGCTCCTGGATCACTATTATATCCGGTGGACCGGTACTCAATATCTCATACCAGGGCAACACGCTCCTGGACCACTATTATAACCGGTGGATCGGTACTCAATGTCATAATCATCTGGGCCCGACTCATTAATATTCCACTTTCAATAATAGTATCTTTCCTTTTCTTTAATCAGCACATCAATCATATTTATTTGCCTCGAATGAGAGATCGATAACCCGGGACACAAAGGTACACCGGTCGTATCGGTGCATATCAGCTACTCAGTACCCTTCAACCATGAACCCAAGGACGCAAAGGTACCCTGGTCGTACTGGTGCATAAAGCTAACTCAGTACCCTACCGACAAGGACACCTAATCCATAAGTATGCATACCCCCTAACTAAGTCCGTAGAGCTAGAAAGAGTAAGATATAGGGCCTGGCTGGGGCACAAAGGCACACCAGCAAATACCAGAATAATCGTGGACTAAACCACGTCCTTAGGGTAGCGACCCCTAAGGAGTTACCATTCCCGATCTCGAGGTCTTTCACATTAAGTAATAGTGTATTAATTAAGGTGATCACGAAAAGCACGATGATCCGATACTTATTCACTTTTAATCGTTATGATATCATTAATCATTTCTTATTCAGATGATTATCGAGAAATCACAGAGAGATCATTAAGGCCATACTAATTATCAAATACTCTTACTTGGCTAATTAGCATTATTTGAATCATATTATAATGTTCCACAATCTCAAAGACATGTTAGGTACAAATTACTCATTTTCCCTTTACTTATGTAATTGTTAAGTATCCATTCCTTTCTCGCCAAATTACCATATTACCCTTTGGGTTACATAATTACCAGATTACTCCTTATACGGTTTAGGTCACCAAATTATCCCCTACACTTTTTAAATCACCATTTACTCCTCATAATTGCTACACTTATCATATTTCCCATTTGGTTGGTTAGATTACCAAATCACCCTTCTCCTTTGTTCTAATTACTAAATTGCCCTTGAGTTGGATAAATTACTAAATTACCCTCCTTCATTATCATGATTACTATTTTGCCCCCTTTAGTTGGTTAAATAATTATCACTTTACCCCTTAATTGGCTAAATTACCAAATTGCCCCTTCAGTTGGTTAATTTACCAAATTACCCTTCTATAGTATCATACTTATCCAATTACCCTTCTACAATCATAATTTAATTACTAAATTATCTTTCATCGTTATCATAATTACCAAGTTACCCCTATTCCCAAGTTTACCATAAATATCCTCTTAACTTCAAAATTACCCTTTTACCCCTTACTTTCAAATTACCACAATACCCTTTTATTTATAAAATTACCATAACACTCCTTTTACTTTACAAATTACTATTTTACCCTTTTACATCCAAAGTTACCATTTTTATTTTTCCTTACAAAATTACCACTTTGCCCTTCTTTTCCAAAATTACCATTTTACCCTTCTTTCTCACAACTTATAATTTTATCCTTTACTTATAAATTATCATTTAACCCCTTTATTTTTAAGTTACCAAAATACCCTTTTACTTATAAAATTACCGAAATACCCTTTCCGCTTATAAAATTTCCACTCAACCCCTTTATTCACCATTTTTATGAATTTACTAACACTACATAAAATAATGATATTAATACTTCGTTTTTATCATCTAAGTCCATCAACTTGTTATTATTCAACATAACACTCATTAGCAACTACATACATTGATTCACACACCTCATAAGCATAATTACTAAAATACCCTTAAACAATATCATCATTCATGCGTTAGCAACATGATACATCATAAACAAGCATTTAACATTTCCATCCATAATCAACTCCTTCCTTAATTAACATACCTACATATGGCACAAAAGTCATCATGTTTTTCCTTTTTATCAAACAATATAAGAAACCATATACATATCATGCTAAGCATACAAAATATGCATAAAATCATAATAAATCGTTAATGTGCTAGCATACGTTTTTCCATATATTTAAGGGAGGATTAACGGTTACCTTAATCCCGCAAAATATCAAATCTTACCAAGCATAATTAGCAACTCAACACCTAAAAATAATATCCATCATTATTGTTAGAAATAAGAAGTTAAAAAGGATAAAACTTTATAAAACAAATTTATTTAATAATAATACACTTCAATTAAATATGGATATACCTCAAAAATTTTCCAAATTAAATCCAAAACAAGGGGGAGCTCACGCTGCATGAGCAGCATGAGTTTCATGCATAATCATGGGGAGAAAAGGGCTCAAGGAGGGTGAAGGGAGAAAAATAAGCCATTTTCGGGTTGGGGTCTTTGGGCTAGAAAAGAAGGTAGTTAGGGGAGGTTCAAAGGCAAGTGAATGGTGCAGAAGTGAAGAGGGGGTGTAGGTGGAGGCTAAGGGTGGTTTCAAGGCGGCATAGGGAGGCGGAGACGGCGGCGGCAAGGCAGCGAAGTTGGCTGCCGAGAAGGGTCGAGGTGGAAGGGTTGAGAAGGAAGGAAAAGTGGAGGGAAAAATGGAGGGGGTGCAAGGGTTGTTTTCGGCCAACTAAGGCATGGCGGTGGTAGAGGGGGTTGCAGGGTGTCGAACGGTGGGTTGGGTGGCGGCAGCGGTGGCCGGACGGCGACGTAAGTGGCGGTTGCAGGCGGCTCGGTGGTAAGGGGGAAAAACTGGGGAGAAAAGAAAAGGGGTCGAGAAGGGAGGGAGTGTAGGGCTCGAGGGGCGACGTGGTGGTGCAGGGTGGTAGTAGGCGGTGGAAGAAGGCGGCGCAGGGGCTAGGTGAGGTGGTGCAGGCAGCGGTGGGCGGCGGTGATAAAAAAATGTGGAGGAGAATGGAGGGAGAAGGAAGGAGAGAAAAGGGAGCTCGGGGAAAAAGAAGAGCTAAAAAATGAGGGGAATGGAGGGCTGGGGAGATGGAGAAAAAGAAGAGGGAGAAGAGAGGGGCAGGGATGGCCGACGATCGGTGCTGCAGGTGGCACGTGGTGGTCGGGTGGCAGGGGAAAAGAGGGGAGAAGAAGGAAAGAAAAAGGGCGCGCGGCTAGGGATGCAGGGGTTGGTTGGGTTCGAATGAGGAAAGAAAATGACGGGGAAGAGAGGGGGAGTAGCAGGTAGTTAGGTGGTGGCAGCTGCAGGGTGGCGGTCGGCGTGCTCGACCATGGCAGAAGTTGGTCGGGCGTGGGAGAAGAAGAGAGGAGAAGAAGAAAGGGATGGCGGGCGGACCGACGCAGGAAAAGAAAATAAGGCAGCCAGCCGGTCCAGGGAGGAAAAAAAAAGAAGAAGGGCGGTTCGGGCGAAGAAGGCAGGACTGGGCTTGGGTGCACCGTGCGTGGGAGAAGGAGGGGCTGGGGGAACACGGGCCTGGCCCAACGTGCAAGGACGAGAGGGGAGTAGGCCGGCACGCCGGGCGGCCCAAAGGAGGGAGAAGAGGATAAAAGAAGAGGAGGAAAGGAAAAAAAGGGAAAGGGTAAAAAGGGAAATGGGGAAAAATAGGAAAATAAAGTAAATTAATTTATAAAATCATAAAATGTAATATTCTTGATAAATTATTTAATTTAATAATTTAATTTATTATATTCTAATATTTTAATTTAAAAAGGGTAAAGTAGGTAAAATATTAGTTTGGAAAATTATTTAAATAAAACAATATGATAAATAGAAAAATATTTATTTTTAATTTATTAAATACTCTTATCCAAATTTACATACTCTAAAATCCATACAATGATTAAAATAAATAATCTTAAAGCAATTTTATTCCAAATAAAAGTAATTTATTAAAATATAGGTTTTCGAAATTTTTGGGGTATTACAAGTTAATTGGTGAAATGAGAACCACTATCACTAAAAATTGCCTTAGGAACACTAAACCTCAAAAATATCCCTTTTTGGAATAGTTAGACCACAACCTTGGCATCATTGGTGGGAGATGCAACTGCTTCTGTCCATTTTGAGACGTAATCCACAATGACTAGAATAAACTTGTTGTTGTAAGAGGATGGGAAGGGCCTCATGAAATTGATTCCCCAAACATCAAATAGCTCAACCTTGAAGATTTTATTGAGAAGAATTTTATTTCTTCTCGATATGTTACTAGTCCTTTGGTATCGATTACATGAAGTAACATATTGTTGAAAATCTTTAAAAAGGTTGGGCTAATAGAAATTTTCTTGGAGAACCTTTGAAACCATTTTGGAAGTGCTCACATGATCCCTATATGGAAAAGAATGACAATGAGCAATGACGCTTTCAACTTCCTCTTCATGCAAGCATCATCTGTGGACCTCATCTATGCATTTCTTATAAACATGAGGATCATCCTAATAGTAATGCTTGATTTCTGAGAGGAATTTATTTTTTTTGATATGACAGGTCAGACAACATTACCCCACATGCTTTATAATTAACAAAGTCGGTAAGACATAGGGCTGACAAGCTGGTGATGGATAAATGGTTATCATCTAGAAACGAATCATCAAAGGGGGAATTATGCTCTTCACTTCCCTCCACGTCTTGCCTTAGTCTTGAGAGGTGATCAACTACTACATTCTCGGTTCCCTTTTCATCACGAATTTTGAGATCAAACTCTTAGATTAGAAGTATCCATCTTATCAAATGCGATCTCACATCCTTCTTTGTCAACAAATACTTAAGGGCCACATGATTTGTGAAGACAATAACCTTTAATCCCACTAGGTATGATTGAAATTTATCTGATGCAAACACCACGATCAAGAGTTCTTTCTTGGTTGTATCATAGCTAACTTGGGCATCATCAAAGGTTTGAGTGACATAGTAAATTGCATACACCTTTCCATCTCTTCTCTTTCCAAGGACTGCCCTCACTGCATAATCACTTGCATCACTCATAACCTCAAACAGGATGTTCCAATTAGTAGGCCGCATCACTAGGTAGTTGACAATGCCTGTTTCAACCATTTAAAGTGTTCAAACACAATTAGTCAAATTCGAAAGGCATATCTTTGATGAGTAACTAAGTTAAAGGTTTAGAAAATTTTGAAAAGTCCTTAATGAATCGCCTATAGAAACCAGCGTGTCCTAAGAAGCTACACATGCCTATAACAAAATTCAGGGTGTCATCTTTTCAATAATGTCAATTTTCTCCTTATCTACCACAATGCTGCAGCTACAAACTAGGTGACCAATAATAATCCCTTCTTGTACCATAAAATGACATTTCTCCTAGTTAAGAATGAGATTCACTTCCTTGCACCTCTCTAAAACCTCAAAAAGATATCTCAAACAATTGTCAAAAGTAGTATCATAGACTAAAAAATCATCCCTAAAAACTTCCTTTATGTTTTCAATAAAGTTAGAAAAGATAGACATCATGCATCGTTGAAAAGTGGCAGGAGCATTACATAGGAAAAAAAAGGCATCCTTCGATATCCAAAGGTGTTGTAAGGACATGTAAAAGTGATACTTTCCTAGTGGGCCAGGTGAATGGGGATTTAGAAAAATCCTGAATACCCATCTAAATAACAAAAATAAGAATGATGAGCCAACCTTTCTAACAATTGATTAATAAATGACAAAGGAAAATGGTCCTTATGAGTGGCCTTATTTAATTTCCTATAGTCTATGCACATTTTCCAATCCATAATAGTTTTTATTGGGATTAATTCATTTTTCTTATTCTTAAGGACCATCATTCCTCCTTTTTTAGGTACTACCTACACCGGGGTCACCCACTCACTATCGAAAGTAGGATAGATGACTCCTACTTCTTTCATATTAGGGTTTAATCTCTGTTGATGTTCAATGGACAGATTGTACCCTTTTTCTAAAAGAATTCTATGCATGCAAATAGAAGGATGTATACCTTTAAGATCATCTATGGTGTAATAAATGGCTTCTCTATGTAGCATAAGAATTCTAAGAAGTTTTTCAATTTCTATCCCATTTTAGCTAGCATTAATAATGATAGGGCATTTAGATTTAGAATCAAGAAATTCATACCTCAGTGAAGAAGGGTGAGGTTTTAATTCCACCTTAGGTATTACCTCTGTCTTTTGAGCAGGAATGCTTGATCTCATTTTAAGAGTTTTTTTTTATCATTTTCTTTTCTTGAGGAAGGATGAGACATTACTCCAACAACTTGGCAAAACTAGCAATTTTATAATTTTCATCACTAAGCAAGTCATTTATCATCAAACACTCCTAAAGAGGGCCACTCGAGAAGTGTTCAACAAGATTCTCATTTACCACATTGTTGACTGAATCGATCTTGTAACAAGAGTCATCGATTAGAGGGAATTTCATAGCATTAGGTAAATCAAATTCCACCTTTTCACTCCAAACATTCAAAGAAAGCCTCCCATTTTTTACATCAATGATGGATTTAGTAATAGCCAGGAATTGTCTACTTAGAATGATAGGAATTTGAGAATCTTATTCAATTTTGAAGAATAACAAAGTCAACCAGTATGAAAAACTTATCAACCTGGATGGGTAAATACTCTAAATACCTATAAGATGTCTTACCGATTGATTAACCAACTGTAAGGAGATGGTGGTGGGCTTTAAATCTCCAATTTGCAACTTGTTATAGATTGATAATGACATCAAAATTATACTTGCACCTAAATCACATAATGCTAAATTAATGGAAATATTTCCAATGATGCTTGGAATGGAAAATGAACTAGGGTCTTTTAATTTAGGAGCTATCTTATTTTGGATAACAACACTACACTTCTCTGTGAGAGAGACCACTTCATATTCCTCTAACTTCCTCTTACTGGCTCCTTCAAAAATTTTGCATACAAGGGCATCTGAGAAATTACTTCAACAAAGGAAATGTTAATATGTAATTTTTTTAATATTTCCAAAAACTTACCAAATTTATTTTCAAGTTTGGCTTTTGCTACCCTTTAAAGGAAGGGTAAGGGAGGCTTATAGGGTGTAGGTGGCTTTCACTTGATTTTTAGGTTTTATTTCAGGTTGCTTCAAAAATTTCCTAGAAGGTATAGAAGATGAGATAGCTTGTTGGGATATTTGGTTTTACAAAATCTTGTTATGTGTAGCTAATGAATCAACCTTAAAATCTAGATTTTTAGTGGCATCACTCATCGTTTTCTTTTGGTGTCTAAAATCATATGTTTCTTTCTTACACTCTTTGTTCTATTTGGTTTGCGACATCATAAAACTCCATCAATGTTTCCAAGTTAGACTTTTGAGGAGCAGGGTAGGAAGGCCTTTGATTCTTAAAACCTGAAGGGAAATAATTAGATTGAGGCACAAGATTTTGAGGAGGGTTTCTATAGGATATATTTGGATGATTCCTCCACCTAGGGTTATATGTGTTGGAAAAGGGGTCCCCCTTTTGACTAAAGTTGTTCACTTAATTAACATACTCATTAACACTTAATTGAGGGTATGCTGATGTTCCAAGTTGACACTCTATGCTAGTATGACCAGTAATTCCACATATTTCACAAGAAGTTTGGTTAGGATAAGATGATAAGGCATTGGCATTTAATTTGTTGAATTGTTGAAACAAAGTGTCTACCTTAGTTGCAAGATTATCTAGTGCATCTACATTATACATCCTACTTTTTTGGGGTAAAGAGTGGTCACCTGACCATTGGAAATAATTTTGGGCCATATCTTTAATGATTTTTCGTGTCTCTTGAATATTTTTGTTCATTATAGTGCCTCTTGTTACAACATCAATAGTCATCCTTGTGTTATAAACAATACCAGAATGTATGGAAAATTAGCCAATCCTGCAGTCCATGATAAGGGCACATCCTCAAGAGGTCTTTGTACCTCTACCAAGCATAATATAGTGGCTCTTCTTCTTTCTATGTAAAGGTTGTTATTTGGTTCCTCAATTGACCAGTTTTGCTTGGAGGGAAATATTTGGCAAGGAAAGCTTGTGAGAATTGATTCAAAGTAGTGATGGAGCTAGGAGGGAGTGACCGTAACCAAGCCCTTGGCTTATCCCATAATGATAAATGGAATGGCCATAGCTTGATAGCATCATCCGAGACTCCATTCACCTTTAATGTATCGCATTATTCTGGAAAGATTGAAATGTGCAGATTTAGATCTTCTACGGGCAACCCCAAAATTGATTTTTCTACACCATATTAAGGAGTGTAGGATTCAACTCAAAATTTTTGGTGGAAACATTTGGTTTCCTAATACTTGGCTATGTTCTATAGGCATTGGGATATGCAAACTCCCTAAGAGAGTGGTCCTGCTCATCTCCTCCATTTGTGTCACCTATGTCAACATAACTTGTGTTTACTTTCATCTCATGTACCCATGTTCTTAATTCACTCAAGGTTCTCTCAATTTTATGATTCAACACAACTACAAATCCTAAACGGAGAGACCGTTTCATATAAGGCACTTGAAGACGAAAAACAACAAACGATTAAGGTAGAAAAAAAAGCATGAAACAAGGAAATTAAGTAAAGAAAAATCTAGTCTAGCTTAATTAAAGGAATTGATATTAATTCGCCAAATTACCACAAGCGCACGACTATGTTGTATCATGTCAAGGTCATATAATTACGAAATTTTTTTATTTTAGCTATCTAGATTTGCTATAAAAGGAAAGATGCAAGAAAAATAGTAAACTGGCTAATAAATTATAGATGACTGAATTGTAGATGTGAACCTAGGATTGAATTTTGGTCTCATTTTTGGTAATAAGAAAAAAGAATTATTAATGTGCCATAGTATAGTTAAAAATTGCTGTGAATAATTAGTTAATTTTAATTCACTAGCCTCCTTCAAGGTCCTGGAATGTATCTAATTTAATCCATTGACTAACTGTTGACTAATAGATTAGATTAAACCCATTAAACACCATTGATTTAAGTTGTCCTTAAGAATTAATTGTCTACTATCGTGATTAATAGGATTCCTATTCATATATTAAGTTTTCGATACTAAATTCAACCTTTGAATCATAATCAAGGTTTATATATATATATATATATATATATTAGGATTCTTTCAAATCCGACCTGTATCATTAATTTCTAATATCTGTTATGAACTATACATATGACATATAATTTTTCTCATCTTATTCATAGCAAATAGGGCCTAATTCAATCATAGAGAAATATGATTACTCAATCACGACTTAAATAAAATGCAAATAATGAATGTAATTAATGTACATATGACATAAATAATAAATAATGGCAGGGAATAAAAAAAATGAAAAGATCAAACCATGGGTTGAAGAGAAAATTAATGATTTATATAGTTAAAATACACCCTCTAAAATCTTGATTGAAGAACATATATTACATATAAATTAAATATATATTATAATATATTATTTTTGTTTGAGAATCAAACAAAGGAATCAACCATCCTCCCTAAATATGCCGTGCTTCTCCCTTTTTATACCCCCTTGTATATACATATCAAATAGTGGGATGCCGTGTGAAAGAAATCGTGTGAAATGAAAATAACTATCTACTGCACGATCGTGCAAGGTTGTACCGGTTGGCTGTGTAGCTTTTTGTCTCTTAGCATATTGTTGTGCGACTATTTTCGATAGTTTCACGACCGTGTAAAGTTGCACAACCTAATTGTGAAACTTTTATTTTCTTGGCAGTTAAGATATTAGGGCTTGAATGTGATGCAGGAGAAAACACTCAAAAATTGGCTTTCATAATTATGGAACCAATTATTCTTCATTTGGAGAGTGTCTCCCGTAATTTTATAGACTGCCGTATGGTTATATTGCTAGAAATGTAATAAAGAAGCAACTAAGTGTCTATGTGCATATGCATGACATGTATGGAAGGAGGGGCCAAGTGCATAAGGAGTTTATTTGTAGACTTATCAAGCATTATTAGTAATTTACCTAATATATTAATTAAGTAGTAAAGTTGGATAATAAAGTTAGCATAAAGGAGTATAAAGTTAGCATAAAAGTAGCATACTATCTTTTAGCTTGGAATCTTTTGAATTATGCTTTTAGCTAGTGGTAGAAAGATTATAAGCTACTATGAATGGTGAGTATGTGCATTGAGAATTGAATTGAAGTTGAAGATCAACATTGAAGTTGAATATAAGTGAATTTAGTATGAGGTAAAACTCAAGGAAATCAAATCTGTGTGAACATTTTAACTTGAAAGTTTTAATATCTTCATATGTGTGAATTATAGATTAATTCATATATTTTCTAATCTCCTTAATCCATAATTTTTCTACCAAAATTTCCATAAAAATCCCACTCTAATTCAAGGTTAAACCAAAACCCTAAACCCTTCATTCAAAACCCTAACTTTTTCATACAAACCAAACATCACCTTTATCCTTTTATTTGAGTCAAACCCTAACCCTAACCCTAAACCATGACTTTAACTATCATCTAAACCCTAACCTTCGAAGCTTAACATCATCAACAAACCATTGTCGAATGCATATGCTAATTAGTACACACCATTCGATCCATCATCGTTAACAAACCACCATCACCATATTGTGCAAATCATTTTCATCTTTATTTCACCTTATTCAAAGGTCCTTATCATCCATAACCCATTTTTGAAGCTTCCTCTAAAATTTATCCATCCAACTGAGCCATATTCTCATTAATTTGAGAATTCCACCCTCCCATACACATGAAATTTGGTATCAAAGTTATAGGTTGGTGGAATTGCAATCAAGATTCAATATTTCTTTCAATATTCTTCAAGACTCATCAAGAAAGTGTCCCATATTCATGAATCTCTAAGAATTCATCACAAAAATACAAAGGGGCTAATTAATTAAGGGCATGTTTGGGAGTGTTGTACTCGATTGATAAGGATAAAACATAGAGGGCCAAGGAGAGGACTTGAGAGATATTCTTAAGACCTTAATGGATGAAATCAAGGAGGTTAAATTGCAGGTGGGGAGAATATAAGCTTTCCAAGCCCATGATTCCCATTTGCATTGATAAAATCAAATGGAAAAAGTTGTGGAAGGATGAGTGAGAAGGGCATAAAATCAGGTGGAAGAAGAAGAAGAGAGCGTGGGAAATTATGTAAGGCTACGTGACACATTGATAAAAATTTATAATGACATGGAAAAAGGAAATTGATGATGAGAAACGGTACCAAATAGCGATATTAAAGTTCAAAAAATTTTCTAGAGTATGGTACGATAATTTAAAAAGGAGATGGGAGAGAGAAGGAAAATCAAAGATAAGGTCATGGGAAAAATTAAAGAAACATTTGAAAAAGAAATTTGTGCCTCAGGAATATGAGCAAGAAAATTTTATAAAAATGACTACGTTGAGGCAAGGATTACTTGGCATTGAAGAATACATTTGGGAGTTCGAAAAGTTATCTCTTGTATGTGATGTCCAAGAATGAGAAGAACAAAGGTTTGCATGATTCATTGGTGGTTGAAATATGAATATTTAGGAGAAGATAGAGATGTACCCTTACTAAGTGTTTGAAGACCTAGTGAAGTTAGCCATCAAGTTCAAGAAATAGTTGAAGAGGAAAAATCCACCAAGCAAGTCAACCAATGCTCCATATGGTTCAAATTACAAGGGTGTGTCAAAGCCACCAATTTCTCAATCCACAAGCCAAGAAAATGCTAAAAGGTTCACCCGTAAAGAAAAGGGAAAGGATCAAGTGGTTGATAAGGTGAATAAACAACGCTTCAAATGTAGAGGTTATGGCCACTTTGCTCAAAATTGTCCAAACCAAAGGGCATTGAATTTAAAGGAGATAACACATATGAAGGCTTGTGAAGAGAATGAAGATCTTGATTAAAACTTTGAAGAAGAAAGTGATAGCCCAGAGGATGCTTTGGGAGAAGGCCAAGTGGATTGTTACGTGTTGCAAAGAGTGCTCCAAATACAACAACAACCTTTACTTACTAAACGGGAGAAGATTTTCATGGTCAAATGCAGAATTGGTGATAAAGTGTGTGAATTCATCATTGATAGTGGCTCATGCACTAATGTTGCTAGCAAGATGATGGTGAAAAAGATTGGTTTAGAGACCAAAGGTCATCAAAAACCGTATTCACTCCAATGGTTCAACAAAGACAAATGCGTAAGGGTAACCAAACAAACTCTTGTTTCTTTTAAGATCAAAAATTATTTTGATGATTTTTTATGTGAAATTCTGCCTGTGGATGCTTGTCACATTTTTTTGGGAAGGTTATGAAAATTTTATAGGAAGGTTGTTCAGGATGGTGCCCTTAATGAGTATGTGGTATGTAAGGGTGCAAAGAAGTTTAGGTTAAAACCTAATCTAGACGGGGGGATTCAGTTTTGAGGAATGAAAGAAAGGAGGATGTCAAGTGTAGGAAGGAAAGAAAAACGAGTAGCATGGAGATGCTGATCCTTAAGGAGTGTAAGATGAATGAAGCCATCAAAGATGAGAATATATGCTTTGCCTTAGTGGTAAAAGAGGTCTAACAAGGGGAGAATGCTAATATGGATTCGAAATTACAATAAGTGTTGAAGGAGTATGCCAATATTTTTTCAAATGAGTTGCTAAGTGGGCTACCTCCTTTGAGGGGTAATGATCATGCTATTGATATTATGGCAGGAGTTCCATTACTGAACAAGCCAGCTCATAGATGCAATATGAAGGAGGCTAAGGAGCTATAGAAATAAGTGCAAGAGTTGTTAGATTAAGGTTATATTTAGGAGAGTATGAGTCCATGTGGTGTTCCAGTTTTGTTGGTGCCTAAGAAGAATGGTATGTGAAGGATGTGTATTGATTTGAGATCCATCAACAACATCACAATCAACTATAGATATTCGATGCCGAGATTGGATGACATGTTAGATGAGTTGCATGGAATAAAAGTGTTCTCAAAGATTGATATTAGAAGAGGTTATCATCAAATGAGGATACGGGAAGGGGACGAGTAGAAAACAGCTTTCAAGACTAAATATGGGTTGTATGAGTGGTTGGTGATGCCATTTGGGCTATGTAATGCACCAAGTTCCTTCATGAGATTGATGACCATGGTATTTACCATGATGGATGCAATTTTTTTGGGTTTCAAGTTGTTGAAGAGTAAATATACCATGTATGATGGTTTTACCATGATCTTTGAAGAATGCAAGAAACACGGAGTTCTGGAGCTTATGTTATTCAAGATGGGTTCTTATTGAAGTGAAACAAATTATGTGTGTTGAAGACTGTAGTTCGAGATTTACTAATCAAAGAGGTGCATGAAGGAGGAATTATAGGACACATTAGAGTTCACAAGACCTTGGAGTTGCAGCAAGAACATTTCTATTGGCCGAGAATACAAAGGGGAGTATAAGCGATGGTTTCTAGGTGTGCTACATGTCAAAGGAGTAAGAGTTTCTTTCTCAAAGGGATATATGTACCTTTACCTATGCCTAATCAACCATGGGAAGGTGTTATTATGGATTTTTTTTGCCGAATTGCCTAGGATACAATGAGGTAAGGGTTCTATTATAGTTATAGTGGATTGATTTTCCAAGATGGCTCATTTTATTCCATGTCACAAGACCGATGATGCTACCCATGTTGCGGATTTATACTTTAAGGAGATCGTGAGGTTGCATGGAATTACAAGAAGTATTGTTTTAGATAGAGATGTGAAGATCCTAAGCTATTTTTGGAAGACTTTATGGCACATGCTAGGAATAAAGCTTTTATTTAGCACATTGCATCATCCTCAAATGGATGGAAAAACTAAAGTTACTAATAGAACTTTGGGTACATTACTAAGGGGATTGGTGAGTAAGAGTGCTAAGGGTTGGGATGTCAAGTTAGCACATACAGAGTTTGCTTACAATCAAAGTGCTTCAACTACAACAAGCTCTATTCCATTTGAGATAGTATATGGTATTAATCCATATATGCCAATTGATATGATACCATTGAAGAAGGGTGAAGTGAAGAGTTATGATGCATATGATAGAGTGGAGTTATTTCAAAATCTTCATAAAAAAATCAAGCACAATATTGCAAAGGCAAATGAAGTGTATAAGACAAGAGCCAACAAGCATAGGAGCCAACATGTTTTTCAACCAGAAGATTTAGTATGGTTACACTTGAGGAAGGAGAGATTTCCTAATCTAAGGAAACACTAGATTATGCCAAGGTTTTATGGTCTTTTTAAAGTATTTCAAAATTTTGGAGAGAGTGCTTATGAGCTCGATTTGCCAGATTCATATGGTGAGGTATCAAGGACATATAATGTTGGAGATATTAGCCCTTATTATGGCGATGCAAATTTGAGGGAAAATTCAAATAAACAATGGGAGAATGATTCAGTAGAAAAAATTAAATAATTGACTTTCATAATTATGGAACCAATTATTCTTCATTTGGAAAATGTCTCCCGTAAATTTGAAGACCAAAATATAGTTAAGTTGCTAGAAATGTAACAAACAAGAAACTAAGTGTCTATGTGCATGTACATGGCATGCATGGAAGGAGTGACCATGTGCATAGGCAGTTTATTTGCAAACTTATTGAGAATTATTAGTAATTTACCTAATTTATTAATTAAGTAGTAAAGTTGGATAATAAAGTTAGTATAAAGGTAGCATAATATCTTTTAGCTTGTAATCTTTTGAATTATGCTTTTAGCTAGTAGTAGAAAGATTATAAGATGCTATGAATGTCGAGTATGGGCATTGAGAACTGAATTGAAGTTGAAGATCAACATTGAATTTAAATACAAGTGAATTTCATGTGAGTTAAAACTCAAGCAAATCGAACCTATGTGAACGATTTAGCGTAAAAAGTTTTAATCTCTTCATCTATGTGAATTAGATATTGATCCATATATTTTCTACTCTCCTTAATCTGTATTTTTACTTACATAATTACCATCAAAATCATACTCTAATTTGAGGTTAAACAAATTCCTAATTTGGTATACACAACCAAAACCCTAAACCCTCCATTCAAAACCCTAACCTTTTCATACAAATTAAACATCACCTTAATCCTTTTATTCGAATCAAACCCTAACCCTAACCCTAAACCACGACTTCAACTATCATCTAAACCCTAACATTCAAAGTTTAACATCATCAAAAAAGCATTGCCAAATGCATAAGCTAATAAGTACACACCATTCATACCATCCTCATTAACAAACAACCATCATTGAATCATCACCATATTGTGCAAATCATCTTCATCTTTTTTTTTGGATAAGTAAGAAATTTTATTACTTTTGAAATAGAAATTACAAAGAAGTAGAACGTTCAATACAATCAAGAAGTGATAACCATCTAGCATACTTAGCATGAAAACTATGGTGCACTATCCTCCTGGAGACATTCTTAATTATGATTCTTAATAGCATAGAATTCTATCTAGCTCTATTATGAAACAACGTAAGGTTCCTTTCATGCCAAATAATAGCAAAGTAAGAAACAGAAAAAGCTCCAAAAATGTGTTTTTTCTTTGATTCCTATCAAGATCTTGTTGTTAAGGCATTTACTTCATGTTCCCAACCAAGAATCAGGTCACTTCTACCACTAACCTTCCCGATATATTGCCAAATAATGGAGGTATTAAGACAAAACAGAAACAAGTGCTCTCTGGTCTCCATCTGCTGCTGACAGAAAACACAACTTTGTTCCACCTCTATACCTAGATCCTTCATCCTTGCTTTAGTTAACAATCTATTCCTGCATGCAAGCCATGTTGTAAATCTTAATCTTGGGGTTGATAAATGTCTCCATACCAGCTTTGCCCATGATTGCTTGTCTTGTTTAACTTGAATGAAATGATAAGCTGCTTGAATGCTATACTCAGTAACATTCCTTATCTCACAACTCTCTATATATTCCTGGAGTAGAGATCTTGTTTGCAAAATCCTGAAAAAAATCCAAGAAGTATAAGAAGGAGTAAATTCCCACACAGATTTTTGCTTAAGATATATTGAATGCACCCATTTGACCCATAATATATCCTTTTTTTTTTTGCAATATTACATAGAAGCTTCCCCAAAGCACAAAAATTCCAAAGCTCCAAGTTGAGTAAACCAAGTCCACCTTCATTGATTGGTGAGCAAAGCTTATCCCAAGCAACAAGGGCAGCCTTCCTTACATGCAGCTTTCCAGACCATAGGAAATTCCTACACATGCTAATAAAATAGTGCAACACTTTCCTAGGGAGAAAAATAATTTGACTGAAGTAGAGTTGGATAGTGAATAGGACAGATTAAATGAGTTGCAGCCAACTAGCATAAGATAGAAATAAGTTGCTCCAATGTCTCAATCTAGCTGTAATCTTATCCAGCAATGGTTGTAGATGGTTTACAGACAAATGAGCTGAGGTCAAAGGTAGGCCCAGGTAAGTGATAGGAAAAACACCTGCAGGAAACATGAGAAAATCCAGAATGGCTGCTTGGGAATGGGCATCAACACCCCTAAAAACACACTGCACTTAAGAGGGTTAATAGATAGCCTTGAAAGTGCAGAGAATTGATCCAACACCTCTTGAAGACACATCACACTCTGCAGATTACCCTTATAGAACAACAATAAATCATCAAAAAAATTGAGGTTGATGAGCTTCAGACCTTTACATCTAGGATGAGCATTAAACCTTGGATCTACCCATAGCTTCTTCAAACATCTACTGAAATAATCCATCACCAACACAAATAAATAAAGAGATAGAGGATCTCCTTGCCTTAAACCTCTTCTCCTAGGAAAAGGAGCAGCAAGGACCCCATTGAAGGTGATAGAGTAAGACACTGTGGTCACAAAAGCCATAATCAACTTTACAAAGTGAGGAGGAAAACCATACAAGATAAGGAGCTGCTGCAAAAAATTCCAATTTACCATGTCATATGTTTTTTGAAGATCAATCTTAATCATACATCTAGGTAAGATGCCTTTATTAGAGTATTTCCTAACTAATTCATGAGCCAAAAGTATATTTTCTTCAATGCTTCTCCCCTTGATGAAAGCATTCTGAGAATGATTAATAATGGTGGGCATAATACTCTTCAATCTATGGACAAAAATTTTGGAGATAATTTTATACAAGACATTGCAGGAGGCTATGGGTCTAAACTCAGTTACCCTATTTACATTTGGTTTTTTTGGGATAAGAGTTAAAGCTATGATGCTTAGCTTCCTAAGCAAGAAACCAGAGGCAAAAAATTCTCAAACAACCCACAATACCTCATCAGCAATAATAGGCCAGCTAGCCTTGAAAAAACCTACAGAAAATCCATCAACTCCAGGAGCTTTAGTATCACTCATAGAGAATATACACTCTTTGAGTTCAGCTTCTATAATAGGTGCAGTGAGCCCAGCATGATGAGACTGATCTACAACTGTATCAATAATAGAAGGATCCAGATCTCCCTCCATACTAGTAACATATCCCAAGAGATGCCAATAGTAAGTAATGAAAGCAGCTTGAATATTGTCAGCCCCTCTAACTTCATTATCTTCAGAATCCAACAGCAAGACCACTGATTTCCTTTGATGCCTCTCCTTTACCTTAGCATAAAAATTTTTTTGATTTGAATCCCCACAATTGAGCCATTAAATGGAGGCTTTCTTATTAAAGAACAGTTCTTCACAATACAGCAAATGATGGCAGTGTCTCTCTTTCAAGTGAAGTAACCTCCTCTGATCATTATCACCAGGATTGGAATAACAAGAATTTGAAGGGCAGCCACCTCCTCCATAGCTGTCTGCACTTTGTGAGAGATAGAGCCATATTATCTTTGTTAAGTTTCTTGAATTCCTATTTCAAAAGCCCTAATCTCCTTGAAACCCTGAGCAGAAAATTCCCTCCCAAATTTATCCTCCATACTCTCTAGAAAATAGGAAGAAACTCCTCAGATTCAGTCCAAAACTGAAAAAAATTAAAAGGTTTAGGGCCTAACAGAAAAGAAATATTAAGATGGATAACAACAGGACAATGGTTAGAGATTAAAGGGCTTAGAAATTCTACCATAGACTGAGGAAAAGAATCCAGCCATGCTAAATTCACAAGAGCTCTATCCATCTTGCAACAGACCTCCTCCTCTCCTTCTCTATGACTGGACCAAGTGAGTTGGTACCCTTGACTTTGAAGATCAAAAAGATTCAGCTCCTAACAACAATACCTAAAGTCTTGAACATCTGAGACATTAGGGAGCCTACCCTGGAATTTATCAGAAGCATTCAGCACAACATTAAAATCCCCTACCACAATCCAAGGAACATTTCTTGGTGAATGAGCCTTCAACCATTTTCATAAGGCCTTTTGTTCAACACCACTATTATAAGCATAGACAAAAGCCACAAAGAAAATTACATTAGTCTGCAAATTTGTAGCAAGACATAAAATAGCATGATCATAAAGAGAGTAAGGTCCCAACACCCAAACATTTGGATTCCAAATGACCCAGATCCTACCATTTGGATGCTGAGAATAATTAGTAATGGCTGACCAACCCTTTTGGATCTAATTAAACACAACAGCAAATTTGGGTTCTTTAACCCGAGATTCAAGTAAACTAAATAAAGACAATTTGTGTCTAGCACAAAACCTCATGACTTCTTTATGCTTGGAAGTCTTATTCAAGCCACGAACATTCTAATCACTAAGCATATCCCTTAGGATCCAGGAATGAAGAACCCTATCCACCCCATGAACACCTCCTTCTCCATCCACCCCTGAACCATGCTCACCAATAGGACCCTCCTGAGATCCAGCTAAGAGAGCCCTATATCTAGTCATCCTTGGTTCAGTAAAAGTAGAAGTTCTCTAAACAGACTAAGCCAATCCAAACTTTTTCCCCCCTACTGTAGAGGAAGATCCAAGAAGTGAAGGGCCAGATTCAATCAAAATATTCTCCTACCAAAGTGCAGGTACATAATGAGCTACATCCCCTATGTGAGGGTTACTAATAGAAGTAGAAGCGATCCTATTAAAATTCTGATCCTCCACAAAAGTATACCTAGGAAGATCAGTCATAGTCCCTGGTTGGAGATGATCTGCAGCTGTAGGAGCCTTTCCCTTCCTCAGATCCTTAACCATTCTCCACTCTCCTCCTTTGTCCTGTGCATCATTAACAATCTGCTGGGAAGACTTACGTCTCCTCACATCATGACCAAAACAATCACACAATGGACAATACAAATGCTTCCAATCATATTCCACTCTTTGCTCCACTTCCATCCCCTCAGAATCCAGAATCACAAAAGATTCCAAAAGAGGTTTTTTTACATCAACCTCAACCAGCACTCGAGGATAGGAAGCTTTATCCCTAGATGTTGTAATAGCATCTGTACACACTGGATTGCCAACAACACTAGCAATTCTGCTGAGAGATCTTGAAGACCAATATTCCAGTGGAAGATTTGGGAACCGAATCCATAAGGTAATACTTGCATCTCATCAGGGTTAAACTTCAAGTGCCTATGCCATATTTTCAACACAAAAAAGTCGGTTAAAAAACATCCAAAGTTGGCTAATATCCCAGGAATCATCCTCCTATGAATTAAAACTAAATAGATAAAATACAGATGTATGTACAATGATTTGGGGAGGTTTAATACTCGACCATTGTCTTTTAACAAAACCACTCTTCTGATTGTAACAGGGTGTCTCTCCAAAGACAATTCCAATCAAAGTGTTAGACCATTGAAGAGCTTTAGACTCAACATCCTCCTTTTATAGTTTGACCATAACCTTTACATTATCATAAGAAGGATTCTGAAAATTCAAAGACTATCCATGGCTAGGAATTCTGTTACCCATAAGCACATCCCTCTAGGATGATGAGATAAGGGGGATGCAGGTTGCAGCCTATCCCAAACTGATTCCCTAGAAAAAGAGTTTGAAGGAACACCATCAAGTCCATAAATTCCCACTACATGGGTCCTTGTTGGGGTAAAAGATTCATTAAGGATCAGTTAAGTAATCCTATCCATTCGATCATTGTTCAAAATAACGTCGATCAAATCTCCCTCTGTAGGAAGGGTTGGTTCAAAATTCTCGGCATTTGAAGGGTCCTTGGTCCTAGAATTGCTTGCATTCTTATTGGAAATAGCATTACTCGACACCACTCCACTATCATCAATAGCTTTTGTCTTACCTTGCATAAGAGAACCAGGAAAATATATTCTCTTCTTCGTTATGACCAAATTGCTCACTCAAACCCTAGGAGAGAGGAGAGAGCACCGATCGAACTTATTCATTCATTAGTGAATATCATCTTCATATTTATTTCACCTTAGTTGAAGGTCATTATAATCCATAACCCATTTTTGAAACTTCCTCTAAAAATTTTGAATTCAATTAAGCCATATTCTCATTAATTTAAGAATTCCACCCTCCCACACCCATCAGCATGGATGTGCAAGGTTGCATTGGCTAGTTGTGCAACACACATACCTTCTTTCTCTTGCTTCATTTACTTCTCTTTTTGACTCTTTTCCCCTCTTTACTTCTCCAATGATATGTAAGGTTGATTTTCTTCACTCAAGGCCTTCCATAATTGATTATTCTCTTGACTCCATGCATTATTCCATTGAAGCCTTGTGTTTGTGCAATAATTTCCTAAAATCCACTATCAAGAAAACAATAACACAAACAAGAGGCCAAATAAGATAATAAAAGTGTAGGCACAACAGGATAAAAATATGGGAAAGTTTCAGTTTATCAATGCCATGCCGGCCTGCTATAGTATAATCCTATACCTCAAAGATATATGCATACCCTCTACCGACCGCACTCCTATAGGGAAGGAAATAGTAACTAGGTGAAAATATAACCACAGGAGACTCGCTCGCTAACTTGCGATAGTTACCCCAAGAGTTAGAGAAACAGGCTTAAACAAAATCTTATTTCATTATTATATATTTTCAAGTAATATCACAAATCGTAATAAAATCTACACATAACCAAATGGGTGTTTCCAAATGATTATACCAAACGCAATAAAATTACGTTATTAACTAAATTTTGTGTTTCCATGTAATATCACTAAAATGATCACCAAGCATAAAAACCACCTATTGGGTGTTTAGAGATGACACCAAACTTAACCAAATTTAAATCTGAGTTACCATCATTATGATTTTTATTAAGTTAGGGCACTCATAGTTGAAATCACAATTTTAAAATTGTAAATATATAGAGGTATCAAAACAAAAGGCCGAAGAGAATAATAACAATTTATATAAAAACCTAGTGGAATTAAGTTAGACCAGTCAGTTGGTTCCTAGGACTAGTATAATGGTATGGTCTTACTAGACCTAAACTAAAACAAAATTAGAGGACCTATCAATTAGTTGGCCTCACTGATCAACTATTCATAGGAACAAGTCGATGGGTTGGTCTAATTGATCGATGGGTCTAAGTAGAGAATAACCCATTTTGTCTAGCAAAGAAAATAGTCAATAAATTTGACCAACCGATTGACTGGTCATAGAAACTAGTCGAATAGTTTGGTCTAATGAGTTGATGGGTCTATGTAGAGACCAAAACCATTTTAGTCTATAGTGACATTGATTAGGTTTGACAAATCGATTGACTATTTATTGAAACTAGTTAATTAGTCTAACAAACTAATTGACTGACCTCATGACCACCCAATCTAAATCTTTAAACCATTTGGCTACTTGCACAACTAGTGAATGGATTCGAGGAATTGATCGATTAGTCTGGGTAAAACACTACCCAAACTTACAATACACGCACCAAAATTTACCACACTTTACCATATCAATACTAGCATATTTCTATTTCATAACACCAAAAAATACATGTTTCATAGGTAGAATAACATGGATACACGTTAAAGTAAATACTTGAATGAATCATGCTCAAATGGTCAACTTATGCATACAAATTAGAGAAATCGAGCAATGCTAATTTAAGAATAATTATACCACATACTATGATTATAGAATATAAATTAATTCATGCTCGCGTACATACCAAACACAAAGAACCCCAATAATATATAGAATCCCCATTTGTGTTAAAGATAAGAATGCCTTACCTTGAAGCAATTCTTTTAGCACAAAAGCTCCTACTTGAAGGTTATCTAGTATAACCTCAATTCCTAAGAGAATAAAAGTTAAAATCATTAAAAATAATCTTTTAAAACTTCATAAAATCGCAAAAGAAGAAGAAGAAGAAGAAGAGCACAACACGCCACCTTTTCTCAAAAATAGGGTGACATAGGAAAAATTGAAATCTCCAACCTTTCTCTTAATTATTCCTTACTTAAGGAAATTAAGGGAGAACTAAAACCAAGACTAGAAGAATAAGGAGGAATATATTGTTCGCACAAGGAAGGGAGAAAACTAGATCAAGTTTATGTTTTTCTCAATAGATGGGAGAAAAGGGAAAAATTGAAGGAATGATGAACACTTAGGAATTTATTCACCGAGAAAAGGGAGAAGAGAGCAATAACAATAAGTGAGGAATAAAAATGGATCTGAAATGAAAGTTATAGAGACAAGGATTGGTTTATATTCATAGGAGAAAGGGAGATGAGACTAGTAAGGTTGAGTGTGGGCAACCAAGAAGTGACAACTAACTTTATGGGGGCGATGGGGCATTAGGTGTAGTGAAGAATGAGCATAGCAATGGGTTGGTGAGTCAAGAGATTGTGTAAAAAGTTATTCTCACACTCCAGATACTAGAAGATAGAAGGATAGGTGAGGGAGAAGAGAGAAGGCGAAGCTTCTCTATAAAGTGCTTTTTAGGAAAATTGGCTAATTAAAATTATGTAATGATCTAAATAATCCTAGAGTACTCAAATATGCTCATTAGCAAAATTAGACTCTAGTAAAAAATTTTCATAAAAATTAGAGAGAGATTCAAATAAAAATTTAAAATGGATAGAAAATCATAGGATAACCAGTTAATCAGTTTTGGTAGCCAGCTAACTTGTTTGTTGAGAATAAAAATTTCAATTACTTAGCACACCAGTCGATCAATTAAGAAAAATAGTTGATCAATAGGCCTGAAAATCACATTTTTATTAGAATTCCAAGCCCATTCCAAACCTAATGCTTATTTTTTTATATCAACATAATTTTAAACACATTTTGAATGATTTTAATATGGGGTATTACAAGAGAGGCCTGCAAGATGGAGTGTCAAGATAAATAGATGAAACTACCATATCTATACATGTATGAATTTGCAAATTAATAGATTGGAGCTATTTATGAACTCTTGAAGATCGGTTTGGTGTAGACTTGAGAAAATTGAATCAAACGCAAAAATAAATTTGTAGTAAAGGCGAATCAGGTGAAACAAATTGAATGGTTATTAAACCCAGAACTAATATCATAAGACAAAGGTAAGAATACTACATGCTACCAAAAATAGGGGATGTGCATATTAAATAAACACATAACTCGACACTAGTATTAACATACTTGAACTCCCTCTAATACGAAAATAAGCTTATTAATATCCTTCAACCATAAAATTTCAGTCTTCTTATATGTAATCAAACTATGGTCTAGATATTACCTATTCAAATCAATCTAGTAGGCTATGACTTGGTTGAAATGGTGGCATGCTAATAGGGAGTTTGGATTTGGAACCATATTGCCGACTGTTGCAAATGTTGCGCTTGGGAGGAGCCATGGTAGGAGGAAGCTCATAGATAGAATTTTTGATGGTGATGTAAGTACATAAATTAAATTAAGGAGTTGGAAGACAAGTTGATGGAAAACCAAATAAGCAAGAGCAATTGCCAACATTTCTTCACTACTTAGATCTAGGAGATGGAAGAATGGTTAAATGGAGGAAGAAAAAGGCAATTGAGGTGGAGTGTTTGATGGAGAAAGAGTGGTCGCAGGATAAAGTTGGGGTCAAAATTTATGGAGGAGAATGAAGTCTTTATTGGAGAACAAATTCATTAATGAAGGTGATGGAATTGGAGGATGGTCGCTATAGGAGAGTCGGGAGTTGGAGTGTGAAATTATAGAATAATATACTGGGAGGTGGAGGTAGGAAATTTTTATTTACAGGATTTTCATTTCTTTCTTTGGCTAAAGATAAGGAAAATTTTCTATCATAACTCTCATTATTATTTTTCTTCCTATTTTTTTTTTCTTTTTAAATTTTCAAGTACCTTAACACAGTGAAATAATTTTCCGTCAATTTTTTTCATTTCTTCATTTTTCTCCATGAAATAAATAGAGCCTTAGAGTCAAACTATAACACCCTGAGTCGACATGACCATATGTGGGCTACCTTGGATTGCTTTCTGATGATTGGCTGACCCCACAAATCAACACAAGTCTTTTCAGTACGCTTTTTCCTCTCTTACGCGCTTCCTGATAAACTTTTAGAAAATCTCTAAAACTTCCTAGGATGGTCACCTATCCTAAAAATTGCTCCACAGTCCTTATGCTTAACTGTGGAGTTCTTAGGATGGAATCACTAAAAGGATGGTATACCACGTTGATATAAGTAGTCAGATCAATCCTTATAATACTCCAATTAATTTGGGGTATTACACTCACCCACACTCAAAGAATGCAACATCCTTGTTGTTGTAACACCCCAAAATTCACTACTTTTTTTTTGAAAAGTGGAAGCAATTAAAATAGAAATACTTAAAACCTGTGAATTCTGGGAATGTTACCGCCACACTTAGTACCATACCGGTTCTCTCAAACCGTTCCAGTACCAAGTGCTAAGGCTAAAGAAAAGAATTACATTAAATTCAAATTAACAATTCATAAAAGGATTCGAAAGATCATACAACAAAATCAGAGTACGAGAAGTTAAGAGTTAATTACAATACCCTTGAAGTTTCAAATAACACTTGTAACTTCTAAATAGAAATAAATTTAAATAAGATAAAACCCGATGGGTCAAATTCCGGATTGCCTACTCACTCAAATCAGGCCTGCCACCCCAAAACAGCCTCTGATCTTAAACCTGCAAAAGAGGTCTGCTCCCAACCATCAGTGGATCATCACAGGACCCATCAACCAAGGTAGTATCAGTACGGGTCCAGTACTGAGTAAGGTGACTTGATCACTAAGGCCAACACACAAATACATAAATCATGTAGAACATAAAAGTGCATAATTACCAACACAATGACATAAGGTGCTTACGACCATCCAAGTAAGAGTACAAGGCCCGATTGTAGACTGGATTAGTTTTTAAATTAATCTATAATCAGAACTCATTTCACACCATACTTTTTATCAAGTCCATACGAGTACGGGAACCCCACTATTTTAGCCGGTGGATCGGTCGCAAGGGTAACATACCCTGACACTATTTTAGCCGGTGGATCGGTCGCGAGGGTAACATACCCTGCCACTATTATATGCCGGTGGATCGGTCTGGCCCCTTCTCGCACGGTGTTCCACTGTAAGTAATTAGTATCTTTCCCATGTCTTAGCAACTATAGGGTTTGATTTTGTTGAGCTCGGGATCCCCCACTATTATTGCCGGTGGATCGATCACGAGGGTACATGCCCTGCCACTATTATAGCCGGTGGATCGGTCGTGAGGGAAATATTCCCTGCCACTATTATGCCGGTGGATCGGTCTGGGCCCGGCTCAACGTCTTTCACTTTACGTGATTAATGTCTTAAGTATCTTATTCAAAGGCTTTCACCCTAGACATGCATAAATCATCACACATAACAAATCATAAAATTCCACCATCATAATTACACTTTATCACCACATACACATGATAACACAAAGACCCTAATCAAACACCACATACCCTAATTGACCCCCACAACCATAGTCAATCACTCCAAACCCTAATTCAGTCACTTCCATACCCTTATAATGTCTTACGTATTATTTTTCACCCAAAACATTCAAACACCCAAATAACTCTTCTACTTCCTCCCTTACATCCCAAATCAACTTTTCACACGTAAATTTAATACCCATGCAGACATTAATCTCCCCATGCAAACCTTCGAACCTTTTTCATGCAAACCCTAAAATTCCACGTGAAACCCTAGATTTAATCATGCAAACCTTAATACCACCATACAACCATCAATATCACCATGTAAATCTAATACCACCATACAACTATAATTACCACCATTCAAACCTTAATATCATCATACAAACCCTAATACCAACATACATCTATTAATACCACCAGGTAAACCCTAGATTTCGTCATGCAAAACCATAAATTCAATCCAACCAAAACCAAAGATTCACCCATACCAAACCCTAAATTCAAACCATAAAGATTCTTCCATACCAAACCCTAAATTCATGCCATAAAGATTCTTCCACATAAAATCATAAATTAGACTCTCCCAAGGAAAACTATAAATTGAATTCCCCCAAGCAAATCATAAATTAGATTCCCCCATATAATATCATAAATTACATTTTCTCAAATAACATCATGAATTAGATTCTCCCAAACAAATTATAAATTAAATCTCCTAATCAAATCATAACTTAAATTCTCCCATATAATATTATAAATTACATTCTCCCAAATAACATCATAAACTAAATTCTCCCAAACAAATTATAAATTAACTCTCCCAATCAAATCATAACTTAAATTCTCCCATATAATATTATAAATTACATTCTCCCAAATAACATCATAAACTAAATTCTCCCAAACAAATTATAAATTAACTCTCCCAATCAAATCATAACTTAAATTCTCCCATATAATATTATAAATTACATTCTCCCACATAACATCATAAACTAGATTATTCCTTATAAAACCATAAAATTTAGGTCAACTCACTTCCCTTAGTCAACTTCTTTCCCCATCCTCCTTTTTCATCCTTCCTCTCACACAAACCACATCGACTTCCTCACATACACAACACATATCATCATACATAATTAATACACATACCATGCACGACATACTTCAACTCCAAGTCATACCACATATAAAATATTTAATTATAATAAACATTAGATACATAACATGCGAAACACATAATATACATAAGCACATAAAAGGCCTTAGCACTCCTTACCTAAAACGTCACCGGTCTTGGAGCACGCTCCTACGCCTCCTTAGGGTTTTGACTGGTTTTACCTATTTTGAGAGAAAAGCTAAAATTAGACTCTCTCCTATCAAAATAATATTAAACACTAATTTAATATACTAATAGTTTTTTTTTGATAAAATAATAATAACAAAAATACCAAAATAATATCAATATTAATATTACTAAGAATAATAAAATAGTAGAAATAATAATAAAAAGGCATTACTCAAAAATAAAGTGAAATAAGGGCTTCGGACCCTTTACCAAAATAATAATAAAAGATTCTTTGTAAATTAAATAACCCAATTCAAAAATAATAATAATAATAATAATAATAATAATAATAATAATAATAATAATAATAATAATAATAATAATAATAATAATAATAATAATAATAATAATAATAATAATAATGATTATGAATAATGATGATGATGATGATGATAATAATAAAGATAATAATAATAACATTATTAAAAACACTAATGTTAAAATATTTATATTAATAATAATAAATAAGAATAATGGAAATTCGAAATAGAAAATAATAATAATAATAATTATACTTATAACATTTTAATATTAATAATAGTAATTATAGAAATAATAAGAAGAATAATAATAAAATCGAATTAAAATATATTAGGCTTCAGCCCTCAACATAAATAATAATAAAATATTAATACTAATAAGAATAATAATAATGCATATTAAAATATAAATATTAAGAATAATAATAATAATAGTATTTATATTTAAATAATTGAAATAAAATAATTTAAGGGTTATAAAAATAGGGAAAATAGCTGAGAGGGTCTAGGGTTCAACCAAATGTTGGTGGGGATAGGCGTCAACGGCGGCGGAGCACGGCGGTGGCGGCGGTGGCCGGAAAGAGGAAAGAAAGAGGGGAAAGTTGCATGCTGGGAATAAGTTAGGGAGAATTAAAATGGGAGTTGGGGTGTTTTGAGTTCCCCAGAAGGAGAGGAATGGAATGAAGGGAGCGGCACAACCAAAGGTGGCGGCGCACAGCGGCGATGGTGGTGGCCGAATGGAGGAGAAGAAGAAAGAGAGAGGAGGAGAGGGAGAAAAAGGAAACTAAAGGTAGGGGAAGGTAGGGCAGGGTCTTCAGAACATTTTGGGAGGTGAAAGAAGCGGCCTTAGCGGCGGAGGAGGTGGCTAAGGGCGGCGCGAAGGGTGGCGGGGCAGAAAACAGGGTTGATCGGGATGGGAACTTCGCACAGCTGGGGCGGCTTGTGCAGGAAGAATCGAAGGGCGATATATATTTGGTTAGATAGAGGGCGGTGCAAGGATGACATGGGTGGCCAGAAAGGGCGGCGAAGTTGGCCGTAGGCGGAGAACGAGGCGTCTGAAGTGGCGACGGTGGCAAGGTCGGGATTCTGGGTTTGGGGAATCAACAACTCGATACAGAGCTGCTTACGAGGGTATTTATAGTCTTAGAAGGGAGGATAGGGTTCTTTGGGTCGGCTAGTAGATAAGGAAGGTAGGGTTCCGGTCGCCGGTGGCGTGGGTTGGCCGGCGGCAGCAAAACGGGCATGGGTGTGCGCAGGAGAGAGAGAGAGAGGATGGCGCGAGAAGAGGGAGATTTGGTTGGGTCAAGAGGGTCGGCGATTCAGGGGGAAGAAATAGGAATAAAAATCGCCGGTCAAAACGACCGTAACCGGCGGCGAAAAACCAGGGGTGAGCGGCGGACGTTACAGGTGCAGGGCGGCGTTGGGGCTGGCAGGCGTGAAGGAGGAAGAAGAAAGGGGAAAGCCGGGCGGTTCGGGAAAAAGAGAAGAAAAGAAAGGGAGGCAGACCGGGCTGGTCGGCGTCGAAGGTTACTTAAACAAAACGCAGAGTTCAGAGCGTATAAGTAGACAAAACGCAGCGCTGAGAAGGACAACAGAAGGGCGACGGCCGGGCTGCGCGGGCTGGACCGAAGGAAGAGAAAAGGAGAAGACTGGGCCGCCGGGCTGGCCTAGTTCGGGGAGAAGAAGGAAAAGAAAAAGATAAGAAGAAGAAAAAGAAAAAGAAAAAGAAAAGGAAAAAGGAAAAAGGGATAAATAAAAATAGTGGGTTGGCTCAATTAAATTAATTAGAATATTTGGGATATATAAAAATGATAATATTTAAATAAAATAATATTATTTAAATCCCTTTTTAGGCTAAATTAGGACTTTTAAAAGATTTTCCATAATTTCCATTTTAATTAGTAAAACACACTAAATTTCTCCAATTAATTTATTTATAAAATTATTATTAATTTAAAACTATTTTCTCATTCTTATTTTAAATAAAATAATTTATTTAATTAATTCCCAAATTAAAATATTTAACTAGTTAAAATACCCAAATTCCTCCTAATTAAAATACTTATAAATTTATTCTTAATTTGCCCTAATTAATGCAATTTAAAAATAATTTATTTAAATAATTCTTATAATAAATATCCTTTAAATGTAGTTTATAAAATTAGAAATTTTCGGGGCATTTCAGTTGTGCCTTAACTACTAACTGTCTCAATATAGTTTATCCCATGAACCATCCCGCTAGGTGGCTAACTGGCTCATCCAAGTTTAAATCACAATTGCGATTTTGCTCTGATACCATTTGTAACATCTTGAGTTGACACGATCATGCAAGGGATACCTTGGATCACTTTCGAATTGATTAGCTGGCCCCACAGATCAATACAAGTCCTTTTAACATGCTTTTTCCTCATTCACAGGCTTCTCAAGAAATTTTTAGAGAATTTTTAAAACTTCCCACCATCCTTAACATTTCTCCATGGCTAGCATAATTAACTGTGGAGTTCTTAGGATGAAATTACCAAAAGGATGGTATACCATGTTCATATAAGTAGCCAAATTAATCTTTATAATACTCCGCTCCATTTGGGGTATTACACAAACCCAAAGCAATAAATATTTAAACACTAAAAATGATTGACTTGTTCATAAATCGATTGATCGGGTATAAAACTTATTGATTATTTTAGAAACTTATTAAATGGTTTGACTAACCAATCCATGGGTTATAGAAACTACTCAAGTATAAATAATTTTAGTGTCTAATTGAAGAATTGGGCTAGTTGATAAATTGATTGACTGATTTAAAAAATAATTATTCACTAGGTTTTACTCCTATAGAAACCCACTTTGTCTCTATTTTATCATTTCGATTGGTTTCATCAAACCAATCAGCTCGCTCCCAAACTAATAGACTAGTTTGACTAACCAAGCTAAGTGTTGAGTTAAATTGCAAGATGATTTTTCCTTTAGACAAAACTGATTGACCATTTTGAGTAAACTAATTGATTGGTTTGGAGAACACATTGACTAGTTTACTAAACCATTCGAATGTTTGTATATGTTCTTAGGACTAAATATGTATGACATAAAATCGATCGAATTTTTTTAATAACCATTCAATTGATTTTTTTAATAAAACAAATTTCACTTGAGATATGAAATTATTTCATCGAATGGTTTGAACAAGTGATTGACCATTTAGAGCAACCCATTGACTAGTTTGTTCAGCTAATTGACCCATCAACATTAAATGTTGAAAAATATGCCTGTTGCTTGTGTCACAGATGTATGCTATTCATTCTAATAACTACATATTTGGGCATATATATAAATAACATTTACGAGGCAACAGAAAAACTAATCATTTTTTTACTCGTACTTGTAATTAATTGTCAACTACTCATTTTCATATCTAATCATTTTCATATTCATCTCAAGATAAGAAATTTTTAAAAGTGTCGGCGGTCATTATACTTAACTAGAAATTTCTCTCTAATTTTTGTATCTAATTATTTATATCTAGGTTACACTCTGAAATTGTTCTTTTATTTTTATATTTGTATCATTTGTGAGATACGTTGTCATCAACCAAAACTTTCCTCAAAACTCATTACACTGAGGTTGTGTGTTTCCTATCATTAATGAGAAAGGTCATTAGATTAGTAAGTCCATAAACCTAGAAAGAATAACTAGGTCAATTTTTAAACCAGCTTCTAGAAGGTCATTGAGATAGTAGACATATAAATCAAGAGAGATGTGATCATTAGTAAACAAATTAGAGATTCAAAACCCAAAAAGAAAATATATTTGGTAGTGGATGTAAAACAATTCTATTATTAAACCACTATATATTATATGTCAAATTTTTATATATCTTTCCCACTCCTAAAATTCATATTCAACCCCTATAGGGTTCTTTCAATTGATATTAGATCTTGGAAACTCATAAAAAATTTAACGATCCATGTTAAAAAAGATCATCATCACAAGGAATGGATTCAATGGTATTGAGTGAATAAATCTCCACCATGAACCCTCTAATTTTCAACAGAGAAAAGTTCTCATATTGGAAGAATAAGACGATGCTCATCATCAAGCCTCAATATTATAATACATAATCCATTGTAATTATTTCCCAATCAAAATCATGAAAGAGATTAATGGCACAATTGTTGAGAAAACACTATTCAAACTCAGAGATGCTGACAAATAGAACCTAACTATAAAGCCATAATGATTTTACAATGTGGACTTGGAGAGAATGCACCATTATGAATTAAATTTGGGACAAGCTTTTATTGTTGAATAAAGGGACAATACAAGTGAAGAATCAGTGATATAACCTTCATGCCGGGAAATATGAGCTCTTCTCTATGAAGCAAGTATAATCAATGAGTAAATTAAGCAACTTATTCATCTCCATCATGAACAATCTCAAGGCATTAGGAAAATTCATCTTCAAGGAATAACAAATAAGAAAGGTGCCAAGAGGTATTCCAAAAGAGTGGATTCCAAAATCCATGACACATGAAGAAGTACGAGACCTTACAAGTATTATTAATGATGAAATATCCCACATTGTATTACTGAATTATTTTATTTATTTTTACACCAAAATCCTATAACCAAAATATTGAGTGTTATAACCATAATCGATGTAAGTCTATCTTACCATACCAACCTCATATCAATCACAAGGCCAAAACCACTAAAAGTAAAATAGAGTAAATAAAACTAGCATAGATTTATAAACATAAATATGAGTTTAGAGCTTTACTTGGAGTACAATACACTATAAACAAAAGAGATACTATGGAGATAAGAGTCTAAAAAGGTATCTGGATAAAACTATTCCCTGGATAACATGACTCTACACCCATTTACTGATACATAACATCACTCTACCCCATACAATGCAATATAGGAAGAAAAATCATCTAGCTAGTCCTCAATGATCTTTACAAAAGCATCATGTTCATCTGGCACTAATAATGACTAGCACCCATGAGAAATATAGTCAATACGTTACTTATTGAGAACGCTGAAAATACTATCAAGTTAGGATTTTAGTTAAATATATGCATTCATAGTATATGATAATTATACATTCTAAACACATAAAATATCACAAGGTATATACTGATCCATCTATCTTTAATAGATATAACAATTTGTATTCTTTTATTTATGTTGAGTTTACGAACCCCATTATTCTTAAACCGATTGAATAGTCTAAAACACCTCTTAGGGATGACATAATTGGGCCACTATAATTGTTAGGTGGAATGGGCCCAACAAATCTTAGAGAAAAATGATTCTAAACTACTATTCTTAAACTAGTGGAATGGTCCAAAGTACCTCTCAGGGAGAACACCTAAGCCACTATTATCATCCCATGGAATGACCTAACACCTCATTTCTAATTCCTACACTATTCCACATTAAGTCATTCATATCTTATCAATTAGGTTAATTATCTCAAATTATATTATCTTTCACATTAATTTTAGGGCCCAACTATTCTTAATCTGGTTGAATAGGCTGATACACCTCTTCGGGGAAAATGCTCTTGAACCACTATTATTATCTAGTCTGACTCACATGATATTTCACTTTAAATGATTAATGTATTATTCATGATTGATTTGAAAAGTATATAACATATACAAAGTAATTAAATCACATCAAAAGGATCATAAGGTTGTTCTCTAAGGTTAAGACCCTTATGTTCTCCCCTCCAAACCTTAATTTCATACTTTTGTCATAACTCTACTTTTATTACTCTTTTATCGATAAAAATCAATATTTCTTCCTCAAATATTATTATAATCATTAATATTCTTGAGTTTTAAAGCATAACTCTAAGGTATAGCATATGCGATAATAACCCTATCTTAAAAGTTACTATTCTTAGAGCTTACTAACCTTAATTTCAAAATCTATCATAAATTTTCCTATAGGGATAACAAAAAATAATTTCAAGGTGCATTCCTAAAATAATAATTTTAACAACAAAATTAAAT
This sequence comes from Tamarix austromongolica, assembly GCA_039764185.1. Taxonomy (NCBI): domain Eukaryota; kingdom Viridiplantae; phylum Streptophyta; class Magnoliopsida; order Caryophyllales; family Tamaricaceae; genus Tamarix; species Tamarix austromongolica. The sequence goes on from CM077815.1 coordinate 59,660,088, forward strand.
TTCATATTATAACTCTACAGTTTAGTACATGTGATAATAACCTTCCTATTTTAGGGTTTCTATTCCCAAATCTAGCCTTATCCATACTTTATTAAACTTAGGCCATTCATGAATACACTAAGCACTCCATATAAGCTCATTAGCATATACTAAATAATACAACACATTATAATAGCATGATTCCCATATTAAACCCATATTGACTAAAATGCCCTACCAATAACAAAAGCTTTTATTTCATGCATATCTTGTTTGTTTTGGTACCATTATTTCATAGTCTTCCATTTATCTCTATATAACTTCTTACACTCATTTCGTAATCATCATACCTTAATAAACCCATACTATATCAATACATCACATCGAGCATTTCCATATAGAAAAACGATATCACTTAATCTCCACGTAGTTATTTTCTATCATATAATATCTACCTCATATTATAACATTACCAATAATACATTTAATCACATGTTAAAAATATCATGGTATAACAAAAAAACATATATAACACTTAGAAACAAAAATATTAGACTACAACGGGTATCCTTATAAAAACAACTCTGCTATATAGGCAATTAAATCTTATTATGCCTATTACAGAACCTCTAAAATGTCACATAAGAAACCATAATAATACACCATTAGAATTTAATTTAGGCAAAAGCTAAATTAATGGAGGATAGAACAATGGAGGAAAACCTAATCAAACTAAATGTGTGTTTTTGAAAAACTTTACATGATGACGGGAAGAGGAACATCAAGTGCCAAGCTTAGGGGGTGGCAATAGCTGGTTGTGCCATTTTAGGGGATGTAAACTAGAAGGGGAGGCTGAAATAAGGGGGAACCAGTGGGAATAGCTAAAGGTAGAGTGCAAGCTATAGTTGGTGTGGCCAACTACTAAGGGTGGTGTTTAGTTTTTTTGGTTAAAAGGTGGTTGTAAGCAATTGAAGGAAATGTAGAAAGCCTGCTGCGGTGTGGTTGGCTGATGGTGGAGTCTGAGTTGCAGTAGAATTTGTTCAAAGAGGAGTAGTGCGGTGAGGTTGGTGTGGCCAAATAGTGGGGGTGGTGTTGGGTTATTGGCATTGTATCCAAGGAAGAAAAGTAAGGGAGAGGCAGTGATGATTTTGGTCAAAAGGTGGGATGGTGCACAGACTCTTTTGGTTATTGGTTGGGGGGTATAAACGACAAAAATGACTGAAGGAGGTGATGGTGTTTTGGTTGAGATCACCAATGGTAAGTTTTGTGGTTTTTTTTTGGCAACAGGGGGAAGGTAAGGAATAAGGCTATCGCTATTGTGTTTTTAAAAAAAAATAAATTAGAGGGAGATGGAGATAGTTTAGGGAATTAAATGTGCCTTATATATACACACATATACATTGGAATGGAGCAATGATAGGCCATAATTTCAAGTTTAATCCATGATTATAGGATCTATGAGTGATGGGGGTAAGGAGTGGATTAGAGATAGATGGGAGGTGATGAGGCCATGGTAGGAATCGTCTTAGAACAATGTTTCATGTAGGAAGAAGAGGCAATGGGAAAAGGATAAAGAGAAGAGTCAACTTAAGGAATAAAAAGGAGAAAGATGAGAAAAGGGAACATATGGAAAAGAAAAAGAGAAGATAATAGATTTGGTTTTTTAATTTGAATAAGGTTAATATAATTAAGGTTATGACATTATGATAGGTTAATTATCAATCAAACATATTACGCTAACATTTTAGTTTTAGAGAGTTAAATTAAGGTAGGAATATTAATTTTTTGAGATTAGGATTAGGTTACAAAGTAAATCACTTGGTATTAGGTTTAGATAAATTTAGGTGTATTACATCATTATCCTCCCAAAATATATTTTGTCCCTAAAGGTAAATGTCAAGGGTGGGAAAGAAAAGAAAAGGATGCAAGGAAGGTGATATCGGTAGTTAACTCTACCTGGGTTGCTACTAAACTACTGGGGACTATCCCCTTAAAAGAAAGAGGACCTTGAAACCTAATGCATCTATGTCGAAGAGATTAGGATGCAATTCACACATATGCTTCTTGGTCTCCCAGGATGTCTTATATACTCTTTGATGAGTATAAAGAATCTTCACGAAAAAAACCAAGATCATATGAACCTATCAAATCTTGGTGTCGAGAATCTACTAATGCGTCTCATCATAGGACAAAGAGTTGTAGAGCTCAACCTCATCTGGTTTGATCACTTAGGATGGATCTATAACATACTTTTTTTTATCTAGGAGATGTAGAATAATTTATGAACTTAGGCCAACTCTTGTGGAATTGGTAGGTGGCATGCAGCCTCACCATAACCCTATCAAGAATCTCATAAGTACAAATATACCTCAGGATCAGCTTGCTCTTCCTGTAAAACCTCTAAACTCCTTTGGTGTGTGAAACCCTCAACAACAGTTTGTCCCCTGGCTTAAATACTTCACTACGATTCCTCTAATCCATGTAGCTCTTTTGGTGACTCCTAGATGCTCTCATCCTATCTTGTATCAGCTAAGCCTACTAAGTCATCTCTTCAATCATCCCAAGTCCAAGTACCACAGTCTCGCTAATGTCGCTCCAACACAAGGGTATCCGGCACTTACGTCTATATATTACCTCAAAGGATTCCATCCCCATGCTAGCATGATAAATATTGTTGTATAAAAACTTAATCAAATGTAGACACTCCTCCTAAATGTTCTGAAAGTACAAAAAACAAGCTCATAGCATATTCTTGAGTGTCTAAATAGTTCTTTAAGTTTGCTCGTCTGTAGCTAGGTGGAAGGCAGTACTCATCTTCAATCTCATGCCCAAACCTCCTACAACTTCCTCCATAAGTGTAAAAGGAATATTCTTGATCGGAGACTTTGTTGGTAGGTTACCATGCCTACTCACGACAAACCTCATACAAGCATCGACAATTTAATCCATAGTCTGAGTTGACTTCATTGATACAAATAAATTTGATTTAGTCAATCTATGGATGATCACCTAGATTGTGTCACACCCACTATGAGTCCTTAATACGTTACTCATAAAATACATCAAGACAAAGTCCCACTTCCATCCCAAAACTTCTAAGGGATGAACTAAACCCACAAGTCTCTGGTACTCGATCTTGACCTTATGGCATGTTAGACATCTTGATACAAGCTCTGCAAGCTCTTACTTCATGTGAGGCCACTTATAGATCCTCTTGAGGTCTTTATACAACTTACCACCTTGGGTGGATGGAATATAGAGTATAATGACCCTCTTCTAATATCTGGTACTTTAGATCAATGAAACTCTATGGTAAAGATCAACAACCTCTAAATCGAATGCTTCTATCCTTTTGTATTTGAAAGCCTTAATCCAAACCATTCTAAATCTTCTGTCAAATCCTTTCAAGCTTAACATCTATAGATTTTTCCACTCAATTCACATTGAAAACCATTGGCGTAATCATCAAAGCACTCATCCAAATCTTGAGGTCACCATGTTGGATAATATCTATTCCCATTTTATCAAGCTCCACCAACAACTGGTTAGCCACCACAAAAGCACTAAAAGAGTATGATGTCTTCCTACTCAAGGCGCCTGTAATGATTTTGGCCTTACCCTCGTGGTAGGTCAACTCAATATTATAGTCCTTCACCAACTCTAACCATCTCCTCTAACTCATATTCAACTCCTTCTGGGTGAATATATATTAGATGCTCTTATGGTTGGTGAAGAATCTACACCAAGTTCTATTTAGATAATGCCTCCAAATCTTTAGTGTGAAGATGATTGTTACCAACTCTAAATCATGTGTCATATAGTTCTACTTAATGTACTTTAAATAACGAGAAGCATATGCCACTACCTTACCATGCTACATCAATTCCCAACGCATGCTTTGATGTGTTGCTATAGGCCTTTAACCTATATAACCTTGATCACAAAACCTATGCTTTACTCAACTGTCATTTCAACTCTTAAAATATCCCCTCAGATGCATCATCAAACTAGAATATAGTCATCTTATTCAAAAGGTTCATCATAGATGAACCACCTTTGAGAATTCCTTAACAAAGCATATGTAGTACCTGACCAAACATAGTAAATTATGTACCTTATAGATATTAGTGATTTTTTTCCACTCCCTCACCATCAAAGTCTTTTTCAGATCCATGATAAATCCTCCTACTAACATCACTTGTCCCAAAAATGCAATCATGTGTCCCAAAAATGTAATCTCTCAAAGCCAGAACTCACACTTAGAGAGTTTACCTTACAACTTATGCTCTTTAATGAGGTATAATATCATACGAAGGTGAAAATCATGCTCCTCTCCCCTATGAGAGCATACCAAAATATTATTTATAAAAACCACCATAAACTGATCAAGGAAGGGATGAAAAATGCTCTTCATCAAATCTATAAAGATGGCAGGTGCATTGGTGAGCCTAAAAGGCATCACCACGAGCTTGTAGTTCTTACACCGTATCCTAAAGACCACCTTCATGATGTATTCATCGGCTATGCACAAATAATGGTATCCCAACCTCAAGTCAATCTTTGAGAAGATTGAGGCACCACAAAGTTGGTTAAACAAGTCATTGATCCTCAAAAGTGGATAGAGGTTCTTCACCATTAACTAGTTCATACCTTGATAATCTACAAGCATATGAAGGCTCCCACCCTTATTTTTTACAAAAATGAAATATCTCTCTCCATGGAGACACACTATGGTGAATGTATCCATGAATCAATAAGTCCTCCAACTAATCCTTCATCTCTCGCAACTCTATCGGTGCCATCCACTAAGGTACCTTCAAAATAGGTTCACCCCTTGTACCAACTCAATAGTGAAGTCTATCTCAATTATCTACAACGTATCCATGTTCTCCTTTGAAAACATATTATGAAACTCCTGGGTAACTAAAATACATAGTGTCCGGATAGATACGACCTTCATCATAGGTCTAGGATTGTATCAGTAATAAGAGACCCTAGCACTATAAGTTCCCCTTAATATGACTTGCTCCTCTGAATAATTTATCAATGACTTGTACCTCCCCAACATATCCATTCCAAGGATAAAGTTTAAGTCTCAAAGGTCCATATTAACCAAGCCTACTATGAAGTATACCCCTCTTATCTCTAAGGCTATGTATAAGTAGAGCCTAGTGCAATCCAATCTAATCCTAGAAGGTACCATCAAAGAAATAGATACAGATAAGATGGAGATATAGCAACTCTAGCAATAATGCAATAGATACAAATGAAAGAGATGCTCCCTAATAAAAAAACACATAATCTAATAACAAAAAGAGGGAGAACGTATCAGTGAACACATACAACTGTCAATTAGCCTTTACCTAGTTAATGGCATTCAGACGCCTTTTGGACTATCCTCCCTCCTATCTTCCATGATACCCTCCTCTACCCTAAGGAAATGAGTGAGGCCCTTGTGGTCTCCCCTTAGCCTCCTTAGGCCGTGCACTAATTGAAGCACTGATTACCTCTATTGTTGCTTCTATGGTTAGTAAGCCCGCTATAGGTATGCTTGGCACTCAAATAACTGGTGACCCAATTAACAACACATCTTACATTGAAAAAAAGTGCTCCGACCATGTTATTTCAACTGACCCATAAATCTACTCTAACTTTCTGTCTGATGGTGGAGTTGAAATTGACTTCCTTAAGACTAGACTTGACCCCATTGCTAAAACCCTAAAGGTATGTTTCCCCAAAACTAGATTTGGCCTCTAAAATATTATGTCTCTAATCTCCTCTTTCCTATAATGGAAGTCTTCTAACAAAGTAGCATCGACACACATCTTCTCATATAACATAGTCAAGTATTGGAATGCCACCACACTCATCATCCTATGGATGCTAAAATGGAGCCCTTAGTCAAACTAATAAAACACCATCAAATTATAGGATATTATCCTTAGCACAAACATCAATAACTCGGTAAGTTGGGTATGATACTACCTCACAGTCATGCTTCCAAAAGTTAGCTACATGAACTCCTTCACCTTATCCCTCGTTCGACTTTCAAGGTAAATCTTAGTATGAATTGTTGCCTTATATTCCTACTAGGGATTCATCGATCCTCCTTGCCTACGATGAACTACCCACAAGGTGTCGATAAACCTTGTAAGAAGAAAGCTGCAATGCTTACATTTTCAATAGATAGATTGTCAACTTCATTATATGTCTTATCTATATCATAGATCCATCCTTATAGGATCACGATATCGGGGGGTGATGTCCCATAATCCTCTGAATCTATTCCTCTCTGATACCCTCCTTTGGGTAATGTGAAGGTGGTGGCCGTGAATAAGGCTGAGGGATATATTGAAAAACTTGATGAATGCCTTGAAGGTCTTCTCTAAATGACTAACAATACCGTTAAGTTCCATTATGATATATTTACAAAATAGGAAATGCATTAGGAAAAAATATTCCTATCATACTAATGCATAATACACACAATCACATTCAAAGGCCACCTAGGTTACCTATTCTCGATTACTCAAAAGTTAATATAGGTTTTGAAGAATCACAAATTTTTTTTAAAATATGAAATAGACAGAAGAAATTAGATGTGAGATTTTTTGTAAATCAAATTATGAAAAATAAAATGCAGTAGTCAAAATTATAAAAGCTTTAAGACCAACTTATAACACCCTAAATTTTACTATTAAAAACATATTTTTTTTTATAATGGAAGCTTATAACTAAAATACCAGGTGTTATCACTATAATCAATGTAATTCTAGCTTACCGTATAATCCTAACATCAATCACAAGGCTAGAAACAATAAAAGTAAAATACAGTAAATAGAACGAGATTTGGTTGATAAACATAAATATGATTTTGAGGCTTTAATATGAGTATAGTAAAATAGAAACAAAAGAGCTGAACCTAAATTGATCCACCAGCGAGAATAGTGGCTAGGTGCATTTTATCCTAGAGACCGATCCATTGGAAAATAATAGTGACCACAAGCATCCAGCCTTGGGTGCTTCCGATCCACTAGCTATAATAATGGGGGTTCATGCACTCGCATGGATATAAATCAAGAGTTGTGTGAAGATGGAATTAATGGACTAAGCTCTAATAATTATGATTAATCGGAATGACTTACTGTATGCATTACCTACCTTTTTAATGTTTGCATGGTCTTAGCTATATAGTTACCTTAATTGGTACATATCATATTGATCACCCCTTTTATGGGTGCTACTCATTCCCATGAGCAGTGGCCCTTCCTGAGTTTGTGTAGGTAGAAGATGACGCTATTGATGACTTTGATGTCTACGATACCTTGGGCGGAACTGAGTGATGGCCTATTGTACTTGTTAGGGGTTCGAGAGGGTGTTCTTTGGACTTATCATTATCCGTTTCTCTCATTGTTTTATTTATTATTTATTTCCCCCATAGTGGGCATTGTTATATTAGAATTCTATTTCTACATTGACTTAGATAATTATGCACTTTGTTTTATTTATGAAATGTTGAAACTAAAATGGTTTTTATTGATTATTCATATCAATAATTTTTAGTTTCTCTAGTCTTGTGGTTAGTATGAGATTGGCCAAGGGTCAATCTTTTGTTGATCACGATGGTGTCTCCCCCTTTTCTTATGTATGGTTTTTTTTATATAAATAAAAAATTTTAACTATAAATTTTTGGGATATTACACTCACCCAAGAATTACAAGATCAAATTTCACAACCATAGGAAGTTCAAAAATGTCATTTAGGATTATTTTTAGTTTGGAAAGGAGATTACCCAGTTGATGGAAAAGAGAAAAGGGAACACAAGTCAAGCCAAAAAATCTCTTAGAAAGGTCGTGGTTACATTTTGAGGAAGTGAAGAAGAACCATTATAAGAGGAAGAAGAGGTAACAAACCTCTATTTATAGCACTCAAAGATGATTCCTTCTCCTCGACCTCCTATTTAAGCTTTGATGATGACTATGACGATGATAATGATGTAAAATATGAGGTTTCATACTCTTATGATGATATATGATGTGTTTTACATGATTTTATATGCAAAAATGAAAAAAATGACTAAATAATGAAATAATAAGAATACACTCTACTACCACTTGAACAAATTATGCACAAACTTGCTAAATGATTACACCATCTTAGAATCTCATATATTGCATAAAACAACTAAGCTAAGTGAAGAAATTATTGAATTTGATGCACATAAGGCATTCATTGATCTTGATTCGAAGGTGAAGATGGATAAACTTCAACTTAAATTGGTTTATCTAAAATCCAAGTGTGATAAATTTTTGAAAGTGGCCTTTACATTCACTAAGGATGAAGAAGGCTTAATATGTTGTTAGGTATTTAAAGGTATTACAAGGATAATCAGGGTTTAGGATATAATGATAAAAGGTCACAAAATGCCAAAATCAAAAAAATTATTTGTTAAAGCCTATAAGGCTCATCAAGTGCGTTCTTATTTTTTATATAGCACTTGCAATGCTCATAGGACACATGGACTCCATACCCTTGTTTAGACATGTTAGGAACGACAATTTTACCTCTATACATAAAGAGAAAATCTCTTATAATGTATGTGGTAAAAATGGACTTGTCACATTCTTTTGTGCTATAAATGTTAAAAATTTAATGTGTGGGGGCTTAAGGAATGATCCCTCAAGGATTGAAAATGAACCCATCGGTGACCTATTGAAAGGGTACCTAAACTAGAACATTTGTGATTGTAGTTTTTCATCTGGGTAAAGATGAGGATCCAAAAATGGTCCTTAAACAATAGGTGCTCAAGATTCATGACTAATGATTAGAATATGTTCTCAAAATTGACACCCTATGAAAGAGGAAGTGGCTATTTTGGTGAAAATTCTAAAGGAATGATCGTCAGAGAACGTATCATAAGCATTGGTAACTCTAAACTCTTCATTGATTATGTATACTTGATTAATGGTGTAATACCCCATTTCCTAAAAACCCTAATAATTATAACCTATAATTATGTATATTAGTTATAATAATTATTATAGGGTGTTTGTACTAAAAATATTATTAATATATGTAATATTTTATGACTTATTAGTTATAAAATTTGATTAGGCTAAAATATGCTAGAGGGTGCGTATTAAAATTTAAATCTAGGTTTGGGTCGTAACTGGTATCTATTTCATCAAATAAACCTATTCTGGTACCCGAATAATTTTTTCCTGGATAATTTATCCAGTTTTGTACCTAAATAAATTAACCATACCCCATTCTATTTTCTTACCTCACCTTACTCTCCCTCTACCCAGCACACCACCCTCACTCCACCTTCATACCATACCCCTCCCCTACCATGCATGCTTCCCTCCCCTTGCTTTACTCTCCTTGTTTTGATCCTCCTTTACCTACACACCATCATATTCTTAAACCTTAAACCCCTTCATTTTGTGTCAAAAATTAACTCTTCAAACAGCTCAAAAATCACCCCTATTGGCGAGCCCAATCGAACCATATACACCTCCACCGGCAAACTTTTCCACACCTCAACCCCAAGCGCCAGAAGAATTTGTTACATATCCACCTATACGAAGAAAAACTCACCATTCCCTCACCTCTAGCTGTAGAAAAACTCACCAAAAACTCACCAAAACCTCCCCTACCCTTAGGTAAAATCCACCAAAACACCCACTATCTACGGTAACAACTACCGCACCATTTTTCTTTCTTTTATTCTCCACCTTTTATACAGAAAGATATGTTTTTCCTATCCCCCTTTATGCATCAAGATCTTTTATAAAACCTCCCCAACCTGCAGCAATATCCATCAAATTCCATCACAACCACTTTCGGCTATAACAATTGAAACTCAACCATGTGTTGTATCATTTTTCCACCGAAACTCACCCCCTCCCTTTGGCAAACTCCACCAATCCCAAACCTTCCTTTCGGCCTCCCTTTCGGGTTCCACCTCCCTAGAAATGGCAGGTTGTTCCATTGCTAGCCTCCCATGCTTGGCAAACCCCAACCGATCCCCCCTTTTGTTACACGATTTTTGGCTGACACCTTCTTCGAACCCCTGTTTAGTTTTTCCCCATTATGTTTCCTTTTGATTAAATTAAAACTTAATTAACTATATTATTAATTCTAATAATTTTTTAATTATTCTTAGGTGATATTTCATAAGTTTCAAAAGAAGTGGATCAGGATAAGCGTGCTTAGAGACCGGAGCCTTTATTTGTAAAGATACTAGTCAATGCTTCGAGTTTTGTGTTAAATGCCTATATGATTATGTGTTTTATCATATTATTGTTATTTTATTATTAAAATGAATGTTGATGATATTTTTATATATTAATATGAATTATATGATAGAAAGGAAGTGAGAATATCGAAGGATATGCTGATACGATAATATTACGCTAGGATGTATTTTTATGGATGAGTATAAATTGTGGAAGAGTAGAATGGGCATAATAAATTATTATAAGTGGGAAATAATTATATTTAAGATTTATGTTGATAAAAGGAGGATTTATAAAAGAATGATATTGAGGATATGAGATTTACATAAAATAAGGACTATCAACTATTTTAAGGGCATTTTGTCAATAAGGGTTAATATGGGAACTTTGGTATTTTAACGTGTTATATGGATTAAAATATTCTAATACTATCATGTGAAGTTTTTGGGAGTGATTATGAAGGTCATGAGTTCTTTAGATGAGAAAATAGCCTAAGTTGGGAATAGTAGCCTTATCACATGTGTAAAATGTTAGAGTTAGGCCATGAATTTTGGATATGTTGTTAATATGTGTATTTTAAGGATTTATATTTAATTTGGTAATTATATGAGCCTTATGGGAGAATTTATGACTTACTTGTAAAATTAAGGTTTTGGGAGCCTTATGAATATTAACTTTTAAGATAGGGTTATAAGCGCATGTGTAAGACGTGGGAGTTAGAACTTGAAATTTTTTATGTTAATGATACTATTATTTGAGGAAAATATACTAAATTTGGTGGATAAATGATCATTATGAGGGAAGTTATGCTTCAATTGTGAATTTAGGGTTTTTAGGAAAAATGAGCATCTTCATTTTTTAGAACAGTCTTGTTATATGTATATTGATGTCTCGCTTGCATTAATATGTTTCTCACTCATAAACCAATCATGAATAAGACACTAATAATTTAAAGTGAAATATCATGTGAGTTTGGCCAAGGTATTTTATGAGTCCATTCCACCAGCTTAATAATAGTGGTCATACGCATTTTGCCTTGGGAGATGCATCAGGCCATTCTACCTGTTTAAGAATAGTAGGGACTAATCTCAATGTGAAAGATAATATGAGTTTGAGATAATTAACCAATGATTAAGACACTAATTGCTTATAGTGAAAGATTACGTGAGTTATAAAATACCTCAAAGCCCTAATTTAGGAAATTATGACAAATAAGGATTTATTAGGAAAATTAATTAAATAAACTATTTTTATTAAAATAAGAGGGAATTAATTAAGGCAAATCTAGTAGAAATTAATAAATAATTTAAATATGAAAATTTGAGTATTTTTTCTAATTAAAATGGAATTTAGGAAAAATCTTTCAAAAACCCTAAATTAACCTAAAAAGAGAAATTAATTATTAGTTTAATATTAATATTTTTTTAATATCTCAAAATACCCAAAATATATTAATTAACCCCAAACCCACCTTTTTCCTTTTTCTTTTTTTTTTTCTTTTTCCCTCTCTTCTTCCTCTTCTTTCATTTTTCTTCTCTTCCTTTTTCCTTTCTTTTTCTCCTTTTCCCCCGACTTGGGCCAGCCAGCTTGCGGCCTAGTCTCCCCTTCCCTCCAGCGTGGCCTAGGCCCGTGTCATTTTTTTCCTTCTTCTTCTCCCAGCCGGTCCAACTTTTTCCTTTTTTTCTTCTCTTCTCTTGGATCGCGGGTCCAGCCCTTTCCCCTTTTCTTCTTCTTCGTCTTCTTCCTCGCGCCGCCTACAACCCCCTGATCGGCGTCAAGATTTATGCCACTGATCATGCCGGTTGACCCACCGTTCTCCCCCTCTCTTCCCCATAATCTTCCCTGTCATTGCATCATGGCCTTCCATCTCCTCTCATGTGTGTGCCATCCCCTCTTCTCCGTAAAAAATGGCCTACGAAGGTAGGTCTACGCCAGCCTACCCTCGCCGACCAGTGCCCCATAACCACTGCCCCCTATTTCCCCTCTCCGCTTTGTTGTTTTCCCTTCCAATAGACCTATATAAATCCCCAAAGGCAGCCACAATCAGGTTTTGATTTTGGCAGCCCAGAAATCTGACCGCGTGCCACCGGGCAAATAAACCGTCGTTTATCTGCCGTCGGTCGTCCCCACCACCCACTTAGGCCACCAAAACCTTCCTTGCACCACCCTCTACACAACTGAGCCACCCTCCTTCCTTGCCTTGCCCTGCACGAGCCACCTCGACCATGCAAATTCCCCCTCTCGAACATCCTACTTCAACTCTACATTGCCCCTCGAGCCAACGTCTGCCACCGATTCCGCCACCTATAACACCACCTCTACCCCCCACCCCCAAGACAACCAGGGGACCTTACTCTACCTCCCTACACCTCCATACCCCCTACTTCCCTCTCCCCTAGCCTCTACACCCATCTCTCCACCTCTCCTCCTCCTCCTCCTCCTCTGCCGCCGCCGCATCCGCGCCGCCGCCGGCTCCACCACCAAGCCTAGGTGGTATTCCAATTTCTTAACCCTTAATAAAAAGTTTTAATGATTTTTAATATTAATAGTATTATTATTTACTATTATTATTAGTGTTATTATTATTATTATTATTATTATTATTATTATTATTATTATTTTATAACTCTTATTCCAGAAAGATTTTTAAATAATGGTATTATTATTTAACTATTATTATTAGTGTTATTATTATTATTATTATTATTGTTGTTGTTGTTGTTGTTATTGTTAGTATTACTACTACTATTATCATTATTTTTTTACTAATAATATTAATACTAACTTTGGCCATTATAGTACTATTACCCCTTTTCATGCTTAACATTATTATTATTATTATTATTATTATTATTATTATTATTATGGTTATTATGAATATTATCATTACCACTATTATTATTATTATTATTATTATTATTATTATTATTATTATTATTATTATTATGCTATTACACTTGGCCATATTATCACCAAGGCTACTACTACTATTATTATTAGTATCATTATTATTATTACTACTACTACTACTAGTGTTATTAATATAGGTTGAAATACCCCAAAACCCTAAATTAGGAAAGCATGGCCGAATAGGGAATTA